>CM036535.1:34393967-34863967 GCA_020745685.1 Tautogolabrus adspersus | reverse complement strand
GGCTCCACATATCAGAGATGTTGCTGTGACACTCTAGGATTGTGGGTAGTGTAGTTCTTTCCCGCGACATCACAAATAAACCAGGGTTGACATCATACGAACTTGTGTCTCCTACAGGAGCATAAACCATCGTTTCACACTCAGGTAGCTCGTGGTCAGTCTACCCGTGATGGTTATGACATTATCGCTAATAATCAAATCTGATATGGAGGCAATTAACAGGATTTTTACTTCTGGAACTACACTGTTGAGCTCCTTGATCATATTTATTCATATGGTTTTTGAATTTCCATTTCTTCTGAACAGAAGGACGGCGGCGCTCGCTGTGGAAACACAATGATTGACTAGAGTGGCAGCGAACAACGGCGTAGTGCCGACCTCGGATAAGTTGAATAAAATGGATGGAAGAATGGATTGTGGGTCAACCCTCGAGTCTCCTCTAAGGAGGCTTTTTCTTTTGGCTCGGTTGGCCCCACCTTTCAGTCAACGAACCCTGGTTTCACAGCTGGCTCCGTTGTTTTGATAAATTGGTATTTAAGACGGATTGGCCGCATCACAATCGACACAATCTTTTCATATCTTCAGAAATGAACGAGGAGAGCTGTAACATTCAACACTTTCAGGAAAATAAGTCCAAAGTGTTCGGTTTGATGAAGAAGAAGCTTTTCACCCATAAAATCCATCAGCGAGCAGGTGAGACATTTTACAGCTGCAGGGCGGTTTGAAATGATCCAGGCTGAGTCATGTGTGCAGCATCTGTGACTCTCATCCCCCCCGTGTTCATGTCCATCAGCGGTGGTGTCTGTCAATGTGTCAGGACATCGACACACAGCTGGACACGGCTGAGGAACATGTTTCTGATAACAAGAGGTAAAGGTCTCCATTTCCATCAGCTGGAGAGATGTTCTTTTCTCTGATTCACTGAGCTGTTTCCTGATGATGAAATTGTTTTCACATCACTTCTGGTTTTATTGGAGCTTTTATGCAGGTTTTCCACGTTGGCCTCCAGCTGAGGACTTCCGTCTGTAATTTCTATAATGTTCTTCTCGCCTCTTAAATCAGCAAGTGGGCAATATAAAACCCTCCGTAAGTACTACAGTGACTTATGTGACGTGTGTGTGCAGAGGTGTGCGTGTCTCTGCTTTAGTGTGTAGATTTAAGCTAACAGTGTGCATAAAGAAACACCATTTTATACATTTAAATGAACCAAGTTTTTAAAATACACAAATGAGGCGTCGCCTGCGAGCTCGTTCAGGCAGTCAACGCGAGCTGCACTGATTTCACACCTGACATGCCTCATTCTCAACAATCACCTGACAACACTTCCTTCAAGATTTCCGGTCTCTCCCTCCTCTCTCCGTCATCGCCAGCTCTGACCTGCACAAGTTCTGCACCCTCAATCAGCCCCACCTCCGTCCCAACATCCTCCTGTAGGCTCCGACTGAGGGAGGTGGACAAACTGAAGTGTGGTGCTTTTATTTTGAAGGTGGACAAACTGAAGTGTGGTGCTTTTATTTTGTAGGTGGACAAACTGAAGTGTGGTGCTTTTATTTTGTAGGTGGACAAACTGAAGTGTGGTGCTTTTATTTTGTAGGTGGACAAACTGAAGTGTGGTGCTTTTATTTTGTAGGTGGACAAACTGAAGTGTGGTGCTTTTATTTTGAAGGTGGACAAACTGAAGTGTGGCGCTTTGTGTTGACAAGTTGTTGACTCAAATCACAACACTCAGAGGCTCGTCAATAAACGGCTCGCGGTGAGCTAAACAAAGTTTTTGTCCGGTGTTGACACAGGTCAAAGGTCAACATTTCAATCATGATGTGGATTTCAATAATGCACCGTTATCTCCACTTTGTACAACAAGCTAACGAGCTCTGCTGAGTGAGAGAGAGTGTCAGTTCCTTGTAGAGTCCCCTCCTTCCTCGTTCCTCGTCAGAGAGGAAAATGGAAACAGGTTGTTGCTCGTGGGCAGTTAGGACCCTCCAATAGGAAACAATAGAATTAAACTGATTTTGTTGCTGACGCTCGTTCGCGTCGCGTGCTGTTAGGACATGCTGTGAATATTTTTTAGTCCTGTTATCACTGAAGTGTTTTTTGTCTTTAAAAGCTTTTACAAAATGGTAATAATAGAGGAAAGGAAATTTAATTCATATACTTTAAAGGAAGAATGTGCAACATGTTAAACATAAATATCTCCTGTGTAAATGTGTCTCTGAGTCATGACTGTCTACAATGAGTGAGAAGCTCGAGTCCCGCTGGCTGTGTTGTTGTTAGAGCTGTGTTTACATGGACGGGACGGCCGGCTCCTCCCCTTGTGTATAAAAGCTGTTTTAGTCAAGGACTAGAGAGAAGAAGAAGAACATACTCACTGATTATTTGGATGTCTAAAAGAGTTTTTAGATCACGCTCATTCTGTGTCAGTTTACATGCAATGTGAAGCTACGAGCTAACTAAAGAGCGCTAACATTAGCCTGCTAATAACAATGCAGCTCGAGTTGTTTGGCTTCATGCTGGTGCTCAAGGGCGACATCTAGTGGATCAAAAAGTCGCACATTCTACCTTTAAAGAAACATTTATTTTCTCTAGTTGTTTTTATAGTCGAAGCAGCAGCGAATTAATTTTACTGTCGCCCTTAAAAAACAAACCCACACTCTTCATTTGAAGCCCCCGTGTATGTCAACACCATAATAATTAATCACACACACACACACACACACACACACACACACACACACACACACACACACACACACACACACACACACACACACACACACACACACACACACACACACACACACACACAGAGATAAACAGGCTGTGATTATCAGCGCTGCGGTGAGATTGTCGGAGGAAACATGTTAATGAGACACAGTCCTCTCTCGCACACGCTGAACTTTCTCTGCTCCGTCTGCAGCAGGAATCCTAATCCCGCGTCTCACCGGAGGCTGAAAAAGCCGATCACACACTCAAATAAATCCTGCTCGTTACACACAGTGATGATTATCAGCTGATTAGCATGCTAATACATTCACGGCCAATTCATTTCAGATGACATCACCAAACAGACACGCCTGAAGACGTGACTGCACAGAGAATACATGGTGATCATTCAGTGTTTAACTATTTGACTAAAGACCGGCTCAGAAACAGACAGAGCAGTGCGTCACTCTCTCTCTCTCTTATTAAAAGTCACTGTAGATCGCCCCGTGACAACCTCTCTCCCCCTCCGTTATAGGCTTAATATAAACCAATAATAATCCAGACAGAGCAGCACAAAGAGGGGCTTCACGGTGCTGTGAAAAGTGGATGTATCGATCAACAACACCCAAAGAGCTATTGCACGAAAAGAGCAGCGTGAAGAAGAAGCTTTGACTTCTTCGAAGAAGCCAACAGAATATGGTAGAAGAAAAGGAAGCAGTGAGAGGCTCAAACAAACGTCATATCCTGGCGCTGCGTCTCAGACAAACCATGAAGGAGACGTGTGTCGGTCAGTGCGATTGTGACAAAGACGAGAAACTCGCCCTGGGTAGGAACACGTGAGCAGAGCAGAGACAGTGCTCAGGATAGTGAAAGTGCACATACTGTAAATAACGTAACTTCCATAACCACAGTATTGCATGCCTTTATTTTGAAGGGGCGGTGGTTCATGTTGGGGTAGCGGGCACCTCCTTCAAATGAATGTGAGAGGAAACGTTTCTATTTTAATCTAATGGAGCAATGAGTGAAAGCTAATCGTCATTTAGACCCATCGATACGTCGGCCTGGTTTCATCGGGACTCATCAGTGAAAGTTTGATTTAAATATTTCACCTCTCTTTCGGGTTACGTTTTCTTTCCTGGCAGGAAATGATGTCGCCATGTTTTAGCATCATTAAGGCACATGTCATGTCTGATGAAATCTCACCGCTCAGGCTGACTTTGAGCTCTGATGACATTCACGCTGCTGACTGACGGACAGTTTTCAGCAGATTGCACCATTCCACAAACTTCCACACATCGCCCTCATTAACCTCATTCAGGAGCGGGACGCCGTGGCATGTGCGAGCTTTCTAAAGGAAGACACCTTCAAATTAAAAGAGCTTCTCCAAGCTGAAAGGCTCTCGCTGGCTCGGAGTGCCGGCACTTTCTCCGGGCTGCTGCTTTTTACGAGTAAACGTGTGAACGTGTGAGGGTGTGTGTGTGTGTGTGTGAGACGCAGACAGGAGGAGAGGGAGTGTGTGACTGGTTCTTTTGTTGGGTTTTATCACCTCTACTTTAACACACACACACACAAAGAGAGAGAGAGCGGTATTCATTGTAACAGCATTGTTTTTTCGTCATCCCTGGATTCATTTTTCTTCACACCAGCCTCTCTCTTCATTCATCGGCGTAATTGAAAAGATGAAAATACTTTCTTGGAGACGTTCCTTCGAAGTCTTTAAGTAGCTACGAGAGTGTGCAGAGTTCACTTAGGAACACGGTAATTTGCTTTGATTTGCATGACATGTGAAAGTGCATGTGTGTGTGCAAGGACAGAGCAAGAAGAAGAGGGAGAGAGACGTCAGACCTTCTCTGGTATAAATGTCTTTCACGGAAAAAAACTGAGGGGTAGGTTCAGGGGTGTGTCCCTTGAAATCTGATTGGCCACCCCAGATGCCACCCCAAAATCAAAATCAGAGGCGGGACTTTAAATCAACTATTCTGGAAGTTTTCAACAGAAGGCGCAACTGAAGTGTGAGCACAGCGGAGCGCAGCCATGATCAGCTGTACACACATCACAGGAGAACTACAAGATCCCAGAAGAACTACAAGATCAGGCGGAAATAAAGAGACGTAATGTTGATAAAATGATGGTCGTGAGTCTGAATATTGTGTTTTATTTTGAAACTGTGTTTCCTTGTCTGACTTCCTGTCCGGGTCGATGTATTCTGTCCAGCCTGACGCGTGCTGGCAGGGTGCTCTGTCGCAAATAGAATTGCAGCTTATTTGAAATGGAGCAGACCGTAGAGGTGCTGCTGGCACGCTCCTGAGACGGGCTGCAGCGCCCCCTGTGGAAACAGGAGCATTGACTAGAGTGGCACCAAATTACGTCGTAGTGCATGGCACTGACGGACCGCGGCGTGCAAAGAGTTCAATTTCTAAGTGTGCCATGAATAAAGTACATCCTTTGATCCATCCATATAAAGACCATGACAAAGATAAACATGATGTTTTAGGTTGAATACTGTTTATATTTTCTTGTTCTACTTTATGTCCATATGCTGACATTTGTGTAGAAGGATGAGATTTCTGTGCATCACTGGTTTCATTTCCACTGCGAGTACTAGTTAAGAGACTCTCTGTGTTAGAAACGAGTGGGAAGAGGGAAAGACGTTTATCGGGTTCGCCGTCTGTAAAGGTCAATAAGAAAATAACAGACGAGCGATGAGTTTGTTCAGTCAGAGAAAATGTGTGCTCGACGTTCTCCGTGTCAGCGAGAAGACGGAGTGTGAAGCTGCGTGAGTTTGATTGATGCACTTTGTGTGTTTGTGTTAATGAATGAAGATCAACGACGGGTGTCAAAGTGTCCGACAGCTTTGATGGATGCATCTTCTCTTATACTTCAAAGGCGTAAAACGACGGAAAACCTCGTTAAGAAGAAACGATGAAAAGCGTTTTCCTGGCCGATAATATCTGAGCCATCTGTTTGCATGACAACAGAGAGTTTCAACGTACAGGAGTGTGACCCAGATCTGTCAGTCTGCAGGAAAAAACAGACCCAAACTCCTGTTAGCGTACAGTGAGTCATTCCTTCAGGTAGAAACTCTCTGTTACATTACAGTCTTCAAACAACCCCTCTGCAAGAAACGGTTATTTTAAATCGTGCTCTCCTTCCTGTGTCGACTCTGATAGCCCGTTTTAGTGGTATTAGTCTTTTCCCCAAAGTGTCCACAATCAGATGAGTCACATGAAGACATTTCAAGAAACCTGGAGATATGTGAAGGAGCAGAAACGTCAGAGATACATTTCACCCGATGAACGTCCCTGTGAATCATAAACAAAACACCTGACATAGTGCTGAAACCTTCAATCACACGGGGGGGGCTGTTCACACATGCTCCTCACAGCGGGAGACTATCCCTGTCAGACAGGAGGGGGGGCGGGGGGTCTCCTCAGGTGAGACCTGGCGTAAAAAAAAAAACACGGAAGTAGCGAATGAAGCAACAGAGTCCGCTATACGACGCTATAATGAGAATATTTGTCTTTCTATCAATGCTACGTGTAGTTGAACAGAATCACAATCTGAACTAAAGAGTGGAGAAGAACATACTGGAGAACAGGAAACAGAATGCAGCAGGTTCATTAGAGCACGGAGATCGTAGAGGTGGCGTGCAGACAGTCTATGGTCGTGCAGTGATCACAGGGAATAAACGTCACCACCCCCTCCCACTCGCTCCAGGTGAATTCTCCTGATTATATCCTGCTGCGTTCTCACATCAGCTCACTCTGACTTGCTGCAGAATAAATACGAGGAGGCTGGAGGAGAAACATTCAGCTGTTTGTGTTCACACATGCAGCTCTGCCTGGAAATATCAGGAGTTTTCTGCACGTGTGAAAGCTCTAAGAGAGAGAGAGTTTGTTGTAGTAAATCTGTTGTTTTACTTTAGAGGAGGAGGAACACAGCTCAGGAAGTACACTAGTTCAATATTTGAGAAAACATCCAATAAAGACTTTTTATCTTCTGAGAGAGAGAGAGTGAAAACTGGAGGAGGAGACAGATTGTTACAGGCGCGCCGAAAAGTATAAACAGCCGAGAGAATTCAATTTAAATTCAATGAACATCAAATTTTACATCAAATATTGACATTTCAGGACGCTGGTAGCAGAGTGGTTATTTAGCGTGCCCCATGTAGAGAGGCTTAGGTGCTCCAGAGCGGGTGTCCCAGGTTGGAATCCGTCCTGTGGCTCCTTGTCCCCATGTCGTTCCCCCCCCCTCTCTCTTTCTCTCGCTCACACAGGAGATCATATCTTATAAAGGGTCAGAACATTTGCAAAATAGAGTTAGGGTTGTTGTTGTTGTGTTAATCAGAACAAGCTGCTTTAAACCGTCCAATCACAGCCCTCCTATTACTGAGTATATGGATATTTGTTTGAGTCTATTAAATTAGTCACAAGTGATTAATTAACAATAATTATAATCCCGTCACTGAAAGGAAACGACAAAGAAGAAAAAATGCCTTCAAGTATTATCTCCAGGCGTTGCTCCATCCTTGAAAGGTTGTGTTGTTGTTGTCTAAAGGTTACCACGGCAACCTTTTAACCCTCCCAACAGGAGAGGAAGGGGTTCAACATTCATCACCTAGCAACAGAGGAGGAGGGCAGAGGAGGTGATTATCTCCTGTTTTTTTTTCCAGTTTCCAGGACTTCCCAGGTCATTCCAGGACACAGCGTTGTTCTGTTGTTTCTACGGAGAAGTGAAAGCTGAACTGACGGAGGTAAAAGGATGTTTAATGAGCACTTTAAAATCGACGCGGTCAGGTCCTTTAAAAAAGGTGCTGCTCCGCCCTGCACACAACACACGGAGGCTGAGGCACTAAAGACTGAGTGTGTGTGTCATAAAGCAGCATGGCCGTCCTGTCCTTTGTACAACACACTGCAAGTCTGACTCCACATGTTTAAAGACTCTGCTCCTCATTCACCAACCGTTCTTAAGAACTAATGTGTTCTCAAATCCTACCTACAAACATTTTAAGAAGATTCTGGATTCACCGATGTTTTCTTCTGTTGGATTTGTTCTGAGGTAAGGTTACGAACATATTCTCCATTTGGAGTCCGGTGCTCTGCCCGCGCCATCTTCAGCGCTCTGTTAAGGCTTCTCTACAACCTAGCTGAATATGTGGGCTAAACAGTCGACTAGTGACTACCTGAGCAGACGTAGTTTTAAAAAGTGTTTCCTTGGAGTCCAGTGTGTGTCGAGCTCGTAAAAATATACAAGCAGACGACTCAGATATTATCGGCCAGAAAAACGCTAGGTCCACGCGTTCCTCGTTACAACAACACAAGATGAAGGTTGATTGAAGTCGATTCAGTGGACGAGGTTACGTAAACGTCAGCAGCTGCCCGCTCTGAGGACTGCAGCCTCTGAAAACGGGGAGTGACCTAACCTCTAGGCCATCAGCGCCCTGACCAGCCTTTGTATTCATCATGATTCAAACACACACAGCGTTGATCACTCACTCAGTGTGAGCGGCTGAAGCCTGAGGGCTGCAGTGAAACACCCTGGAGACAACGCCACATCGGCATGACAACCACCGAGGAAAATAATGATATATTGTAATCCATTTTTAATAAGCGCTTCAATGAGGACTTTTTAATTAGTAGGACATATCCTGATTGATCAGCAGCCCGTCGGCCCCGAGTGTCACACCGACAAGAGAACAATAGCAATAAAAACAGCTGTTATTAAACGCTAAATACATCTCACAGCGTCGGCGCCACACACACACGACGCGCTGTGACTAAACAACAACCCTATAATGGAGGTAACTCATAACGCCTGGATGATTATAGTATTACGGAATGATTCTGAAGCGTGTTTAATGAAGGTTTCACAGTTTGTGTTTTCATCCCTCTTCTCTTCCAGCTCCACTTTAATGCGAGTCTTTTGTGCTTAATGAACTCATAAACTGAGATACGCAACGAGTCTGAAGGATTGTAAAGAGAGTGAGGGTTACTTTACACACACACACACACAGACACACACACACACTGTTTGCAGAGACTTGTCAAAGGAAGCGCTCGGTTACCTTGTTAAAGTTTCCTCCTCTGCAAACAAAAGAAACAGCGTCTGAGTCTTTTACCGACAAACACAAAGACACAGGAAAATTCATCAGAGAACAATTTCTGTTAATCTACCACCTACTGCTTTAATCAACAATAACAACACACACACATGCTGCACAACATGACAGCTGTCAACAGTTTTTGTTCATTGTCTCTGTCAGATAAATCAAGACTTCTGTCCTCACAAGAAACACGACAGCTTCAAAAATATTCTGGGTTTTAACATCATGCTTTTTAGGGTGGTGTCACACCAGGAGCCGGGCCCAGATCCGAGTACGCTTGACCCCAAAGACAACTTCATTTGATCAGTGTGAACACAAACGTGCCGTAGTCGGGTACTGTATCAGAGTCCACTTGAAGAGGTGGTCTCGGGCAAGAGTCATGTGTGATTTTGCAAATCAACCACGTGCTTACTGCCACCTGCTGTATCGGACTAAGTACATACGCTGATGTGAAGGCAGACCAGTGGGGGGGAACAATCGGAACAAGCACGGCACAGCGTGAGCTCAACACAGCGCTGCACTCCCCTGCTAGCTCCTCTGAAAACGTCACTCCTCTGTAACACCTCTGTTACTACCTTTGAAGACGTGCAGAGGGGGGATCACTTCATCCCCTCATTACACCTCCGCCACATTCTGATTGAAGGCAAAACGTCACTGGGGCGTAAATTTCAAGCCTTGAAACGGCAGTCCGAATAGGGCTGGAGAGAGGATAAATCAACTGGCGGCTCCAGGGTAGAAAGGAATAACGGTATTTAACGTTATATCATTTGGTTACTGAGCTTCACATTCTACCGTCACATTGACCGTTCATCTGTCTGCACTACAGAGGAGCTGCAGGTCACTTCAGATCAGAGCTGTCACACTGTCCGAGCCGATGCACTAAAACTGTTCCTCAGCAAAGTGGCAACTTTTGTCCTCTTTCACCCATGAAGCATTTCATCATCACCATAGTTCAGCTACATTATAACCTCCTCGTTCCCTCAGTACGGACCGGGACAATCAGAGAGAGGACAGACTTCCCAGCTGAGGAGAGGAAGTCGAGGGCAGAGAGGGAGGAGAAACCGAGCCTCAGGAGAATAAAGAGAGAAAAATGCTTTCTTAAAGCAGGTAGAGGAAAGTTTAGGAGCTCTCCTGTAAAGCAGAGAGCAGCAGAAAGATGAGGAAGGAAAATAAATGGAGGGACTGACTTTAAAACTCAGTGGTTGTCAAAGGTAGATACAGAGACAGCCTGCAGGAGCAGAGTGCACTAGCTGTGCATCCGACTTACAGCTGGAACTAAATACGTTGTACGAGCACTTACTTGCCGTTAGCACACAATAGCATAGAGCTGAAGCATATAGATCGGCCTCATAGGTCAGCCCATTGTCACCAATAACTGATCTCGAGACCTGATTCGGTTTCAGACGGATGCGTTACCAGGTTTGGATCAGTGCATCTCTAGATTTTGGATGTTAAGCATGATGAAAATACACTCTCACCACCAAAAACAGCCGGCTGTGGATTAATAAAGCATTAGCTAACACAGCACAGATCAGAACTGTCACTGCACCGAGAAGCCGCTGAAGTGCTCTCTGTGTGACAAGCGCTCCATGTCATCGTCCCAGTTCGTCCAGCACCACTGCGAAACAACCCACCAGCACAAAAAATAGCATCTCAGCTAAAGTTGCATGTGTATGCTAAATGCTAACTTAGATTTGGATAGCAAAGCATGTTTTTAGGCCACAACTTACAAATGTACAACTCTGACATCTGCTGCTAATAAATGTATTTTTGCAAGTTAAACGTTGGAGCGGTCTGATTCTGACTGAGACGAGTCCAACATAGAAAGCCTCAGAGTTTCAGGTGATCAGCCACGCCCCCTCACAGTTAATGAATGTGCGAACAGTTAAATGAGCTGTTTATAATACTTATAAACTTCTAGTCTTTCACGTTTTTTTCTTTATACTTGAGGAGACTCTCAACCTTTATATCTTATTTGCATTTGCTCTCATTCAGAGTCAAGCAAGGACGAGCACCTGCTGGTCAGGACTCGTGAATGAGTGCACATTCATCTACATGACTGTCTGCGTCCTTGTTCTGCTGTCACAGGTATACATATCAGACTCCATGGCTCCTCTCCTCACTCCAGGATTCAGCCATGATCTCACTCTGCCCCTGAGCCGCTTCTCTTTCTTTCTTCTCTGTCTTCAGAAACTGAGCACACAGGGACACAGACGGTCGGCTGCTTTTAAAAGAAGACACTCCCTGTGTGCATGCCCGTGTGCATATTTGTGAAAGTAAGCACAAGAAAAAAGAAATGAGCATACTCTTCATTTCACAGAGAATAATTGCTGTGCCAGCTTTGGAGAGAGAGCTCAGTGTTTCATGGAGACTCTCTCCTCCAGGACTCTGCTTTCAGTAAAACTGAGCAGCTGGAAAATCACTCAGAAGCCACAGCGACTCTTAAACAGCCTTCAGATTCAGGAGGCTGATTGGTTTTCAAGTGTATCTTTTCTTTAAGGCTGTGAGATTCTCATATTGATCTCTTTCTTGATGATTATTTCAGGGGCATTTACACTTTTTATACGACAGTCCAGCGATGGAGAGGCGGACAGGAAACAGAGACAGAGAGTGTCTGAACGGGCAGAGTGTGGGTCGGCTGTGGCTCAGCGGTAAATGAAGCTCATGTGGTGCTGGTTTGATTAAAACGTCTCAATTAAAGACAACAAGTGACCAACGGAGGAGTGCGGTGCAACTTGGAATTAGTAAAGGTAGAGGCTGCTGTGTAAAGAGACATTCAGAAGTAACTCATCCATTCATACACATTCACACACCGCTGACAAAGCAGGAGGAGCAACTTGGGGTAAAGTGTTTTTCCCAAGGACACATCGGACATGTTGCTGCAGGAGCTGGGGATCAAACCCCGGACCTTCCGGTCCCAAACAACAACCTTATTAAAAACCTCACACGTCCCATACACTGTAAATGCAAATCATCCACCTCACTACCTTCTGTTGTTCTTTCTTTAACTTCGCTGGCTGTGAGTGACAGGCCGGCTGACAGCGGTAATCACTCACACATTCAGCTCCTCTGCACCACTCATTGTACGTTTGGCTTACTGCTAAACTCTACAATCCAGGTTTGTTTTTAAAGAGCCGGATGATGTCTGCGCTCTGCAGAACAACTACGGAGTTGTCTTTCTGTTTTCTTAATTCACATGACAGTAACAAGGCGTCCTGATCACCATCTCTCTGTAAATGTCAGAGACAGCTCATAAGAACAGTTCTAAGTCCCTGAGAGCTGATATGAAGAGTGAAGGACAAGTAGAGAATAATGGGTTGCGCTGACATTACAAAGAGAACTGAAAAGCTCTCTGTTCCTGCAGGAACCATGATGCAAACTATGGCTGAACGATTGATTGTTGTGGGGGTTTTAAAGTTAGTTTTTTGGGCCTTTTTCCTTTATTGGCTACGACAGCTGAAGAGAGAGAGGAAACGTTGGGAAGAGAGAGTGGGGGAAGACATGCTGCAAAGGGCTGAGGTTGGAAAAACATGGGTTACTGACATTGATTCATGCCACATTATTTGCCGATGTGCTAATGTCTGTCAGCAGGGCAGATATCAGCCGATCCTGATGTTTAACCAGTGCATCTCTACCTAGCAGTGTTGGGGTAGCGAATTGCAAAGCAAAGTGCTAGTGTACTCAGGTTACTCTTTTATTTGCAAAGAGTAACATAACACCGTGTCCAGCATGCGAGCGTTATATATCTCGTAGCATCACGCACGATCGGTAAATTATTGAATTCCCTGCTCTGTGAATTTCAGTTTCCCCCCGTGCAAAGGGTATGACAACTGGTGCTTTTATTTTGAAGGTGGACAAACTGAAGTGTGGTGCTTTCTATTGACGAGCTGTAGACTCAAATCACAACACTCATAAGTTTGTCAATAAACGTCTCGCGGTGAGCCGAAAAAAAGGTTTCCTCAGGTGTTGACACAGGTCAAAGGTCAACATTTTAGTAATACACCGTTATCTCCACTTTGTACAACAAGGTAACGAGCTGAGGGAGAAAAGTAAGCGTCCCTGAGGGGGCGGGGCCTTCTCTTCTCCCATGTGGTAGCAGGCTGACAGTTAGAGGACGGGTTCACTCGCTGAGCCTCTGAGTGAACACAAACTGAAGGAGGCGCAGTCCGGTCAGTGTGAACACATCTATTCATCTAATCTTGGCCTTCTTTCCATCCCCCGCTCTAATTACAAAACAAAAGGTGATCATGCCTTCGCTGTCTTAGCCCCCACTCTTTGGAATCAACTCCCACAAACCTTCAGATCAATATTTGGACAATTTCAAGAAGCATCTAAAAACTCACCTGTATAGACTTCATGTAACCTAACAACCCTTCCTTGTGCTTACCTTTTTGTGTGTGTGTATGTTTTCCTGTTGTTCATATTGCCTTGTTCGTCTTTGTGATCTGTTTGTGTTTCATTTCTCTCACTGTACGACTTGTTTGATTGTTTCCATGTGAAGCGCCTTGTGTTTTAAAAGTGCTATATAAATAAAGACTTACTTACTTACACAGCTGAGAGCAACAAACCTCAGAGAGAGTTTGACGTCACTATTTTTAAGAAGAACAAATTATTTACATTGGGTATATTTGATTTTTTCATAATTAAGCCTTTTACTGTACGTTATAAAAGGCATGAATCAAAGCTCGTACATGACGCCCCCCAGAGATGAAAGTCTCACAGCTGCAAAATCAGTGAATGCTGGTATGTAGATTTAATTTAGGGGCGGCAGTAGCTCAGTCCGTAGGGACTTGGGTTAGGAACCAGAGGTCACGATGGAAGTTGGTCTGGTAGCTGGAGAGGTGCCAGACCACTTCTCGAGCACTGCCGAGGTGCCCTTGAGCAAGGCACCGAACCAGCTCAAGGGGCGCCTCCTGTGGGCTGCCACCGCACTCTGCCATCCCTCCATTAATGCATGTCCACAGGTCGTGTTTGTGCATGTGTGTGATTCAGGCATGTGTGTGTGAGAAGCATGTCTGTCAGTAACAGAGTGAAAAAAATAAAAAAAATATATAATAAATTTGAGATCAATTTAAACAGGATTACATAAACCTCCTCAAACTGAACCCTCTCCTCGCAGAGGGCTGCAAATAAAGCTCAGAATGACTTTAGTTTTTAACCAAAGGAAACACCGTCAGAATGAAACACTCAGGAGCAGATTGACTAATGAAGACCTTCACTTCAGGAACGCCATACAAGTTTAAAGTTTAATGCTATTCTTCAATTATACACACGTGGCCCAGTTCTGCCTGATGCTTACATCTGGGGCCTGTAGTCTGCGCTCTCTGAATATTCATGAGGAAGTGTATGGAGCTACAGGGAGAAGAGGACGAGGCCTCCATAGATGGATGTGTGGGTGATATATGAGAGTGTGTGCACTACTGAGGGTTATGAGGCTGCAGATATGACTTGAATACCCACTTTAAAACCGACGGTGAAGCTTTTATCGTTGGCAGATTCAGTTCACCTCGCCACACTTTGGACTGAAGGAACTTAAAAAGTTGCGGAAGAGTTTGATGCAATAAGGCGAAGACGTACACGAGTTTTCAAAGAACAGGACCGACCTTTCACCTTTCTAAAACTTAATGTTATATCGTCCAAATGTCCGAGAACAATCTAAAGTTACTCTAACCCCCAATTTCCACAGACTCTGTGCACGCTGCGTTCCGTTAGCACTGTGCACCACGCCGCCATTCACCACGCCGCCGTTCACTACACCGCCGTTCACTGCCACTCTAGTCAATGAGTGTGTTTCCACAGCGAGTGCTGCAATCCGTCTCTGGAGCGTAACAGCGCCGTTATCAGCTCTTCTCTGTTTCAAATACGCTGCGAGTCTATGTTGGACGGAGCTCGCTGCAGGCACGCATCCATGGAGAAGAATAGAAAGACCCTGACAGGAAGTCAGACAAGGAAACGCACAGAGCATCCGGTCAATTTAAAAAAAAAACACAGCATACGGACTCACGATCGCATTTTCCATCACTTTTTCAACATTACATTAAAAACAGGCAACAACAAATCATCCTCAGAAAGACAAAGCTACATGTTGTTTGCACGTTTTTCTCTTTATTCCCACGTGATCTTGTAGTTCTCCCGTGATCTTGTAGTTCTCCCGTGATCTTGCAGTTCTCCCGTGATCTTGTAGTTCTCCCGTGATCATGTAGTTCTCCCGTGATCATGTAGTTCTCCCGTGATCATGTAGTTCTCCTGTAATGTGTGTACAGCTGCTCATGGCTGCGCTGTCATTCCCGGAACAGATCTAGTGGGGCAGAGGGCGCGCCGTTCGACGTAGCAAACTATAGGTGCTGACTGACTGACTGACTGCAGCGCACGGATTATGTGGAAATTGGGGGATAGAGTGCTTTCAGATTGATGACAAGAACACATATGATAAAGCATGACCTTGCACCTAGAGCAAAGTTGGGCAGAGTGCATTGCAAGTCTCGCCATTTTTACACTCAGCAACCCTGTTTTTGTGCGCTCAACTCGAGATATGAAACCAAGAAGTGGTGTGTTTCAGTGTGTTTCAGTGTGTCTCCTAGCTTATAAAAAGTGACCATCAAACAAACTCAGCACACGTTTTAATGAACACCCTGACAGGAAAGCTGAGCAGTTTTCAGTCAGTGTGACCTTCTGAAAACAAACTACTGACACAAAGAAGAAGACGGGAGGACCAAAGCTGAGATCACGTCTGGTGTAAATGTAAGATAACAAAGCTTAAGGCCCTGTGACCACCCAGCGTTTTTTCAAACTGTTTTAAACGAGTAAAGAGCGTTTGCAGCAGCAGACGGACGCCCAAAAAAATAGCGCAGCGCCCAGCTTATTTTTTCCGGGCGCTCCACCTTTATTGTCAAAGTCGCCGTTGACGTCACGGACGCTCTTTTCCAAATATTCCCTGTATTTTCGTGTCCAATGGATGTGGATTGTTTCTTGTACCCACATCCTCTTTGCCTTGGTCTGCTGGGGTAAAACGATCTCAAACATAAAACATGCAGTAAAAAGTAACGGAGCGTCGATCCAACAGCGGTCGTTGTCAACAGACTGTTGTCATAGAGACAGAACAGACGTGCAGCGCTCCTCTTCACAACTCACAAGCGCTTCATGCAATCGCTCCCAATCGCAGCGCCTTTAAAAGGTTGGCACGGGGCCTCAGGTAGAATAAAGTATTAACTGGCAAACTTTTGACACGAACATTTTGACCTCCTTGAAATGTATTTTTCTTTTTTCTGAAGTCTTTATCTGTTCTACCTCCTTTCAGAGCTCTGCTTACAGCTCAGTTTTATAGTAAAGCGTAACAGACAGATAGGGTTCTTACTGGGGCCTCTGTGTGTCAGCTGGTTATGTTTTACAGTGTGGTTGTATTTAAAATGAGTGCATCCCTGGAGTTTGTTGACAGCCAATGTTCTGAAGTATGTGTTCCTTTGAATTAGTTTCTAAAGAATCATTTATACCAACCTGGACTTCACAGAACAGTGTTTTTGTTTTTAAAGATCATAGGCGTCAGTAAAGTTTGATATGGAAGAGCCTAAAAGCTTGTTCCTCTTTGCTGCTTGCAGGTTTTAGTCCAGCTCGTCTTATCTGAGAGTTTTTAGACTGAACCTTCAAACCTCTGTGACACTAGCGTGACAGTAGTTGGTCTAAAGAGCGCTATTCTCTGACACTCTGCACAGAATGAGACTTTAACAGAACATTATTGTGTCCCATCGTGTCATTGGTTTTCAGTTTCATTATCTCATGATATTTGAAATAAACACATGCTACTTGTCCCTGAAGATATCCCTCATCCCTCCAATTATGCCGAAGTGATAAGTTACATTTTACTTTAACACAACAACGGCCAGTGTCCAGTCAGTCAGAGACCGACCTTCATGTCTAAAGGGCTGACCCTGCTTTTCTACAGTCCAGCCAAAGAGATGACGTGTTCTTGTATCTGTTCAAAGTGTCCTCACAATGGGCTGCTTTATATTTTCACTTCAGGTCACCAAACAAGCTGCCAGTGAAAGTGAACGCTACATGGAAGCTAGAGTTATTGATTCATGCCTGCTCAATATCATCTCTACCCTTTTATTCGATATCGCAGCTCAAAAAAGTTGTTCATCTCCTGCAGGACCACTGAGGGGTCAAAGGTCGTTGTCATGGCACCTGGGCTCTGGCTCTTTCACGTTTTATTATGTGCTTTGGAAGCGAGTGTCAGCTGAATCCCTGCGAGGTAAAGATACTAAACCGTGCAGCAGGCATACCCAGAACGGGGCCAAACAAACAGATGAGTCGGAGCTCTCCAAAGCACCGGGTTTGTTTCTGTTCGCCTCTCTCTGCTTCGGAGTCCCCTGGTTATTGTTCAGCAGCGAGCAGCATCTCTTCACATGTTTGGTTACTGTTCAATCACACCACTTTGACCACCTGCCCACTCCTTTAACAGAGCGTGCTGGATATGTTATACTAAAATGATCTTCACAGTAATATCCACCATCCCCTCACAGCAAAGTATTACATCTGCTGTAGCTCCACTGCTGGAGGGATTTTGGAGGCTAACCATGAAAATTAAAATGATGAGGGCCATACAGAAACATAATGGACCTCTTAGAGTTAATTTTAGGATACCTCAAACCATTTAAGCGGCATGAGTACTTTACTCAAACTATCAAATTGTTCAAATCATGCACTGTGCATGGCACTGATTGGAACAGTTTAATTTTTCACCTGCAAACTGCTGCAGAGGGTGATGGAGAATGACTGTGAGGAAAATAAAGAGAAAGAAAGACGCATTCAAATGCAAAACAACAAAAACTAAAATCAACCTTCCTGCCATTAAAGGAGCAATATGTAACTCTGACACCTAGTGTTTAGTACTGCAGTCCAAATTCAAACATTACAGAGTGGTGGACACTGAAGCTTCAGTGTTTATCCAGCTCTGCATCGGTCTGTAAACCTTTCTGCGTTCTAACCTCTCTCCATTTTTCAAAAGCATCTCCAATATTGATCCTAGTTTGAGCACGTTTCTGCTCGTGGAGCTTATTAGAAACATGCAGAGGCTTTTTAGGTCGGGTACAATCACTTCTATCTGAACCAGTTCTCTTGCCCGCTTCCATCGCTGCAACACCTGTTGGTTTGACCTGATAACTGCTCTCATATCTGGCAAACCGAGGGGCGTCTAAAACGGCCGTGTGGTGGTGCCTTAAAATCGCCTACCTTCTCTGGTCCAAACAAATCCAGACCATTCAGGACCAGAATCTAAAGTTAGAAGGAGGACATACTGGCTGCTGCATTGTTGTCAGAGAAGCCAGCACTTCAACATAGCATGTTGCACATAGCAAAGACGACATATTACATCAAACACCTCACAATGCAACTTTGCTGGACAAGGTTTGCTGAAAGAAAATTCACCTTGGATTTGCATGTGCAGCCCATCACCAGAGCATACAGCACACTAACTGCTAGACTTGCAGAGAATGTGTATCATCTGCCTGAAAACGTGCTGCAACGCTGTAAAGCTAATACAGGTAGCCTACTTTCCTGTTTATAATTCCCCAAATTGCAGGCAAACTCCTACAAGACGTCTAAGCTGCACAAATATGTTGGCAATGTTTTGGTACGTAAATGTTTCCAACATTTTGAATTAAAGGTGGAGTCAGTAGCATTTTTCGTTGCAGCTTGTGAACAGAACATTGAAACATGGCAGCAGTTTGTACCAGAAGCTCACACTCCCTGCAGGACGTAGTGTGTACATTTACTGCTTACCTTCATGCAAGCTACTGCACGCTAGCACAAGCTAACTGCTAGTGTTTGTCACCTGCCTGTCCAACAGAAAGCAGACCAACTCTACATCTGATATTTTCTCTTCTTTGCTGCTACGTCCACATCCGTCGTATTCACCTGTTTGAATCGTGTCTAATCACTGAATTGTCTCCACTCTATAACTCCCCTGCTGCGCTGTCATTGGCTGGAGGAAACACACCAGCTTCCCGCCTAGAAACGTCCTGAGTCAACCGAAACAAACCAGAACATTAAAATCCAGTCAGAGGACAGGTGACCCCTACACATGTATGAAGGCCCAGAAGGGATGATTGAGCAGCTTTACTTTAGGATAAGTCTGTATTTTATTTTGAAGGAACAAGCAGCTGACTCTGACACCAGAGGTCACCTTCTAAAAAGACACGTAAAAACTGGTCAGAATCAGCTGTTAAACATGTTTCAGGGGCAGAGAGTTCCTAGTAAAGTAAAAAAAAAAAGCAAACACACAAGAAACATTTAGGCAAGTTTTGAAAATGACATTTTGGCAACAATGCGTTGTTAGAAAACAAAATAATTGGGCACATCTCTGCGGTTATTCTAGTGATTAATTTGTTCTTGCAACAGTCGATTTTCTATTTGAATTAGTCTCAGAGTAACGTGCGTCACAGTTCACAGAAGTTCTCTTTCTAAATTCAGCAGCCTTCATGAGTAGGTAACATATCCGGCCTAATGGAGCACTCAGATGTCAGAGCACCAACCCACACATGATTACTTCCACCTGGCTGAAATCTTAGATGTTTTTACAACAACGTGTTAAAAGGGAAAAAAACAAAGAGTGATGATGAAGTCAGCGAGTGGAGGCCAAACTGGAAGCTGTGTGTGCTCATCTAGGAGGAACAAAGTCATTTCTTTCAGTCAGGTATACAATATGGCGTGACGTAGCCTAACTATCTTTATGAGACTCCCTAAAGGACTATGCATTGCCGACCTGGGAAGTTCAACAGATCACCTGTGCTCTCTCTTCTTCCTGCAGCAGCTTTAGGTAAAAAATATAACCAAAGATCAAGACTATCCATCAGAGAGTTTAAAAGACGTGGTATCGAAGAGAATAGAAGTATCGAACATTCTGACAACCTTATTCTGAACATCAGAATCAACTGCTGCAAAGACAGAGGGTTGAGCTTCCAGGAGGCACAACGTGAGGAGAAGATCTCAAGTACCGCTGTGGTCAGCCAGGAGCACGACAGCACCTCTAGCAGCACCAACGGACATCAATCATCTGAGCACCAGTGAACAATACATCTGTGTTTTTAGGCCACACACGGCAACCCACACTGACACACATCTATCCACACAAGAGGGAGAGCTCGTACGAAATGGACAACAGATGATGCCATTCATCTCATATTGACAGAAGAGGAGCTCAGATCTATCTTTTGGTGACACTTCTATCTGTCCATGTCCATTGACTGTGAAAATAGAATCCTTCACCCATTTCTTTGCTTACTGCTTTTTTATGGAGCCTAGAGTTCTGTATTTTTAGCTTATGAATGAACCAGTAAATCACTGTGAATCCTGTAATGAGATTCTATTGTGGTAGGAGACTAGAGTTATTTATTTATCGTGAAGAAGATAAGAGAGCAGTTGACCGCTGACTGGCGGTGGATAATCAACACCATACAGGGAAGTTAAAAGAAACATCCATATAATTAAAACAGATTAGTGGTATCAAAATTCAGCCTGTACAGTCATCACGAAGAGAGAAATGAGCTAATGAGTAGAGAGCGTTTGCAGCAGGTTGAAAATCTTTCAACTTTTCAGAAAGGTGCTGTTGATGTCACCGGCGCTCTTTTCCAAATGTTTGATATTCCCCGTATATTTGTTTCCTAAGGATCGTGTCTTGTACCATCATCCTCCTCGCTCCGTGTCTGATCGGGAAATAAACGATCTCAAATAAAAAAACATGCAGTAAAAAGCAACGGCGCATATGATGCAAGTGACGGTCATACAGCGGCCGTTGTCAACAGACAAGACGGACATGCAGCGCTTTTCTTCTCAGCACACCAACGCTTCATGCAAGCGCTCCTGAGCGCACAGCTAGGTGGACACAGGGCTTAGAGACGATAAGAGGACCCTTCTGATCTCAGCTGCAGAATTCGTCACAGCTCTAGATTTTTTATTTGAGATTGATTTAAACAAAGTTATTCAAACAAAGATCTTCTATTGCCGCCAGCAGGCCTGTAATCTTGGCGTTCATGACCTCGCCTTGTGCTGCATGAAAGAGAAGTTTCTGCAGTGTAACCGCCAACTCTAAATGTGAGTCTCTGTGTGTGTTAGCACTGTGACGGACAGGCAGCCTTTCAACACGCCGTCCTCCTGCTTTCCTGACTCTGATGGGATAAGCAGCAGCCCCTGTGGCCCTGCATGCCAATAAGTGGATAAAGAAAATCAGTTCCTGAAATATTTCCCATTGAATGCTATCAAAGTCTCCATCTGTGAAGCCCCAAAAAAAGAAAAAGAAGCCCAGGGCAAATTAGATGTTACGTAACAAGACCTTAATAGAAAAATGTAATTCTCTACATTTTCTGAACTTATTTTGTCACACACACACACACACACACACGCACGCACGCCGACCTTGGGAAATCCTGCTTCTCTTCTGAGCCCACACCGGTCTAATCTTCTGAGCGCTCTGCAGACCCGCTCTGCATTTCTGAACCCATCCCCAACTCAGAAAAGAAATCTCTCCCAGATGGTTTGAAAAGTCCGTCAACAGACGCGTGGAAGACTCAAAATATCCAACCAGTCCTAATTCCATTAAAGAAGCGTTCGGGATTAAAAATTCTGGCAGTCTCAATCGTGGCGCGACCAGAAGCCCTCGCATGTTTCCATATTTACATAATGTTGAGGACACAGTTAATCATCAACGGAGAGCCTCTTTATTTACCAGATTAACTAGCAGTCCATTTTGACCAGCTTGAAAATACAGCCATCTTTAATAATGAATTTAGAGGCTTTAATTTCTTCAGTTTGATATCAATGTGAGCCAGCCTCTGCTTTCAAAGGAGAACAAGAGACAGAATATAAATTACATGTTCCCTGTATTAACATGGACACAAGCGCGCGCGCTGCATTGCTAAGATGGTTAAATTAAACAAGGAGTCTCACTCGTGTTAAAGGTCACAGATTCTGTAAAATCCTCTTCTTCACCATGTTTCTCTAACACTAACATGTGTCTCTAGTCCGTCTACAAACCCCCCAATGATGAGAAAAGTCCATCCTCTCCGTCTTTTGCCTGCTCCACTTTTCAGAAAATGTGTGCTCAAACAGGCCGTTTGGAGATTTTCCCTTCATGACATCACAAAGGGCAGTAACCCCTCCCCCAGGTGGGTGACACTCCCAAAGCTAGGTGTTTGTTCTGCCCTCTGAGTCTGCCTTCTCACCGTAAACAATAGGGCATGGAGCGAGAAAGCCCGAGCCACCCAAGCCCTTCCAGAGAGGGGCGTGGTCAGACACAGCTGATTTACATTTAAAGCTACAGACACAGAAACAGCCTGTTCTGAGCAGGGCTGAAATAGAGGGGTTTATAGGCATGATCAAATACAGGATCAGAGTGGATTTAGAACAACACACTTCACACACATGTTTATGGAGCACTTATTTACACTGGTTGAAGAGGAGGACGCACTTCCACATTTAATTTTTCAACAGCCCACAGGGTTAAAGTAGCTCATTCACCAGCTGATGCGTTAGCCACGGTTGTTGTTTATTTAGCTTTGATAACTTCCTGTTGGTCAACCCCTCGCTCCTCTCCAGCTCCACACACCTCTTAGAACATGGTCACTTCTGGGTCCAGAAGACCAACACAGCTGTATCCTGGTGATGAATCTGAGGCTTCAAAGAAGCAGACGAGAAACCAATGGTTGACGTCAAGGAGCTATGTGTTTATTTAAAAAGTGTAGGGCTTCTTGTCATGTGCTGTAGATGATTCAGTCTCAAACTGTGGTCAAGTACCTCTGGTGTTATACGTGGGATCCCTCTTGTGGTACACTGGGAGTCTTTTTTCTAAATAAAGATGTTCAAATCAAATGGTTGACAAGCAAAGCTGTGATGGCAAGCGGAGGAAGCAAATATGACGGTTAACATTTTTTTGCATTTGTGAACATTAGAAAGCAAAGCGCGGCGGACACGTCGAGCAGCAAGTCAACGATAGTGAACCCAGCGCCAGAGTAAGAGGCGATGTTGGTTGGTGGTACTTGGAGAGCGAAATATTTTCTGTGGTGGTCTCATTGTGAGAAATTTGAGAACCACTGCTGTAAATCATTTAATAAGGGCCCCAAGTATGTTACATGTTTTCCACCCTTTTATCATTTGGTGAAATTGATCAACCAGTCAGCAGAACGAGCTGAAAGGTGGAAGGCTTAAAGTTAGTCTCTGTTTGAAGCTGACCAACTCGCATTTGACTGACCAAACTGGTAAACCAAGACGAGCATCACACAACAGACCAGTCTCAGATACCTTTGTGAAACCACCACCTTGTGCCATGACTGACAGCCGCAGCTGAGCTGTGTTTTCTGATTGGTGGATCCTGTTCTGTGCTGTCAGATGAGCGATGAGCCGAGCCGTGTTCGCTGCTGTCGGTCTGCCTCATTACCCCTCCAGCTGCTCTGCTCTGGTCACTGCTTCACTCAAACTGCTCCTGCCTGCACCCTGAGTCCTCTCTCGCATTTTCTTAAACAGGTTGAGCTCAGATTAATGAGGCGGCTGCTCTCAGATTGGGGTTTTTACTTCGAGAGCAAAGTGTGACCTGATGAGCTGCTCTCCTGGGTGCCCTTGGTTGCACTGCAAAAGTGCAAACATCCCTGAGTCCGTCTGACACAACATTTTTATAAAAATTAACCTGAGTATTAGCCTGCGAAATATTCAGAATACACCATCTGACCCATCGCCCCCTTTGCACGCTCTCCCTCTCTCCAAATGTCAGGGTCTGGTGATATTTGAGAGTGAGATAAAAACTGGCTGCAGACCGGCTTGACTCCTCAGAGGCACATGCAGAGTTTTGGCCGAGGGGAACGAAGGGTCTGTGGGCCGAAAACTCTCCGTATGCCACTCTTCTCTCAACCATCTCCTCCAGTCCCTTCAATCTGTCCTACTCTGTTCAACACGTAACTGAATGCACTGTAGCAAAAATAATACTCCACTTACAATCTGCTCTGAGCATTTAAAAGGTTAAGATGGCTCTGACGTTTCCTCTTCTCAGTGGACTATACAATACTCAAACACAGACTGATCAAAGCAGGACTGTGTGAACAAACGGTGAAATGGTTTTATAACTAGCGTAAGGAGAGAACACAGATTTAAAGAGTTCAGGAGAAGAATCTGTGCAGGCGCAGGACCAGATTTTTGGTATCTGAATGCTTCTGTTTACTGTTTATTATCCAGCAGTCTGTGTAGACAGCAAGAGGCGTTGAAACACAACAACAAACACTGTAATGCAATCCTGGAACCAAGCTCTGAGCTTAGGATGATTAGATTTTAAAGATATCTGCATGCAAGTACAGCGGAAAAACTCCTTAACTTCATTCTCACTGCTCGAATGACAAGTTTGGCTGTAAACAATGCAGCAGACAGAAAAGTGAGTCTTGGTCAGAAGACCTTTATCTCCAACTGTTGGCTGCACTGGAAGCCCCGGAAAAGGTTACCTGCCACTCCCAGAGGATATATATCGTCTGATGATAGTTGCAGAGACTCAATTTAACAAACCCAATGTGTCTTACATAACTTCCTGAGGTTTTTTAAAGGTTTATTTTTGGGCTTTTTATGCCTTTATTTAGAGATTAGACAGAAGATAGAGTCAGAAATCAGGGAGAGAGAGAGAGAGAGAGAGAGTGGGGAATGACATGCAGGGAATGAGACACAGGTCGGCTTCGAACTTTGGCCAGCTGCTTGGAGGACTATGGCCTCTGTACTAGGGTGCACGTGCTAATCAGTAGACTACCAGCGCCCTGAAGTGTGACTAGTTTTCCGGTAAAAGCAGAGCTGTGAGAAAGTTCTGAAAGGCTTCGACACTATGACTTCCACTTCTCATGATTTAATTTGATCTATTAAAAAAGGGGTGTTGTATTAACTTTTAGCACTTGTGAACAAAGCCTCACTGACACATTATCTAGATGACACAGCGCAGCCTCTAACATGAAAAAACTGAAACTATGAGAGAAAGAAGTTTTCAGAAAGAGCTCTCCTTGTTCCTAAAGTCACGCACCGAAGAGGTTCAGTCAAGTGTTCACTGACACAGACGAACACCGTGTACCTGATGAGTCATCAAGTGGGAACTGTACCCTCGTAACCCTGACACAGCAGACCTGGAGCTGGAGCTGGAGCTGGAGCTGGAGCTGGAGCTGGAGCTGGAGCTGGAGCTGGAGCTGGAGCTGGAGCTGGAGCTGGGGATGCAATTCTTTTGCAACAGAGAGCATGTCTTCAGTTTGTCTATGATGTCAGTATGTTTTAAAGGGGACATATTATCCCCCTTCTCCACCTTTTCAAACAGTCCCCTGTGGTCTTAATGAAACATCTGTGCTGTGCTTTGGTCAAAATATAACATGAATCAAGCACCAGAGGAGGTTTGTGACCCTGTAGAAACCAGCTCTCTCAGAATGCTCCGATTTGGTGTGTGTGTCTCTTTAAATGCAATGAGCCCCCCCTGAGTTTTCACGGAGACATCACTCCTTCACTAGCAGATCTGCGCAAAAGTTTTACTCTAGGCTGGGGGTCGAGTCCATGGGTGGAGATACCAGGGGAGGGAAGGGTATTTTTTTAACTAGTATCCCACTGTGACGTCACAAGGAGAGCACATTTGAAAAATCAGAGCGGGGGCTTTGCTGCATGCAGCCCCGGGATGCCTGGACTGTCTGTCTCTCTGCCTACAGGGGGATGTAAAGATGGAGCGCTGGGCTCACAAGACAAATACCTGCATTCTCTTCATGCATTCAGAGTGGTTCTACTCGTGGTGTTATAATTAATAATGCAGACATGACTCTTCACTAGATTATCTTCTTTGCTTCCCTGACTCATGATGATAAAAACTGTCATGCCCCCCCTTCTTTAATACTTAGCTCACGTCTCTGCAGATGAGACGTCGTAAAGAGGCCAACACACAGCGGACTTCCTCCAAATTGAGAGGAGTCTAAATGGAGCGTAATAGGCCACCCTCCTCTTCTTCTCTCCTCTTTTTATCTGCTCCGTCACTCTCTCATTCTCCCTTGGTAATCTTTGTTTCTCGACAAGTGACTGAACACCTTTTTCCCCGAGAAGCAGATGCATGACAGTTAATTAACTAAAGGCTCTGTTTTTTTTTGTATTAGTCTTTCTCCTTCAGATTGTGTGTGCGTATGTGTGTGTGTGTGTGTGTGTGTGTGTGTGTGTGTGTGTGTGTGTGTGTGTGTGTGTCTGACTGTGTGTTTGAAGGTGTTCACGAGCAGCAATGCATGAGGACAAGAAAACAACAGATGCAGCCTGGCGTGCATGGCTTTACAAGGCCCCTCTGAGGTGTGCTGGCAGGTTAAAACCTCCACAACGATAAACATGTTTCTAAAATGTTGTTATGAAACGCACTTTGGTTCAGAAACACCATGGCTGAATAAATAAATGTGATTTGCAGAAAACGTCTGCAGAACGTTTGCAGAAACATCTGCGTTTGCAGCTGGAGTGTTGGGAATTTCATAAGAAAAGAGCAAATCACATCAGACCCAGAGAGATGTGAGGAGAGGACAGAGAGAAGCCTTCTGAGATGAAGTCGAGCTCACAGAGTTAAAGCTTCGCCGGCGGCACTAACAAGTCGTTTAAGGCGAACCAGTGTTTCCATAAAGAAGTAATGAGGGAGAGGAGGAGAGGGGGAGCACTGATGTTTTGTAGCAGACTCTTGTTGACAGCTTTTGAAAAAGAAACAGACAATGTGTGCGGCTATTATCATACACAAGCCTGGGGTCTGTTGTTGCTGCAATGTTTTCCCCCAAAAAATCTACATATTATTACATTTTCTATGTAGGGCTGCCCCCTGAAACAGTCTAAGGGTGGTGTCACACTAGGGAGCCGGCTGCAGGATCCGAGTACGCTTTGCCCCAAAGTCCTGTATATTTGATCAGTGTGAACACAAATGACCCGTACTCGTACCGTACTTGGGTACCGTGCCCGAGTCCCCTTAAAGAGGTCTTCTCTGGTATGACTCATGTGTACTCGAGTACGGTCTGCGGGAGCTGTGAACGCAACCGCGCTCAAAGAAGTGGACCGATATGACGTGATTCTCAACGACTCCTGTTGCTTCAAAAAACATTGTATGCGTGCAGCACGGGCCCGTTTCATCCTCTTGAGCTGCACGGCAGATGTGGACGTAGGGTCATAACAAAAACATCCACAGTTAGCAGGATGGACGGTCGCAAATGTACTCGGGCAAGGAAAAATGTTACTAATGTGAACACAGACCAGTAGACCGTTCAACACTCTTAATGGGGCTAACTCAGCTCTTAGCTGTACAGTGGATGTCTAAGCTCATATTCTTTTCTGTTAAAGACTAAAATCCCTTTTCAGTGAGGTAATAAAGTTAAAAACACAGACGTGCAGCGCTTTTCTTCTCAGCTCATGCAAGCGCTACCGAGTGCACAGCCAGCGCTTTTCTACCCGGAAAAACGCTGGACACGCTGGGCCTTACATGTTTGAGCCGTCTGACTCCAAGCAAGAGGATGAAGCAGTAAATCCATGGTGGTCACTGAGTAGTAGTAACACCATGGTACCATGGTAGTGAGTAACACTTACAAGGCTTCACCAAACTTAAAACACTGAACGGACAGAAACAGTATTTTTCGCCACACTTTTCTTAGCTGAACAAAATCAAGTATTTCCTCAGACAATCTATCAAAGCAGACTCTAACACTTCTCGTTAGTCCTTCAGGTGAGCTTCTTCACTAGAAAAGGTGTGAAAACTGTCTGAAAATTAACAGCTAATTCCGACAGGAGAGTTTTGCCAGACAACAGCCTGGATGAAATCTCTTCACAGCGACAACCAATTCTGTCCCACAAGCCAAGTGTGCCACAGGACTGAAGCAGTGCCAAGCAGCACAGACTGTAACTCAGAGCTCCAGTCTTTTTCTGTCGTTGCCTGCAGCAGTGGAGGTATTAATGTGTCTGCAGACATCCTCCTTCACAATCTGAATGAAACACATTTGTATCCAATTTCACTAAATGACCTTCAGATATGAACAACAGAGCTGTGATGCTCGTGCTTTTAAAGGAGCAATCAGAAGGACATCTACTGACTGAGATGATAAAGTGAGCTTATCTATGATCAGACATTAAGGAAACATGCTGAAGTGCTGGCTTCTCTGACAACAATGCAGCAGCCAGTATGTCCTCCTTCTAACTTTAGATTCTGGTCCTGAATGGTCTGGATTTGTTTGGACCAGAGAAGGTAGGCGGTTTTAAGGCACCCCCACACGGCCGTTTTGGACGCCCCTCGGTTTGCCAGATATGAGAGCAGTTATCAGGTCAAACCAACAGGTGTTGCAGCGATGGAAGCGGGCAAGAGAACTGGTTCAGATAGAAGTGATTGTACCCGACCTAAAAAGCCTCTGCATGTTTCTAATAAGCTCCACGAGCAGAAACGTGCTCAAACTAGGATCAATATTGGAGATGCTTTTGAAAAATGGAGAGAGGTTAGAACGCAGAAAGGTTTACAGACCGATGCAGAGCTGGATAAACACTGAAGCTTCAGTGTCCACCACATGGTGACCTTTACTGTTACTTTCCAGTTCAGGCAGTTAAAATATATTAATATCTGACCAGCAAGACAAACAACTCAAGCTAAAAATTCTATGGGAAAATGAATTATCATGCATTATTTATTCAGCTGATTGGGAACAAATGTGTAAAAACCATAGACTGTAATATGAAGCCTGCGTGATGTCGCCCCTCTGTTCCTGCAGGGGGCTCTGGAGGCTGGAAATCCTGTCTCAGTCTAACTTTCAGTCAACCTAACGACGGGCTGAGAGCTGGAGCTGAGGCGGGTTTTAAGCATCTTGACGAACCGTTACATCGCGCCCGCCTGTCAATCATATCAGCCACGTGCCAAACTATGGATAACACTTATCTAGTTCAAAATCAAAACAGAGCCGTTTAAAAAGTAAATCAGCCCCCGTACAGCGTGTGCCAGTGATGACAATAACTAATCAGACCTGTTTGTGTTTTGAACCAAGCTGTAAACATGTTTATTTATGCTGTAAAAAACGGCTTTTTTTGCCTGTCATGTGTTTGTGACTTCTGGGTTCCTGCAGTCAGCCTCTAGTGGACACTCGAGGAACTGCAGGATTTTGCACTTCCGCATTGGCTTCATTTTTCAGGACCAGAGGTTACCGCTTGGTAAAAACATAAAATGAAACAACAACAAAAACTATTGGAACGAAACCAAAACTCAAAGTAAGAACAGAGAACATGTAACACCGAGACATTAGAGAGTATGTGGCAGCAAATGGAAAACCACAGTCACATATTTTGGTCATGTAAAGTTATCAGTGGATTTTGGGGAAACTTTATTGGAGAACTTTAAAGTATTTTCTGCATTTCCTAAAATAAAAACCAACAAGTCGTGTTAATATGGAAATAATTCACTTCCATTTAATAAATGTTTCTGAGCCATGTCTGAAAGTGCCCTGCTTTGTTGTTGTTATTTTTCAAAACTTATCGACCAATCAGGGTAAGCTTGACATAACTAGCCAATCACAGCGACTCTGAGAGGAGAATTTGAAAACAAACATCATCTGGCGTCTGTCTGTTGTTTTCCTTCTGGAGTGTTCGTGTTGCTTACTGACACTTTAAATAAAGCTTTTGAAAAAAACCATGTTTTCAGTTTGACTGTTTGATGATGTCATCAAAAGATCAAAGGCAACATTTGATGATGTCATCAAAAGATCAAAGGCAACATGTGATGATGTCATCAAAAGATCAAAGGCCACATTCTGGAGCAGTTTATGAATTGAGTCCAGTAGAAGTGAAGTTCACACAACGATCCAGCAGCTGAGGACGACACACATCAACAGCAGACACATTATTAGATTATTATCTCATTATACTATTATATTATAATTATCTTATATTAGAATACAATATCAGTAACAATGCAGAGCCCAAACACCCAACAGAACATGGTTCAGTCTATTCCAGTGGTCACATCAGAAACTCTTCGTCCGATCGTGGACATGTTTCTGGACAAGATCACTCTGGAGCAGTGGGTTCATCTGGAGGAGGGGTCTCACGACAAAGAGACCAGGGAAGTCATTACGGCCATGTGCGTAGATTTAGTCAATGTTTTATCGACATACATTTACAGAGCGCTTGAGAGGAGGAACTCCCAACTAAGTCCTCCTAAATCCTCTGAAAGCTCAGGATCTTCCAGATCCCAGAGGAGTGTCACTGAAGACCAGGTCCAACAGAGTCTGGGTGACTCGATTTCACTGGCCCTTGCGGAGGTGATGTGTGTCCAGAAGGACATACGTTGCCCGAGCACAGAGGAAGTGACCGAGCTCGTGGTCAAAGAGGTAACAGAGAGGATTAACACGGAGCGAGTCAGCGAGAGCGATGAACCCCTGGCCTCCAAGAAATTCACATACAGGTTGAAGAAAATGGCAGCAAAAGTGACCATAATTCTGCAAAGATTTTCTAAAGCGATCACATTACCGCCTACGTTTAGAAGAGAACAGGAAAGTACAACAACACAGGAGTTGACAGAGACACAACAGGAGGAGGAGCTGGTTGAAGCTGGAGGGAGAAGTCGGAGCAGGACTCCCTTTGGAAGTGTTATTTCCAGAGACAGCCCCTCGTATAAGACCATGGAAACTGTCAAGTTGATTCTTGAAGAACAGACGGACGATATCTCTGCTTTTGATGGAGAGAGTGATATTTCAGTGGAAGAATTACGTGTTCTTATCTCCAGCTCTAGCAGGGATTCAGAAGAGGTAGCTTCTCTTATAGTTGAAGTCATAGAGAGCGACAGTCAGCGCTCAATAGAGTTAGAAGCAACACCGCACAGGTCGCGTGAATCCACTAAATCAGTGGACACGCCCAGATGGATGAAGATCATTCATGCCATTAAGGCTCTTCTAGTCAAAAAATTTGCAAAGGAGTCCATCATCAACTTCTTTGCAAAACTGAGGCAACAATTTGTAGACCTGCTTCCTAGAATGAACAAAACATACATGAAGGTGTTGAGTGATGATTTGGATCACTTAGTGGAGGACATGATCCCATCAGAGGACGAGGAGACGGTGAGAAAAGGCCCAGATGTGATGTGTCTGTACCGAAGGATGGCCAGAGACATCACACAGGGTAAGTATGAACTGAGCGAGAAGAGTCTGGTTGAGTTAATTTTCACCCATCTGTCAAACGATAAAAAACAAAAGATGTTTTTAATGGGCTTCATTCGCACTGAAGTGGACCAGTTATGAAGCTGATGTGGAACTGGCTTAACCAGCGGGCACAGCAGCACGAGAGGAGGAGTGACCTCGCCACTGCCGCTCTGAGAAAGATCGAGGGAGTTGTGGAGGAAAGTAGAGCTTTAGCATTCACAGAGAGTCAAATCGAGACCTTTGAGACTGCTGCAGCAGAAGCTCAGCAAGCTTCATCAGAGGTCACAGGAAGGCATGTGTATGACAAGCTCACCTGTGAGGTTTTGGTGACAGGGCTGCTTAGGGAAATCCTTAAAAAGGTCATGAAGGAGGATTCCAGTTACGCCTGTAGATCAGCCATCGCAAATATGACTGAGCTGCTCTGGGAAGAGATGAACGGCTGCAACATCTCTATCGACCTCACCCCGGCCAACATGAAGAAACTCTTTAAGCGCGTAAACAAAGAGCTCTGCAAAGACATTGGTGCAGAGATGCTGTGGATGAGCATGCTGAATCAGCGTCAGTGTGTCATCAGGTATATTGTGGACACCCTGAAAAAACACCTGGTGACAAAGCAGAGGACCGGCGTCAAAGAGTTCTTTGGGAATATGTTCCAGTCCATGGCCAAGCCCTTCAAGTCCATCTTCAAACGTGACTAGAAAAGTCTTCATGGGCTGTGAACGGGGGGGTGGGAGGGACAAACTTTGTTCACTGTAGACATTTTGTCTGTCTGCTGTGAAAAGGTTTACGGGGACCGAAGTCCCGCCTCATGTCCATCTTATTCTCTGTGCTGCCAGCCTCACTTTGGTGAGTAGCACAGAGAGTTGAAGCTGGATATGATGCAGGACTTCAGGTCTCTACAGGGCCACCCAGGGACTCTCAGCAGCCAGGTGAAGGTTCACATCACGGCCTGAGCACTCTGCTGAGAGTTGAACCTGCGGGCTCACTAAGGGGGGGGGTACGGGTTTACTCCGAGCGCTTCGGTTTTCCCACATTTAATACAATTTGACCAAAATCTGAAATTACAAAATTAGGAAAATAAAAGAAATAATTTGAGAACGTACATTTCTGTCTGATGCTCCTTTTTAACTTTGAACACAATTTAGATCAGAAATCAAGAATTCATCTTAGAAATAAAGTCAATATAAATGTGAAGTCACGTTTCTCTCTTTCTGTTCTTTTATTCTTTCCACATTTCATCAAATCTGATTCAAATAAAACATAAACTAATAATCATTTTAAAAGTTACATTCCTCTCTCTTTTTTTATACTGAGTTGTCAAAGTGCAGAGCGTTAGTCGTAGAAGTCAAACTAAAGCTCTGCTGGTTTAAACAGAACTCTCTCAGGGGCGCCGGTGGCTTAGTGGTTGGAGCGCGTGACCCACGTCTGTATTTGAAAGATCATTTAAAATGTTTTTTTATTGATAGAACTTTTCTCCAATGGTAAAGTGTTGGCAGTATCAGCAGCATCCATCCATCCATTATCTATACCGCTTTTCCCGTTCGGGTCATGGGGGGCTGGACCCGATTCCAGCTGTCATTGGGCGAGAGGCGGGGTTACACTCTGAACTGTTCTCCAGTCAATCACAGGGCTGATAGATAGAGACAGACAACCACTCACACTCACACCTACGGGCAATTTAGAGTCACCAGTTAATCTAACCAGCATGTCTTTGGACTGTGGGAGGAAGCCGGAGTACCCGGAGAGAACCCACGCATGCACGGGAAGAACATGCAAACTCCACACAGAGAGGCTCCTGTCAGACGGGGATTCAAACCAGGAACCTCCTCGCTGTGAGGCGACATCGCTAACCACTGCACCACCGTGCAGCCCCCCTAACAGACACAATGAACTTAATTCAACGCAGCTGACATCACAGCTTACCGCTAGAAAGGTTTTGATATAATAACCTTTGAACCATCACTGCTAGTTACGTAACAACAATCAAATGTATTTACTTCATCATGCTGGTGAGAGGATGCAAACAAAGTCGCAACGCAAGAACAAAAATGAAAAAGAATTGTCAGAAAAGTCAGGATCTGCTTTTGTCACAGGTTTGGTTGTCACGGTAACAATTATACCAGTATTCAAATGTGCACACAGGGCGTGCAGGATCGTGCAGGATCGTGCAGGATTGTGCAGGATCATCAGGCTGGCAATAAGAGCAATAACATCAGCAGGGAGCCGTTTCAATCTGACCCACTGTTCACATAAAACTCACCTTTTTAGACTTTTCTACACCGAGTGCGTTTAAAGAAGCTTTACTTTGGAGAAGTGGGAGAAATCAGGAGCTAAATATTCAGCCGTCTCACTGCGGATGAATCTCAGCAGGATGTTCACAGAGTTGCTCCCGGGCATCGTTGCCGCAGGAGACGGCTACTTAATGAGATTCTTTAGCCACTGATCCTCCAATAAGCAAGCTCCTTCTAACCTTTATGTGAATGCCTTCAGTGCAGAGCAGTCATAACACATTCACTGTAATTGTTATTGGCACCTTGAGAGTCAGACAATAGCCCATCCTGCCCCCCCCCCCCCCTCCCTCTGTAACAAAGCCGAGGCAGCGAGCAAACAAACAGAGAAAAAGCTTCAATAACAGCCAAAGTGATAAAACCGTCCTGCTTTTGTGTGTTGACTCGAGGCCTCCTTAGAGCCTCTGCTCGGCCCGATAAGACACACAATCTCACACATCTGCGTCTCGTATCACACTGCACAATGGCTTCGGTCACAAACCCACACTCGGTGCCCATTACACAAATGTCACACCTCATCCCTCCTCTGCAGCCGCAAAGGTTTCTGGGACATCCAAGCCCAGGTCCACATAACTGTTCATCTCACCACTTCATGGATAGCGCAGGAGAGATGTGCTTTTTGTGTGTGTTGCATTAGCCGAGCGTCACCTGATACACTCCGTGCTTTCTGTTGTTGGTTCCCATTCCCTTTTCTCACTTTCTCGGTGTGAAATTGCTTTTCTTCCGCTCCAAACCGCGGCGAGGAGCCACAATCTATTCCACGATTTAAAAGGCAAGGGAGGGTAGCAGCCCCTTAAATGAAAGCAATCATCAAGTCTTATCTGAGTGGCTGATTTTTTTTTTTTGCGATGCACAAATGCCGCCTGCAAATCTATTAAGCAGCCTCCCCAATTAGACTCTCGAAGGAGGCAGAAAGCACCGAGATAGGAAAAAAAACGTGAATGCACTGCAGATGAACACAGATCAGGAATCACCGATAACATTTATAATTTGTTTCACTGCGGGGGGAAATTGCTCATATTGAAAGAAATTAATGAATATTGTGCGTTAGATTCAAATTGAGCAAATTTCCTCATTTCTGTCTCCAAAGACTCGGAGCACAGAGCGCTGCAGGTGTTCATGCAGGGTTTTTTTTCTTCTTCTCCCTGATTGAAAAACTCGAGGTAGAACGTGTTGATGTCGACATGATTACAACAAACTACCAAAAGTGTCGTCTCCAATCCGTCCGTCATTCTGTCACCCAGCTCTTCTCAATCAGCCCCACTGTCAGAACACAAACACCTCAACTTGCATTACAGTCAGGATATAAGAGTCTATGATGGGACTCAGGCTAATGTAAAAACGGTTAAATTATCATTCATCTCACGGTGTATGATGCCACTGATGAATGAATATGATGCAGCCCAAATGCAAACATTAATTAACCTCTTATGTTATCAGCAGAAACATACGGAGCACGAGTATTAAACATCAATAAACTGTATTCACCTCTTCAGCTGCAGAGGCTGCTGACCTTTACTTTGATACAAACACAGAAACTGGTCACTGATTCATCGCAGTCAGTTCCACTTTCTGTTTGTTCTTTGTTAAGCTGCAGACGATTAAAGTCTCTTTTAAAGGAAACATCTGCCGGGGAAAAAGCTTCACGCTGGACAAATGAAAAGAAAATAGGAACCGTGGTATAACAGGGAATAACTTCTGGGCCTCCATACATGTGCGGTGGTGACTGTTTCTGAAATACAATCAAAGTGAGGTGAAACACCAAGTCTCATTAATCAGTGCATCTCTTATCTACATGCAAGTGAAGCTTATAATCTGCTAGATGCCATCTCTCCCCTCAAACTCCTTCTTTCTCGCGTCTCAAGTTACCAGTCAGCCTGTAAACAAAGGCAACACAAGACAGGGAAGTCGTGGCAATACGTTTTTTATTGCTAACTGCTGGCTCCGCTGGAAGCCCTGAAAAAATGGGCTTCTTCTCCCGGAGGATAAACTGTGTCAGAGCGTCGTCGATGGGTTCTGAGATAGGGCTGACTGAGATGTTGTGAATGTGGATGGAAATTATTTTTGTCCTTCCTACCCCTTCCTCCTCCTCTCCTCCTCCTCCTCTCCTCCTCCTCTGCTTGCATCAGATGGAGTGAGAGCAGCAGAGGAGTAATGAGGAGTCCTCCCGACTGAGACATCAAACCAGCGCAGCAAGCGTCCCCCTGATCAATAACTGTCACCACTGACGCCAGGGACCCAACAACCATCTCCGTGAGGCACAAATCTGACCGGGGTTCAGTAGAAAGTGTGTCTGTGTGTGTGTGTGTGTGTGTGTGTGTGTGTGTGTGTGTGTGTGTGTGTGTGTGTGGTATCACAGCATGGGAGGGGGAGTGTGCGCTGTACACAGTTTAAGTGCAGTCCATCGTCTCCCCCTCGGGTTGCCACAAACTGTAGCTTATTAGAACTAATTGGCTTCTTTAAGGACCTGCAGCTCATTATGGGGACACTTTCAGCACCTTCAGCTCTTACAGGCTCGGATTTACCTCCATGTTTATGAGGGATCCAGTCCCCACGTCTCACAGCTATTCTTTAAGCTCTGACATTCACTGTACAGAGCTACTAAATTCAAATTATCTCAAGACACATTATAATGACAAAATGTGAGAATATGTGCAGTTTCATTCTGAAGTTGTGCTCAGCATTCAATTATAGAGTTCGTTAAATTTCAGATTGTTGTAGGTCAGACTGTAAACCAATTTTCATTAAAGGAAGAATGTGCGACTTTTTGATCCAGTAGATGTCGCCGTTGAGCTCCAGCATGAAACCAAAACAAACTGCTGTTAGGCCACACCTCCTCCATCCTGAAGCCTCCGCTCTCCTCCAGAGACACACCTCCGACCCCTCTCCACTCGCGTTTACAGTTAACAAGTTGGAACGCACCATAATTAAGCACTAAGCGCAAGTGGCGGACAAAATTGTCCTTTGCTCGAGCTGCACTGTTGTGTTAGCATGCTAATGTTAGCGCTCTTTAGTAGCTTCACATTGCATGTAAACTGACACAGAATGAGCGTGATCTAAAAACTCTTACGTGACATCCCAATAATCAGTGAGTATGTTCTTCTTCTTCTCTCTTAATAAAGACAATGAATGGAGTGACAAAAATCACTGCAGTTCCTCTCGTGGCCACTTGAGGCCGGCTCCAAAAGAGAGCCAACTTAACAACACGTTTAAGCCTGGACTCTTTAACTCATTTCCTATTCATTCATTATATCCTGGAGAGATTTATTCCATAACTTAAACATTTAATAATAATTAATAATTAAGCTTATCTGTGTAGCTCAGGAGCCTCTCTGTGTGTTTGCATGTTCTCCCCGTGCATGCGTGGGTTCCCTCCAGGTACTCAAGCTTCCTCCAAAGTCCAAAGACATGCTCGGTAGGTTAACTGGAAACTTTAAAATTGCCCGTAGGTGTGAATGTGAGTGTGTCTGGTTGTCTGTCTCTATATGTCAGCCCTGTGATTGGCTGGTGACCAGTCCAGGGTGTAACCCTGCCTCTCGTCCAATGACAGCTGGGATCGGCTCCAGCCTCCCCCGCGACCCTGAACAGGATAAACGGTACAGATAATGGATGGGTTTGTAAAGCACTCACTAAAACTAATGTGAGGGAAGTTTCAAACAGCGGCTGGGTAAAAGAATATTAGAGGAACTATGTCAAACAACAACTGAATAAAAGAATCAAAAAATGAAACGTTCAAACACGAAACAATGGTTGTTTGTTTTTCATTATAAGTTTGTTGTGCTTTGATTTATTTGTGGCTGCGCTGGATGAAGGATGATTATCTCTCTTCTGCGGGGCGTAATGATGAGAAGACCGCTTTATAAAAAGAGCTCTGCTTAGCTTCCATTACAAAGCTCATTTCATTTATGTTTGAGATCATAGTGTTCGTTAACCCTTCCCTCCTCTCCAGTTCCCCCGTATCCTCCCCCATATCTGAGTCAACAAGATGGTAACAACTAAAGTACCTGAATTTAAGACTTCACAGCAGTAACCAAAGAAATGGACGACGAAATTGTAGCATCTGTGATTTCACGCCTCTGTCTACTCCATGAATGTAATGCATGTGTCACAGATCCATAAAGTTTTATACAAATACATCAATAGGTACGAAGTAGGAATGCAACAATTCTCAACGGTACAATACGCACTGGTAAAAGTATTTCTCTCAGTATTGGCTGTGTGTGTGTGTGTGTGTGTGCCTGTGAGTCCATGCGCTGGAATAAGAAAACCCCTCGCCAGTGAGAAAATATGCAATCACCATGCGCTAAAGTTGGGGAAGCTGACAACACTACACACAAGACGAGCGGTGAGGAGAGGCTGCAGCATCAGGAAACACCGTCTTTCAAAGTTTAATGACAAGGAAAAGAAAACGGTAAACAAAAAACGACTTTCTGGAAACATCATTTCACACGTGTCGCCTACTCAAATGTTAACACACTCAGCCAGCAGCTGATCTCTGCATGAAGCGGACGAGTTGAGCGTAAACACAGAAGCAGCGCTTGAAACAAAGCTAACATACACAATGAAATATCAACGCTAAACAACACGTTCCTGAAGGTCTACGAAAACGCTGCCTTCTTTTCATATTTTCTTTAGGCTTAAAAAATGAAATAAAGAAACTGTTTTGAAATTTTAAAAGCCTCCAATGGCCCGTGTGCTGACCGTGTTGTGACCTTTTGGGATTACCGTCCAAATTCCACTCTAGAAGAGAACCTAAAGCTTCATATTTAGAGGAGTTGGTCCTCTGTCCGAGCTGCTGCACTCCTGGAGTTGGCAATGAGAATTGGCTAAATCGATATTTTTCAAAATGGGGGTCCAGACCCCCTGGATGGTCACCATGGGGTTCTAGGGGGGTCAGGGAAACTTGAGGGGAAGAGGGGGAAACTGGAACAAAAATAAAAAACGTAAAAATAACTTATGAACATTTGCTGGAGGGGGGGGGTCCCCACCATGCAGAGGTTGATGCTATATGGGGGTCTATGGGATAGATAATAGAGCGTGATGAGTTTATTACATCATCTATTCTTTATAAAGTATTTCACCAATCTGACTGTTCAATCACAAGCAGCCTTTTATGAATAATAAAAACGTACTGCTGAAGCAAGAGATGGTGTAAGAGGTTTAACTTTGAAGCATCAGAACGAGAAACATCACAACACCGGAAACACCGACCTACAGTCTCAACGTTTCCAACCATTGATCTTTGAAAGGCTCACACACACACACACACACACACTCTATCAGGGACGTATAGAACATGAATTATTAATGTGTCCTATATGTGGTAAAGTGGGTCAGTGTGTGTGCTTTACGCTGCTTTAACAGTACAGTAGGAGGTAGAGTACACACACACACTGTGTGTAGGATGCAGCAATAGTGAGTCTTATTTCCCTAACAAGTGATTTGATGTGTAACCTTATATTAAAATGCACGCAAAGGAGGAAACTTAAGTGAGAAAGTCAAAGTGACCTGGCGGGAAGCAGCAGGTGAACTGCAGTTTTTGCTGTGCGACTGAAACTTTAACGACGTACGACCAAAGCTCAGGATTCATGTGCCAACACTGTACTGAGGGAGCATTCGGTATTATTGTAAGAAAACTCCCACAGATGGAGGTTGAAGTTGATCTACAGGCGTTTTCAGACCGCAGGAACGTTTTCATAGTTCTAGGAACTGTTGGAACCCTCCCCCTTTGTTATTTATCCTGCACCACAGGAGCTATGAACCATTGTAGTTCCTAGAACCCCGTTTAGAGGAACCTTTTTAGCTCCTGCTTCAGAGTAGGTACCGTGGTGCTGCGAATGCAGACAGAGAAAAAGTCCCCATGGTGCGTAGTTCTCAGGGAACTCCCCAGTGGATATTTTTTCAAAAGGTCCACAGAACTGTTTGGTACGAAAACACCTGATGTGTATTTCAGTTGTCTCACATGCACGACTGAAATACACACATCGGCAAAAACACACCAACTTCTAGACTTCTAGCAGCTAAATCATAACAAATATTCTCTGTCAGCTGGAGCTCTGCAGATATTTCCTGCCAACGTTTCTTTCATGATAGACGGGGGGAAGACTAAAGGACTAGGATTAAACAGGCAGGCCTGCTGTTGCCACGGTGATTAAGGATGCTGTCTGTCAGTTTGTGCAGGCACAAGCAGGAAAAGTAGTCGGGAAATCGGCTCTTGGCTCTGCTCTCCGTGTGTGAGTGTGTGCAGTCTGAAATTCTAAATGTACAGTCTATCGGCCCGTAAGGCTGCAGTTTGATCCAGCAACAGTTTGCTTGTTTTGGGTCTGCGCGGCGGGAGGGGTGTCCAAACATTACAATGTCATGTTCTAGTTTCATTCAGAGTTGTTTTATTGAAAAAATGACAGCCCTGGTGCAGTCGTACGACCAAAATATCAAACATGCCAGAAAATCATCGGTGGGAAGCAGCTGATCGGGCCGTGATAGACCGTCGTGCCTCAGTGTACACTGCACGACCACGATCGAACTGAAGCTCCACCAAAGGGTTAACTGGGCCTTAGTTTGGGAGAGTGTTCAACTTTAATTAAAGTGTTGACTTTTTTTTTCTCAAGGTTGTCCTCTCCTGTCCCAGAGTCCTGCTGCTTCTCAATTTGGCCGCTAAATCAGGAACAACACAGCTGCAGTTTGGGAAAGCCAAAGTTTCTGTCTTTGAGATATACACACAAAAATGTAACTTATATTCCTGTGTTTACTTCATGCTGTACTCATGCTAAGTTACCTCATAAACACTCTCTGCTCTGCCTGGAAACTCCTGCCCTCTCTCTCAGGTTTCTCTGCCAAATCTGCTCTCTGATCCGCTAACTTGTTCACTCGACAACTTGGACCCCCCCCCCCCGCCCACACAGAGACCTTCAGTGTTTCTTCCCAATCCTCTTTTTATCTCTAAGCGGTCATATTGTCATCTGCCTAACAGACTCCGCATGCTCACGTCCCACATATTAGCAGCCATCTGCGTCCAAACTAAATGAGTCCAACTGACAATGAAAAAACAGCTCGTAATATCCACAATGAAACTGCTCGAGCTCCGTTATCACACATCCCGTGGCAGTGTTTCCAGATAACTGCTCAGAAAACTTGCTGTAAAAACAAAATATGGACTTGGCAGCAGCTCAGAGAAATATGTTAAAGCGCTTCCTTTCCTCTGCTGCTGGGAACAGTGGGGAGACGAGACCAGAGGAGAAACGTGTCCAATCACTGCCAGGCAGAGCGACGGGGGGACAATCAATGGAGCTGCATGAGATAAATGACACACATTTAAGGACTGTGAGATGAGCAGAGAGAATAAACACTGTAACGCAAGCACACACGGAAGACCTGCAGGCACAAACACACACTCACAGTGACAGGCACGAGGATAGTGTGATATGAAAAGCATGCAAACACGGTGCTGTAACCAGAGAGCGCAGGAAACTCTCAAAGTGCACAAAGGGATGTTTGTGGTGTTGCACAAAAACACCCAAAAAGTACAAAAATATCAGCATTTGTGCCGTCTGCAACCGCGAGCTGCTGGTTCGACCGTGGTTTTTATCTGCCTCTCTGTGATTTAAACACTCACTCGTTCTCCCCTCCATGTGTGAGCGTCTCTCAGTGTGTGTAACATCTGCAGCATGATCCACGCACACTGACAAACTGCATCCAGCACTCGTTGCCTTGAGGGCATCACAGCTTAAGCACAGAGGGCTTTGTAACCTTTTTGAACTGTTTAAATTAAGGCTGTGCGATAATACATTACAAGAGACAGACTTTACTGCAGTACAACGAAATATACAGAGGAGACATTATTTCTCTCAGTTAGCCTATAGAAACAGCTGTTTCAAGCTGCGATATTTACGCCCCTATGATTTCATTTTAAAAGTCACAGTGTTACATTGGTGGATTCCCATATTTCACAGGGCAAAGTTTCAGATCAATGAGGTAAACAGGTGATGGAGTAATCCCATGATAAGTCTGCCGCTAAACGGCACGGTGTTGTTCTGGTGTTGTGACGACCCTAATGGAGAGGCTACAGTCCTCGACGTATCTGCCTCAGGCTTAGACTCGGCCCTTTGATGCAGGTCCACCCCTCTCGCTCTCTGTCCTCGCTAGAGTTTATATGCTACTGAACAAAAAAACTACGGGGTGAAAAATACTAAATTAAATATAAACTCATGCACAATTAAAATCCTGTTTGGACATCAAATATTACCAAAACATACTGTAAGAGAGGAGAAGTTTAAATTGGCAAATATTTACAGAGTACAAAAGTAAGTCTGTGTTCCCTGAAACATCTGACAATTAAACATCTTCTCGTTTAAAGGAGCACGTCCATCAGAAATTCATCTCCATCTCAAGCATGCCCCACTTTGCTCGAGCGAGTCGTTTTTTGGGGGGATTTCCTAACTAACAGTGACGTTTGAGAACGTGTGAAGTGTTTCCTGATGGTTTCTGTCTGCAGGTCTTGAAGCTCCGCAGAGAGAAGATCTGCTCTTTACTCTTGAGTATCGTTCGTGTGAATGGATCGGCCCCCATACGGAGCTGAACAGGAAGCTTTATATAGTACAATTTGGGGGCGTTGATCGCGGCGGTGGATAAAGGTTGGTTATATCGGATTTGGAAACACTCGTACGAGCAGATATCTGAGATAGAAGACGAGAGATGTGGGATATCAGAAGGAAGATGTTGTATCAGGTTCAAATGAGAGCTGACGTGAGGGTGTTTATATCCGCTCCTGATGAACAGTGCAGGATGGTCTGCCAAATCTTTTATTTTGAACAGAGTGGGCCACAATCTGAACGATAAAGGAAACATTCAGATGTGTCACTAAGTAGCTGCACTGCCTTTAAATCAAACCATCTACAGCTCTCAATGTTTCCAAACTTCAACCATGATTTGATTTTTAAAAAAGAGAGATTGGAAAGTGGGTCATCTGGAACAAAAAACTATGAAGCTTAATCCTGAAGTTGAGGGAATAAAAAATGTTGATCCACACTTCACAACTTTTCAAACAGTTCCACTGCTGCCTCAAACACTCCTTCTCCCAGGCAGGATCCAAAGAAAGTTCTGGAGCACTCAGATCACTTCAGGAAGATTTATTTTGGACCAAAAATAAAACAAAATAATGCACCGAAAGGAATATCAATCAGTGAGATGATAAAGTGAGCTTACTCTATGATCAGACATTAAGGAAACATGCTATGTTGAAGTGCTGGCTTCTCTGACAACAATGCAGCAGCCAGTATGTCCTCCTTCTAACTTTAGATTCTGGTCCTGAATGGTCTGGATTTGTTTGGACCAGAGAAGGCTGTTAGAGGATGTGTTTGGGACTCATTTTTGGGTGAACATTACGATAAGAAGAGTTCAGTAAATCTTCAAATGTTGAGTTTGAGCGGCGAAAACGACGTTCTATCAGAGGATAGATTGTTATTCCAAGTCTAGAAGACAAATAGTTCAATGATGTGGTTAAACTCAAATCAGAATGTGGATCAACGAGCGCAAACAACAAAACAGTCAACAATAGGAGAAATAGGACCAATCAGGATCGACCTTTTAAGGCCTTAGTCCGGGACAGGCCTACAAACGACTTTCCATCGATAACGTCTTTTCTATCGTTTCTATAGTTCCAGAAGTTAAATTTGCCTCCTGGTGGCCGCGTCAACAACAGGACAATCCAGCGCTGTACGAACCATCAGGTAGCTTAGACAGGTATCACCCTGATCAGCACAAAGGGACGAGGGCCCGTCACAATGCTTGCAGCTTCACTTAAACTATATTTCATTCTTTATCTGAGCCTACGTACCATTTCAGCCATAACATCCAGAAGAGAAAAGCTCTCAAGGAGGACGTTCCACTGTTGCAGCCCGGCTCCCTGAGTGGGGAGGAGAGAAGAAGGGAGGGAGGAAACAGAGATGTCTACAGTGAATCACATCACTGGAGCCGTGTACATACTGCTACATGTTTTATTTCACATCTACAGTGAGAGGTGCATCACTCAAACATCCTGTGTCAGTCTGCTGCAGCCTGCATGTGTCTTACATCTCATGTCATATTGAACACACACACACACACACACACACACACACACACACACGGAATCTGGCTCATCTTATGTAAGACTTGTAAACTGAGTGAGACCGAGTGTTTGTTACATGCAAATCCCATTTATGATTATGCAACATGTAAAACACAAAGCATCAGCATTAATCACATCAAGCCTTCCACCTACAACTGTTCTCCTCCCCACTTCTCTCCCTGCAGAGAGAGAAGACGGGTGGGTGGGAGAGGGGGTTTATCTCTGCTAAAAATTTTGAATCATGACACTGGATGTTTATTTTATGTACCAATCCATCAAACTGTACCACTTCTAAGTCTACGTGTTTTCCCCGAGTTAGAATCTCCACAAATGTCACATTCAGCTGCGGTTTGTAAATAAGCATCGTTCTGCGACATGATAACACTTTGTAAAACAAAAACATGAACCCATGATAGCATGAAGCAAAATAACCTCCGTCATGTCATGAAGCGAGCTGAGGTTTGACCTAGAATTAGAGCCAATACATAATAAATAACATTCTCCTACAATAACTGCATTCAAGATTCATGCTCAGTGGCATCTGATTACACAGTACTCTTTGTGTTGATGCAACTGCCTGCACACGGAGTCAAACCTCAGAGGATGGGCGGGGAGCAGAGGAGGAGGAGGAGGAGGAGGAGGAGGAAGGGGAAAAAACAAACAAGTAAACAACTAAAGATCAAAGATGGAATAAAAATCAGCACTTCTGCTCCCTCTTGAGACGACTGGGCGTTGTAAACTTAAGGCACTGAGGTGTGTGCGTGCATGCGTGCGTTCGTTCGTGCGTGCGTGCGTGCGTGTTGGATATGTGGAGGGTTAACTGAAAAAAGCAGAAGCTGAAGGATGGCTGAAGAACTGAGGATAAAGCAGAGATTTGAAAATGATCAATAATCAAATCACACGTTTAGATTCTGGAGTCTTCCTCAGTTTAAGCGTTGTGCACACTACATCGATAATCGGCCTGATTACCCCTTCGGACCAAAGTCAGCAAAAGCCTGATTATCTAATGATTCCAAAAATGGTGTTGCAGATGTTCCTGTTGTGAGGTGTGTTAAGAGTGATTTTAAACCTCCCCGATCTGCTCAGAACACGATCGGAGCCGCCCGAGTGAAAATCGTAAATATTAAACATAAATCCTGTTGTGTGGAGAGAACACAGAGGATGGTCGAGGACGCACTCTGTGAAATGTCACGTGGAATGGAACAAAAGCCAATCAGGAAGCAAGCTGACTGAAGCAGGAAGAACAACAAACATTACCATGGCAACGACAGCAAACGCATAAAGTTAGAAGGACGTCAGAAATGGAGGAGCAACTTGTTATACGACGTGAAAAAGAAAAACACAATCCAACTGACAAGAGTCGGACCAAAATTGTTACCAGGTAGCTAACGGCTAGCTACATTTAGCTTGACCATCATAACGTAACATGACATCATCAATCCTTTCGCTCGCCGTCCGCCATGTCTGTTCATTGATGTAAGATTACACTCTTGGAGAGTGGAGACTCTGGTTGTTGGTGATTAAATCTGTTGGTGCGTGGCGTGTTGGTCGTCTCGTTGCTCTCCACACACTATAAGAACTGAACTGTTACATCTGTCGTGATTTGTCGACATGTGTGGGCGCTCTCTCAGTGTCGTTTAAGACTTTTTAAAGTGTGCCACACATTCATTAGATCAAATCCTCAACAGAAACACTCCTAACTCAATTAACGGCTGCCCTCATTAGTCAACACCTCACACAGGTGTGTAGATGTTATATTGGTACATTTGAATGTCTTGTAAACAGCCCATTGTTCAAAGGGACGCCGAGCATGAGGCGCTGAACACAAACACAACCAAACAGCATTAGCATGTTTACTCATTAATTAGAGTAAGAATCTCTGCAGTCCTGTTAAATAATGCAGATGTGACAGAACGGCCTGCTTATCACAGAGAGCGTCCTCTGCTCCTCTCAGAGTAAATATTCATCCTGCTGATGCTGAGAGTTTACTTCCTCCGAACCTTTAAAACAAGCAATACTGTCAGACATCCAGGGGATACATAGACTAATGAAAAGCAGATTTCTCATGCAGACACCTCTCAGGGAGCGCTTCACGTGTCCTTGACGTCCTTATTTACCGTCTGCACGCTGTCTGTGTAAACCCTGGGAGGAGTTGTTGGCAGCACATGTAAGACTCGTCCCTTTGGGGAAATGAAAAATAAACAGTTTGTAATTTGACTCTCAGAATCTGGCAGACTCTCAGACAAACTGTGATTTTAAAAAAACTCCACAGAATCATAAACTGTAGATTTTAGGAGACTTGGGGATAAGGTTTGGTGATATGATGCATATAGTAGGTGCTACTGTGACTGCATGGCTTCGTCCTGTGGCTTTTTTGATGTAATGTTAACGATTCCACACATATAGCTGCTGAGGCTCTGTACCGCCCGCAGAGAACATCGTGAGCTAGTAATTACTGAAAAGACAGACCTTCTCAGCTGAATTCAAACTGTCTACTTCTAACTGTGCCTGACATCAGTACGAGCATCTTCCCTTCACTGGCTGTAACTGCAGTGACGTCAGGTGCATACCCTCTACACTGTAGTAAAAGTGATGCTGCTAATAAAACACCCAATGGCAACTCTAGAGTCTGTTGGGGCCCATCCAACCAGAGTGCATCACCATTATGTTCTGAATAATTTAACACCAACAAAAAAATCATTTTTCATCTCCAAAGTTCCCGTCAGTACAGTCGACTTGTTAGCTAAGCTAGCAGGCTGAGCGTGAAGCTAGCGTTAAGAGTGATTTTAGATGGGGCCCTCTTAGGGAGGTTTCCAACAGTCATAGCAAACTTAGCACATTTTGAGCCACTGCTTTGGTTTGAAGTTTGTCAGCCCACAGGGGCCCCCTGCTGGTCTGGGGCCCCAAGCAGTTGCCAGCCTTGCCTGTTGACAAGCAGCGCCTCTGAAACTACCAGAAATATTTCTATGCTATAAAGAGTTTGTATATTACTCAAAGAACTACAAACAAAAATGTAGACAACTGATTCCAAAATCAGGGCCGTGGCCCCCTGGTGGGCTGTGTAGGTGCAGCAGGTTGGCAGCGATATATCCTTTATATTTCAACATTAACTATTTCGCTGCTGTACAGATTGTTCCTTGAATATGGATGGATTCATTCTCTGCATTGCACTATAAAAACGATATCGATGTGTACCACACACACACACACAGCAGACAGATTACCGGCCGACCAATTTGAACTATTTTCTTCATCCATTGGGAGATTCCATCCGACAGTCTCCTCTTGCTTTCTACCCACAGCATATATTGTGAAAGCAGGGTCTCCACACATGCTCCCCAGAGAATAACACACACACACACACACACACACACACACACACACACACACACACACACACACACACACACACACACACACACACACACACACACACACACACACACACACACACACACACACACACACACACACACACACACACACACACACACACACACACACACACACACACACACACACACACACACACACACACACACACACACACACACACACACACACACACACACACACACACACACACACACACACACACACACACACACACACACACACACACACACACACACACACACACACACACACACAGAGAGCAGCCTCCAGTATGTTTTAATATGGTACCATACTGTATGTATTAAGAGAGCAGGAGTAGTTAGGGTAGGTGTGTGTGTGTGTGGGGGGGGGGGCATTAACTCCCAGTTTTTCTTCTTCGCAGCAACCGAAAGCAACAAGAAAACAGAAGAAGACTCAGGAACTTGGGTTGGTAATTGGAGGGTCACCAGTTCAAGCCCCAGTATGGATCAAGAAAGGAAACTGGTATGGAAGCTGGAGAGGTGCCTCTTCACTTCCCAAGCACTGCAGAGGTGCCGCTCTTACATGTGCAGTCCCTCACTCTGACATCTCTGCATTAGTGCAGATGATCCTTAAATTAAATATTTAATTTAGCTTATTTGTTCATCTTTGGGGATCAATTAAGGATATCTTCTTCTTCTTCTTAAAGGAGCAGTATGTAACTTTGACACCTAGTGTTTAAAATGGGTACTGCAGTCCAAATTCTGAACATTGCAGAGAGCTCTCTCCCCCCCCCCCCCCTCCTCTCTAGAGTGGATGCTCACGCAGGTCGCCATGTGGTGGACACTGAAGCTTCAGTGTTTATCCAGCTCTGCATCGGTCTGTAAACCTTTCTGCGTTCTAACCTCTCTCCATTTTTCAAAAGCATCTCCAATATTGATCCTAGTTTGAGCACGTTTCTGCTCGTGGAGCTTATTAGAAACATGCAGAGGCTTTTTAGGTCGGGTACAATCACTTCTATCTGAACCAGTTCTCTTGCCCGCTTCCATCGCTGCAACACCTGTTGGTTTGACCTGATAACTGCTCTCATATCTGGCAAACCGAGGGGCGTCCAAAACGGCCGTGTGGGGGTGCCTTAAAACCGCCTACCTTCTCTGGTCCAAACAAATCCAGACCATTCAGGACCAGAATCTAAAGTTAGAAGGAGGACATACTGGCTGCTGCAGTGTTGTCAGAGAAGCCAGCACTTCAACATAGCATGTTTCCTTAATGTCTGATCATAGAGTAAGCTCACTTTATCACTCCATTAAACACTTCTTTAAAGCTATAGTACCAAGCTTGTCTTGAAAACGTAAGGTGTAAACAGATCTGACATTTGTGTTAAAATGGAGGAAGTAAGAGTAAAAACGTTCAGATAAATCATCACTACAGATCCCTGCAGCTTCAGTACGGTAACAACAGTAATCTGTGGATTATGCCTGTAAGCAAAAAGGAAACCTACAATGTGTGAACAAAACAAAGTGCACCCACAACATGCACATCTCATCTCTGTTCCTTTAAAGACACAACAACATGGATACAAAGAAAAACCTCTCAGTGCTGTTTGATTGACAGACGACGAGCTCTTCATCACAAAAGATGAAGGGAAAGTAAAAAAAAAAAAAAATGCAGATAACAGCCAAACAAAAGCAGCATCTCTGAGGCGTCATGTCTCCTCAGGAGGCACCCAACGGGCTCCCAGTAACAGAGCTCATCATATATAGGAGGTATCCATGGTGACTGCATTCCCTGCATGTCCCTGCTTCTGAGCGTTTCTGCGTGGAGACGTTTCTATAATCAAACTAGGATTTCATGGTTTTGTGACCTCGCTGTCCTCTGTGGCAGCACAGAGCTTTGTTATTGGTCGATGTGCGGAGACAAAACAGGGATGCATCTCGAAGCAGCACTGTTCAGGGAGGCTGGAGCGAACACACATACACACACACACACACACACACACACTCAGGAAAGCACATCTGGCAGTGAGCACTCTAACAGCAGCCAGGAGCCGTTAAGTGACGCAGGCCAGCGGAGAGACGCGCTGCTTTACATCAATAAAAGATGGTTAACTGTTCAATTAGCAGCAGATAGAAGAGGTTGACAAAGAGCGACTGACCACATGCTCTGCACAGGAAGAGCTCTGCATATCTTGCATGTTGCATAACTCCACTCAGAAACAGAAAAGGGATATTAATATTGATATGGTACATGTACAAATGTAAAAAAAGCTGCAGATATGCATCAAAGGTTTCAGTGTGCAGACTGAACTGACTAAAAAGAATCAAATCACACCTCAACGCTGTCGAATAGAAAAGCTGCTTTTATTTTGAAAGGAAACGAAGAACTTTCGATTTATATTGAGTGTTACGACATGAACAGAAAAAGGCCATTTAAAGGCACAGCAGGGTCATCGCTCATCATCATGAGAGCAGGAAGACGCTGACTACGGAGCGCCAGAAGGGGAAGAAATGGCACGCGAGTACTGCAGTTAAAAAAAAGAATGCATTACGTTTAAACCTTTATCGCGATTAACGCTCCAACATGGACAGCCCCAGCTATTTGATTTACATAACCTTTCAGAACAGGTTGTGCATATCTGAGGGATATAAAGCATTTGAAGAGAGTCCAAGGAATGACATGAAGGCTTAAAATATGAATTTGGGATTTTTATCAAGGGGCCACAGTATGAGCAGAGCGGACAGTAAGGAACAGACAGTCCTGAAAATCAAGAAGCCTCAAAACCAAACTAAACGAGCTGAAATCCATCCACACGTCTCCATCACACGTTTCCATTTCTGTTTCCACAAAGGAGATAGAGCTCGGTGGGGGAAAGCCACGCCCTTTAAGGAGGCAAAGAATTCAGGGAAGAGGCTCAATCCTGAAAGCCAGCATCCTTCCTTCCGCTGCTCCGCACTATACGTCACCTCTCCACCTGCCAGCGGGCATGCTGGGGATTCCCTGCCAACACTAAAAGATCAGCTCTCTCTCCAAACAGCTGTGAGCCTCGGCAGGAGGCCACACACGGGAGGGAGATGAGAAGAGAGAGAGAGAGAGCGCGGTGACATTAAGAAGGAGCGAGAAAGAGAGAGAGAGCGGTGACATAAAGAAGGAGCGAGAGAGAGAGAGAAGCGAGGAAAAAAGAGGAGAAAGTTTAGAGGCACAGCAGATTGTCCTCCACCCCTTCCCTCCGTCCTCTGTCTGTGTACCCGATCTCTCTTTATCTCTCTCCCATAGCTTTCCTTCATCTCTCTCTCTCTGTATAAACCTTGCAGGCCTGATAGAGAGATCGGACTCAGATGTCCCCGAGTTTGACTTTGATCGTTCTGATGACTCGACGCTTTCCCTCCCTCTCTCTCTCCGTCTGTTTCTTTCTGCCCATTCCTCTGCAAGTCTTTCTGTCTCTCTCTTTATGTTTCTCTACGTCTCTCCGTTTCTCTGTCTCTCCCACCTTCCACTGTCTCTCTCTCTCTCTCTCTCTCTCTCTCTCTCTATAATGGTGCGTTCCATTTACCCCAGAAATTACGTCACACCCAAGTTAAACGCGTTCCAAGTTGGACAGTCAGCATGGACGCCTCCAGGAGTAGCACGTAGCAGCCATGTTGGATTTTAACTCGGGCTACTGAAGGTTCGCCGCGTTTCCAAGTCAGCTCTCCGACTTCAGGGGGCGTTCCTGATGACGTATCACGTATGACTTTGAATTTCTGACTTCGGAGATCACATAGAATGCACCATCAATTTCTAACAGTGTTTTCACACATGCAGAAAACTTCTAAACCTTTCTTTAAATTTGGGGGTGAGTTGCACGTGTGAACTCAAACAGGAATTCACCCTGGATTTACCCAGACACCTGCTAAAATTCTGCGTCAGCCAGTGAGCTTCTGTGTGAACGCAGCAGGAAATGTTTAGGGGTGATGACATTTAGATCACTCGACCTGTGCGGTCTTTATGCACGTCATGAAGCTGCTTCATATTTACACCCTTTGTTTTTACTGTGAATACATTCAATTATACATTTATATAAAGGCGTCCGACTCTGCTGCCATTTCTGTGTCCTTCTTTTAACATCATGTCCTGACTCCAGAGACATCCCCCCCCCCCCCCCCCCCCCCTCGACAGGGACAACTTCACGCTGTCAGGGACGTGTGAAAAAGCAAATGAGGAAGATTTCAGGGGCAGCCTGTCCTGAAATGTTCCGAGAGATTTTCAGGAATGCATGTGTGAAAAAGGCTTATGTCTCTCTCTCCCGATCGCCGTCACTCTCTCTCTCTCTGTCTCTCTCTCTCTCTCTCTCTGTCTCTCTCTCTCTCTCTCTCTCTCTCTCTCTCTCTCTCTCTCTCTCTCTGTCTCTCTCTCTCTCTCTGTCTCTCTACCGCCCTCCCTGTGTCCTGTGTCAGAGCAGAGATAAATGAGGAGCAGGAAAAGGGCCGTGATCTCCGGAGAATTGAGGGCAAGTTCATAAGAAGCGAGGGCGATGACAGAACTACTTTTTCTCTTCGCTCTGATATTCTTCCATTTTATCTTTTTTTGTGATAAGGTGTGGGTGGACTTTCCTGACTTCACTTCCTACATTTCCCAGAATGACTTTTAATGACCCAAATCTCAGAGAACAGACAAGATCGAAGAAGATACAGGATGTTCAATCTCCCTGCAAACCACAAACCTCACATTTCTCTCCTGTGCCCTTCACACACACACCAACACGTCCTGATTCTGTCTGCCAAAAAAGCAGGTTTTGGACCGAGTCCATCGCTGGATCACTACAGATCCTGGTCCTGCATCCTCCTTGTGGTGAGGGTTTGGAGACTGAAACACTCTGCATGTATAAAAACTGACAAGGTCAACACCTTCCATCTTGTGTTTTACTTTTTAATCCTGAACCAAAGCTGTGAACTTTTACAAACCTCAAATAAGACATCTGAAATGTCAACGTTAATAGTGCTTTAGAAGCTACGAACCTCTGAGCCGGAGACAGGATTTTAAAAGTCTAAATTCCCCCCGTGCAAACAGCCAAAGAAAAATGCTTTTTCAACATCCAAACAAGTTTGTTTACCGGTTTCTGAATATTTCCCGGACAGTTTATCTCCGTATGTAAAAGCTTCTTTTGTAAACCATGTGAGAAAGTCCGTGAACAAGTCTGTAAAAAACACATACTGCGGATCACGTGTGGCCCGAACAGTGGGGATGATCAGATAGGATCGATCATTAAAATAACAGAGCATGCCATCCCTTCACTCTTCTCCAGCTCCATCCTCTTAACCAATCCGATCACTCCTGGATCCAGAACACCAGCTTGACCAGGTGGAAATGTGAACTTGTGACTTCAAAGAAATGACAAACCGAAGAGCCAAATCACAGAGACTACGTCCACTTATTACATGCAGTCTACGCACAAACCTCAGTGATGGAGGGTCCATTCCTACCGCTGGTTTAGAGAGACATCAGATCACACTCATGGAGGATCAGTGTCCAGGTCACTGCCTTCATTTGAAGAACAGCAAACAGCTGAGGAAATACTCCCTCGACCCCTGACCTCATTCATATTACCGTCAGTTTCCACGTCAGTGACCCGAGCAGATCGACGGAGCATTAATCAGCTTCTGCAACGTACAGTAACCAAGAAGAGGAGGAGCAGGAGGAGAGGCATGGTGACAGAAAAACTGATATTCCTGCAAAAATCTTTGTAAGACGAGAGAAATCTGTGGCTGCATGCACGACACACACAAGCTGGAACACAGAGAGGAGGTCACAGGTGCACGCTGTAACACCGGTCAGCTTTAATTAAACATCTGTAGAAGAATGAGACGGCTCGTCTATGATTACATGCTCACACCTGACATTTCAGTAAATTAGCCAACAGATAACACCGTTCCTTTGTGTCTCAGGCGGCATTTTCACAGACGAGAAGCTGATATGATGCGTTTTTATAAAATCCCAGCACCGCCTCAGTCACCAGGTTTCACACAAACCGAGCAGCTACTTGTGAAAAGCCGTCCTCTCTGCACTTCTGAGGTTTTTGATGCAATCCTCAGTTTCTCAAACTACCGCACAGCTCAGAAAAATCCAGAAAGAACTTAAGTTTGCTTTTTCTTTTAATTGAAAATATAAAATCTGAAGTTTGGGTGACATTAAATAATTTACTCCTAGTTCTCATTTCTAAATGAGCTCCATCTCAGGCTCTTCCAGATGTTAAATTTGATCTGTGACAGCTCCAGTGCCTGAATCATCATTAAATGGAAAACGAACCATAAGCTGGATGATTGATTGATCACGTGAGTCATTTATCAAGAGAAAAAAGGATGAAAAAACTGCCCTGCTCCATTCTTTAAAATGGGATAAAGTGATGAGTTTTTAGTTTTGCAGTCTCAGCTCATTCTCGCTCCCAGTTCATCAAATATGGCAACTTGGAGAGTTTCCCGAACCTTCACAAGGTGAGGCTGAAGCTCCATTTCTGGACGCTATCCTCGAGCTGATTGGTTTTTATGTGTCATTGAAGTCAGAGGATGTGGTTGAAGGGTGCATTCATTATTTAAAAAACAGGATCTTTACCTGAACTAGTCATTTTGGATCCTAAACGTAACAAACCAGCGTTACAGCTGCTGTAAGGAACTTTCATTGGGAGTAGACTTTGGCGCCCCCCTGTGGACAAAGCGCTACATATGTGCAGTTTCTACAGAGAATTTCAGGCCCCTGAAATCTTCCTGAGTTGCAGAGAGACTTTCCCTCTCGGACAGGAGGGAGGGGGGGGGTCTTAGGAGGTTGTTACAAGAACGACACAGAAATGGCGGACGAAGCCAGAGAGTCGTAGCTTTCCATCGATGACAGCTTTCTGTACCAAACAGTTGCCAACGTATTTAAATGATTTAGACATGGTGCAGGAGTTTGCCTGCAACTTTTGTTAATTAGAAACAAGAAATTACACAATATCTGTCGCCTGTAGGACTTTCTTTTTTGTTGCCTGGTCTTGAAACAGGTCTGAGCATTGTTTTACTTCTAAAAGCACCGTATATAAAATTCTTGTATCCTGACAACCCTGATAACTCCTTATAACAGTATACCACCGTTTTCTTTAAATGCACGAGTATGACCTCATGACGGAGAAAAGATGTTAAAACGAGGCGCAGCCAGCCTCGTCTGCGTCACTATTTATCACAGCAACAATGAATGGAGGTGAGGTTTCAAACATTTCAGGTTGCGTGAAATGTGTGATGGTGGATGCTGCACTCTCGGTAATGACAGCGGGTTTGTCAGCATTTTATACTAATGTATTGGTCGCACCGGTGTATAGGACGCGGCCAACTTTTGGAGATGAAAAAAAAGGTATAAGAAGTGTGTCCTAGGGCGCAAGATAGCCGAGCAGTTTTGTTTTACGCCCCATGTACAGAGTCTGTAGTGCTCATCGCAGAGGTCGTGGATTCGAATCTGTCCTCGGCCCTTTGCTGCATGTCAACCCCCACGCTCTCCTCCCAACGTTTCCTGTCTCTCTTCAGCTGTCCTGTCCAATGAAGGCAAAAAAAAGTGTGTCCTATACACCAGATTTTTAGTGTTTTTACCAACTGGTTAGCATATTAGTCGTCAAGTCACCAACTTCATGTCTTTCAAAAAGCGTGCAAACAAACAGTCACTTTACACTACAACCAAGTACTTCAAAGAAATGTGCCAAGGTACCAGACAAGCTGCTGCATTGCTGTCACATATTAGGAGCTTCAAAAGACAAAGAAGAAAAAGGTAAACAGACGTTTACACCGCAGGTCACACCTTCACATTCACACACTGATGGTAGAGGCTGCTGAGTCAGAAGTAACTCATCCATACATACACATTCAGACACCGCCGACGAAGCAGCGGGAGCAACTCGGGGTTAACTGCCCAAGGACACATCGAACTGGGACAGGAGCTGGGGATCAAACCCCTGACCTTTCGCTTGAGAGACGACCGACTCTAGCAAACAGGCGCCGTAAAACGTACATGTGCACAACAAAGTTCACTCAGCTCTTCCATCGGTCACAGGAAGTAAACTCTCGTTATAAGCTTTTATATCTTCAGCTTCTTTTATAATGATTAGTAACTGCAGGAATGAACAAAAACATCAAAATTAAAGACCGTGTCTGTGAACATCTTAGTCACTGGACTGTGTCATGAAACAGCAGCGTGTGGAAGTCTTCGTGGAGATACAGTCAATTAAAAGACCTCTCGGGTTGCCAGATTGTGATAAATCCCCCCTGACTGGTTTTTATTCTCCTCTGGCAGGACACAGACTGTACCCCTCGCTCATGAAATCATAAAGAAGACTCCAGCGCACCGGTAGATCCCTCGGCTTCTGGACAAGAGCTGCAGAGAAAATGACTTCCATTAAAGATAATTGCCAATATCAATTAATCCACCGACCACGTTTGCGATTGTAACCACTAAAACGATGAAAGTAATGGAATAGCTCCTGGTGATGTTTCAGGACGCCTCGTTTTGTGCAGCAGGCCGTTAAAAACACGTTCAGTTTATGTTAGAGAAGAAACCCGAGCCGTTTAAATACTGTAAAGGGGGAGCCAGTCGATTTTTACTTTTCAACAGTTATCGACGAACACGATTGTTAAGGGCTAATTTTCTATCCAACCAAAAATCAATTAAGACACTAATTGTTTCAGCGTAGCTTCAAAGCCTCTGCACCAAAATCAATACTTACTACATTAATTACAGAGTGAGCGCTGATGGATTATTGGGAAAGCCCTTAATTAATGATGGATTCATATTCTTAATCAAAGACTTCAGTGACTTTTATTGCAGCTCTGATGCTTCTTCTCGGCCCCTCCCTCCAGGTGAAACCAAAAACAACCCCTAACCCAACTCACACAGATTTCATTTTCACACAGCAACATAACCAGGAAGTCATTGAGGAGCCAACAAACTTCATGTTTCTTTTTACACTTTCCACTTTTAGGAAACTTAATCCAGGTTAAAATGTACTCAAAGTGCTTTCCTTTATCTTGGAGAAGTGATTAAGACTCAGAGACATTTGAAAGGTGCTAATGCAGCAAACAGAGCGACAGAGTCTTTAGTTCAGTTTGGAGAGTCAGAATATATTCGATGCCCGACTTTTTCTTACATTTTCTACCTCCTAGTTTAGTAGCTACTGCTTTATTTAAACAGGGAGTCATTTCCAAAAGGTTTCTGGGGTATTTTCCAAGACCTGGCAACCTGAATTTGTTCTTTTTGATACTTTAATAAAGAAATATGTCTGTATAAACTTTAAATCAGTCATTTAAAACAAATTGTGTATTTTCAGGAGCTGGAACTATGCATGAGGTTGCATTATGATGTGCATGAAGCTAATGGAGCATTAGTGAAACTCTGGGGGGTAAAACAAAGAGGAAAGTCGACAAGGTGGAGATGAAGTCACCTCTAAAGTCTCACAAAGAGTCCGTGCAGGACCAGTCTGCAGTATTTGATGTAGTATATGAGGGTGTAAAGTATCAGAAGGCTAATGCCTACCTTGGATGTCGTCCCGGGGTCCTGTTAATGAAAATGTTTTATTCCCTTCGCCTTCCCTCTCTCTTTCCGCCTCTCTTCGTTCCTCGGGTTCTCGCTCCTAGCGTCACTCCATCCCATCCGAGACTCTCCGGGCGCACCGCGACCGGCGAACCACGCAGCCGAGCCGGGGAAAACTTCCAGGCAAAGTGCGGATCTGTGGACGGAAGGAGAAGGGGCAGTGATGGAGGCAGCAGCAGGAGGAGGAGGAGGAGGAAGAGGAGGACGGAGAGAGGAGTGGTGTAAACCTGATCTCCCGGAGAGAAACCTGACTGCTGCCGCGCTGAAATTCAATCTGAGGCGACAGACACCGAGCGCGCGCGCCTCGAGCAGCAGCAGCACACCTCCTGACGGGGAGACATGGGGGGGGGTCCGACAGACAGGTGGATGTGTGCACGGTCGATATCTTTCTGAAACCCAAAGGCAGAGAAAATCTCCACATAGAAAATAGACAGGTATCTATTGTTTTCAACTGGCGTGTTTTTCAATATCAAACAATAAAATCCAGCATGCAGCATTTAATGAAACATCTTCAGTTCCATCTGCAGCCGGAAGAAAGGTGCTGTAGTGACAAATAAGCAGAAATCAGATGTAAGAGGAGGAAGCAAAAATTCAGAGTCTAAATTTAAGCTTCATTAAATATGAATGGCAGACAAAAGAGCTAAACTGAGTGTGCAGGGGAACATCATAAAGATAAAGCTGGAATACGTATCAGTATTTTTACATCTTAATAAACTGTATTTTTAGAGGCGCTGGAAGCCTAGTGGTCAGTGCATGCCACATGTACAGAGGCTGAAGTCCCCCAAGGCGGGCGGCCAGGGTTCGAACCTGCACTCAGCGGCGTTTAGTAATTTTCCGACCAATTAAGAAGCTTAGTCGGAGCTAATGATCTCATCACATTCACCCTATACGTTATGTCCCGCCCTCTGTCTTGTGATTGGTTGTATCCTGTTTCATTCATCATTCGTCATTCTCACGCCACAACACGGCAGTTAGAAAATCTCTTGAAGTTCATTTCATGCAGACCCTAACCCAGCACACTTACAATTTCATCATGCTGATGTTAAGCAGGAGAGGTATTGCACGTTGACTTTTTACAAGAAGAAGCAAGAAACAAACTTTCTAATGGCCAGCAGGGGGGCGACTTCACTGGTTGCACTCAAGCGGCAACCACCGGTATTGAAAAATGAAGCCAATGTGCAAAAAATCCTGCAGTTCATCGAGTGTCCACATGAGGCTGGCTGCAGAAGCCCCCGACGTCACATACACGTCACCCGTCTGTTCCTGCAGGGGGCGCTGGAGTCCCATCGATGGCGATCTCCATGCTGGAAATGCTGTCTCAGCCTAACTTTCAGTCAACCTAACGACAGGCTGAGAGCTGGAGCTGAGGCGGGTTTTAAGCCTCCTGACAAACCGTTACACCGCGCCCACCTGTCAATCAGGTCAGCTACACGCCTTATTGTGAATAACTCTTATCCTTCATCAAATCAAAACTGATGAGTCATCAAAACATTCACCCCCCGTACAGTGTGTGCTGATCGAGACATGAGCTAATCAGACCTGTTTGGTTTTTTGAACCAGGCTGTAAACATGTTAATGTCTGCTGTAAAAACAGGCTTTTTAGAATGGGTGTGTATGTGACTTCCTGTGCTTCTGCAGCCAGCCTCTAGTGGACACTCGAGGAACTGCAGGATTTTGTACTTCCACATAGGCTTTATTTTTCAACACCTGAGGTTGCTGCTCGGTACAGACATAAAGGCACGTTGAGTTCATAGATTTAAGCAACTAAAGCTAAAAGGCTTAAATTTTACAAAATGTTTCAAAGACAAATTAAGTCACGACCTGAAACCTGTCAAAAATATTCTTTAAAAGGTCAGAAAAAACTGACGTTTGAGGCATAAAAAAAAGATGTGGACGTACTCTAAATGTCTTGATAGTAAATGACTGACGTGGGTGCTCCTGTGAGGTTATTAGTGTGATGGAGAGAAAGGGCTGACCACGAGATGGGATATGCTACACTGATTCATCCACCTGCCCTTTGAGCAAATTGTCCGTCTGGCAGCTCCCCACCTCTCCCTCCCTCCCTCTCTGTCCCTCTCACCTCCACTTCCTCTATCTGTCTGTGTGTGTCCCGGAATTACTGGAGACGAGGCCGCCCCCCTGCAAATAAACGGTCATTACCATGGAAACCACGCTGTAAGCCGGGATGGGATGATGTTGATCATGGCAACAGTGGCAGGAAGCCAGACCAACAGCCCGGCTCCACCCCAGGGGCAAGACTGCGTGTGTGAACTCCAGGGTATGATACAAGAGTGCACACACACGCACACACACACACACGCACTCACACACACACACACACACACACACACACACACACACACACACACACGGTGATTATTTCTGGTTTGCACTGACAGAAACTCCACATAAATGATCTCCAGTCCTAAAACTGCAGCTTCCACAGCGTGAGCTCGTTCTCTCCACAGAATCGGAGATGTGTTTATTTCGTTTAGAGACAGGATCCAGAACCTCCTCTCCGATGTTTACAACCTCCAGTTCTTCCCAAATGTCACGTTAAATTACACGTCTATTGTAAAACACTGAAATGATGCTCACCTAAACACTCTCTTCTACCAGCACGCTGCAGTTCATAGCGACAGCTAAAGTAATTTCATGACTGTTCATGTTTCGGTCTTATAGAAAATAAGTCACAGGCTCATGATTTTGAAGGCTGAAGAATTACAGATCAGTGCATCGACTGGCGTACATACCAATATCCAACATCTGCAACATTTCCTCTGCTGCTATCACTCTAATAATTACCAGAAGCAAGGGGAAAACAGCCACTCAGCTCTGAGTTGAAAAGACCACCAGCACCTTTAGCCTAGAGGTCGGAATTTAACTGGGGCTGCCCGCTTGGAAGACTATGGCCTTTGTAACATGGGACACAATCTAATCGCCATGCCATCTGCATCCTGAAATTCATATTTAAGGCAAAACATCACAGGGCTGTACATTTCATGGCTTGAATTCGCAGTCTGAATACGGTATTAGGATGAACATAGTTTCTTCAACTGAGACTTTTGGTCACAGTTTACCTGCAGGCTACACATGATCATACTAACATGCTTAACAAAGATTGAGAACACAGTAAGCATTATACCTGCTAAATATCAACATGTTAAAGGAGCAGTATGTAACTCTGACACCTAGTGTTTAAAATGGGTACTGCAGTCCAAGTTCAAAACATTGCAGAGAGCTGCTTCCCCCCCCCCCCCTCCTCTCTAGAGTGGATGCTCACGCAGGTCACCATGTGGTGGACACTGAAGCTTCAGTGTTTATCCAGCTCTGCATCGGTCTGTAAACCTTTCTGTGTTCTAACCTCTCTCCATTTTTCAAAAGCATCTCCAATATTGATCCTAGTTTGAGCACGTTTCTGCTCGTGGAGCTTATTAGAAACATGCAGAGGCTTTTTAGGTCGGGTACAATCACTTCTATCTGAACCAGTTCTCTTGCCCGCTTCCATCGCTGCAACACCTGTTGGTTTGACCTGATAACTGCTCTCATATCTGGCAAACCGAGGGGCGTCCAAAACGGCCGTGTGGGGGTGCCTTAAAACCGCCTACCTTCTCTGGTCCAAACAAATCCAGACCATTCAGGACCAGAATCTAAAGTTAGAAGGAGGACATACTGGCTGCTGCATTGTTGTCAGAGAAGCCAGCACTTCAACATAGCATGTTTCCTTAATGTCTGATCATAGAGTAAGCTCACTTTATCACTTCAGTCACTACACATCTCACTGATTGCTGCTTTAACATTTGCATTGAGCACCTTAAACTTGGTGCAAGCTGAAACCTACAAAGACTGAACACAACTTGTTTTCCAACAAAGTGTTCATATTTTGTATTCTATGACGGTGAGTAAGGATGACTGTCCAGCTATGACAGGAATTCTGGCGCAAGATGCTCTGCAGGAACGCAACTGTCACATGTTCTTGTGCCAAAACAAATATTGAAGACCACCAGAAGTTTGGGCATTGGTGTGGATCGTAACCGTCAATGCAAAGATTAAACTAAGAGGTGTCAAATTGTTGTTATCACAGGTACTTTTAAATGTATTTGAACTGTGGACAGAGCTTCAGACGGGCCTGTTGTCGACCCTAAACAGCCTTTACTTCATATTTTCTGTCATTTCTGGTGTAATGTGATGATGTCATCAGGCTGGAAAAGCTGCCAATGAAAGACGGGGAGACTTTGTGTACCCGTACAGTGTTTCTCTAAGTCTTAAGTGTGCCACTAAAACAAACAACTAGAAAAGTCTTCTTCACTATGGCTGCTCAAAAATCTGTCAGAATGTTTCATCTGCACGTGTCAGCCTCTGCAGAGAAAAATGGGAAAAACGTGCGCCAGATATTTCTAATTCAAGTGTTTCATGATAATGTTCAAAAACAGCCTCCTGCAAAGGAATCCTTCAAGATGTTCCTGGATCTGAATCAAGAGCTGATCGCCTGTTCCTCAGCCAACTGACTTAGACACTTACAGTGTGCAAACAAAGGGGAAATATCCTGAAAGCTGATAAACAAACGTGACCAAAAACACCACCCCAAACATGTCATCGAACGTGAACACAAAGAGTTTGCATTTCAAAACAGTACAGAGGCTACAGTCAACGTCACATCGACTGTGGGTAAGAATCCAGCCTCAGTCCTGAATGTCCCCCCCCCCCCCCCCAACATTTCCTGTCTCTCTTCAGCTGTCAATGAAGACAAAAAGCCCCAAAAAATAACTTTAAACAAAAACGTTTCTACTCTTTGCACCATATGTCCAGCAGGTTTACAAAGCCCACCTTTCAGTGTCACAGGTAATCCTCCTCATGTCTCGTCCTGTTTGGAGCACACCAGCAGGTTGTTCTCACGTCAATTGTCCATCTTTGTTCTGATTTTCATTGCAAGTAAAACTAAATTGACTCCTCTTTCCTCATTGCCCCCACAGGCCTCAAGTTTCAAAGGTTGTTTGTTTTCTCAGACAGATGTTTGCCTCTCTTTGTTCTCACACATGTTCAGATCTCTCACAGTCACTAAATGTACAAAATGTGTAAGGTCCTTTCCTATCACCAAACGTGAGTAATAATGAGTCCTTTTAGATTAAGGCAAGCACATGATGTCACTTCCTACTCTGTGGTTGAAGGTGTTCCGGTTGGAGGCGCTTGATAACTTCATTAGTTTGTGCCGAAAGGGGCGGGGCTTAGATCATTTCGAGTTGCGAGCTTGAAGAGAAAGTTTAAAGCGAAAGTGACACTTGCATATATCACACACATGATCACAAACAGCGGATTAACACGTGAATAATGTAGTGCCTCCAACTGTCTCTTGAATTAACTGTTCACTGTGACACGCGGGAGTCGGAGGGAAAGCTATGCGGCGCGCGCGCTCACTGCGCGATGATTACGCACTGCTAGTGTGCGCGCTCATTACGCACGGCTGGCGTGGGTTCATACAGAGGAAGATACTGAGGCTGATCAGTCTGGAAACACTGATCCAGAGCTGAACTAGAGATGATTGTAAAGACTTGATTATTGTAATTCTCTGTTCACATCCGTGAACCAAAATGCTGCTGAGCTGTTGACGAAATGATCTAGAAGGTTTAATGTCACACCTATGTTCATGTCTTTACACTGACTCCACACAAGGTTAAAAATTCTTGTTTTTGTGTTTGAGCCATGCACGGTCCAGCTGCTGCTTACGTCACCAAGCTGTTGTAGCCAAAGACACCAGCAGGACCCTGTGGTCCTCAGATCAGGGTCTGCTGGCTGTTCCTCGCACAAGACTGAAAACAAGAGGAACCTTTGCACCTTAACTTTGGCACCATCTTACTGTGAAAGTGAGAGCTGTGAAATCTGTGGACACTTTAAAAAAGCAGTTATCTGTTCAGACTTGTTTTAGTTTGATCTGAATTCATGTAAATGTCTGCTTTAATGTCTCTGCTTTTTCTAATCGTTTATTGTGATGCACTTTGTGACGTCTGCTCTTGAAAGGTGCTATAGAAATAAAGTTGAGCTATACAGCTCAGATTCGTTACGGCCTTGGCTCCTCTTTCCCTGTGTTTTCTTGTGTTTCCCCACCCCTCTTGTGTCTGTCAGTCCCTCCTTGTTTGTCTGTGTTTGTCTGTGTGGCAGGCGTGGCTCATCACTCTCCAGTCCTGCCTCCTTGTTACCTGGTCAAGCCTCTCCACCTCCTGCTCCTCATTTGCTGCTCACCTGTTTCCCATCCACAATCATTCCTGCAGTGTTTAAAAACCTTTCTCTTTCATCCACTATTCGCCAGATTGTCTGCTCACTAACAGTGGTAGTTTGAGTTGGCCATTTTGGATCAAGAAGTTTGTTTGCTATTTTCTTGTGGAGTGTGACACTTGTCTCTTTTTTTGCCCTGGTGTTTTCGCCTGCCACAGCCTCTCCTGCAGGATTAGCAGCCATTCTGCTTCTCTCTGGACAATAAACCTCCTTAAAACCAGCTCCTGTGTTTGTTGTGTTGCACTTTAGTGAGATCGTACATTAATGTGATTTTAAATCATTTGCATTGTAGGAAAATCTGCAATTCAATATTTTCTTTTACCTTTATACCTCTTCTTCTCAACACATTCCTCACACAGCCTCAGTACCATTCATCATACCTGCTGCCTCCCCTCCATCACACAGTGTTTGTGTGTCCCTGCAGCTCGGCGTGATGGAGCTGGGCCACAGAAAGCGTGCTGTCAGCTCTCCATGGCTCCACTTCTGACAGCTGCCAGACGGACACTGCTCAACATTTCTGGGCCGCTCATGTAATGAAGCACTCATCTGGGGTTTGATGCCCTTTTTGCTTCTAGTGTCTTTAAACTTCTCCAATGCTGTACTTTTATAATTCATTAAGTGTCTGTTGGCTTTGGAAACTGCTCACAGCCCCTCGGTGTGAAGAGAAGAGGTCTGCACTGATTTCATGTGAAAACAGCTGATGCAAGACGCCTCGGAGCGACATGCTTCTGCAGCAGTTTGAATACGTTTACAAAGACGATGTGCAGACTAGCAGAGGGTCCTTCTCTTGTTATGAAATCAAAATAGGGCAGCTTAATTAAAGAGGGATATTTTGGGGGATCATAGAGTAACAGTACACGTTTAATCATTCATGACGTTCTGTTGCAATCCAAAGAAAAAACAAACTGTTCCCAGGACGTTCTATCTGGAGCTCCGTCCTGTTCAAATAAAAACTCCAGCTTTAGTATGTTTGTTTTTCCAGCTTCATATCTCTGGTCCTGGTTCATTTCACTTCCAGTCCTACTTTATCACACATACACACATCAAGATCGACTGCCTGTTTAGAAGTTCAGACAGCCATGGAGGAGGGGGCAGACGTGTCATGGACAAACCTCAACACACTGATATGTGGTTCAACTCTCAGCCTCGACCATTTGGTGCATGTTTCCCCCCACTCTCTCTCCCCCCACATTTCCTCTCTTCAGTCACATTAAAGGGAACGAAGGCCAAACAATAATCTTTAACAAATAAGAAGGACGTGGCTGAAGCATCAGTGAGAATGTTAGGGCTTAGCGTATTGTCTCATCAACCATCCGCCTGTCACACGGAGCTGGAGCCTATCAGCTGTCAGCGGGCTATATTGTCTAAATACAGGAGGGCAATCAAACACAGGTAAGAACAATGAGGGCACTCAAAAAGGGAGGAAGTAACTGCACATGATACACAGAGGCAATAACTTCAAAATAAAACAGGAAATACTTCAAACTAAAGCTGAGGAATATCAACAGGAAACACGAGGATAGAAAATAAAACAGGAAATCACAACTAGGCAACAAAAACAAGGAATAAACAAACAAAGGTAAATCATGACATAGGGTTTGTTTTTTACTAGAATGGTTTAAATGTAAGAACTGTGATGAGAACGCCAACACAGTGTATGTTTGTGTGATGTGAGAGAGAGAGAGAGAGAGAGAGAGAGAGAGAGAGAGAGAGAGAGAGAGAGAGAGAGAGAGAGAGAGAGAGCTGATAAAAGAGAAAGCGTGATGAAAAGCAGGAAACAGAAAGGAGAGGGCAGCATGAAAGACACAACAGTACACACACGTTTCCCTCATCTTACATTCCAGATCTTAATTGTTTATTTACAGGGCGATGAAGGCGGCCAGAAGAACTCTGTTTATCAGCCGGTTCAAAGAGAAGACGCGGGGCAGAGCCTCGTCGGCTGGGTGGAGAGCTCTGGCTGTTAATTGCCGTATTTCTCCTCCAGATTAAGTCAGCTCGGTCTCGCTTATTTACGGCCCCGCAGGAAATCCTCCGTAATAAAAGGATGAAATATAGGCACGGTCAAAACAAAACAAAAAAAACTTCCTTTACAGCCTTTTAAAAATAATGAGCTGTGAATATATTTCAAAAGCAGAAACAGCGACTGAAGGCTGAGAGCTCCTCTGGAGGATGTTCATAAGGAGGGGAGCTTTCATTCCTCAGCAGGCTGCACTTCAAGTTCTGGTTCTGGTTCTTGTTTTTGTCTCATCCCTGCATGTTGTGTGTTCATGGAGTGTGGGGAGGGAGGGTGCTTCTTCTTTTCTTATCGTTCTTTGATTCCTCCGACTCTGCTCCTGTTTTGAGTTTGCAGAACAAGTTTATAATTTGTGCTTGTAAAGGTTATCGTGTCATAAATACATCTTCACTTTACGCACAGATACAGCGTATGTGCTCTCCTGCTCTTCAAAGGTCATGACCTTTGAGTGAGAGCGCTACTGTCTGTCTGCATTAACAGGCTGAAGATTCACGTGTTTCAGAATGAAGTGACACTAGAGCTCTGACTTTCAGCCACCTGCAGAATTATTCAGACAGGAAGTGACTTTTTTATTTAATCTACAATCGTAGTTTACAATGACCTCATTCAAAGACTGTTTTTATTTTACAGAGCGATTTGGTGACGGCAATGACGAGCTTGCAGAAGCCGTTTTCACACTGATGCACTGAATAAACCAGCCCCTCCCACTTGCTCGCTCGAGGTGAACAGTCCGTATATGTGGCCACAGTGTCTACAAGCACCAGGAGGAGGTGCTGCTGATGGCGTGAATACACTCATTTCAAATCTGTGCTACCTCGAGCATCATGCAGGTGTATCTGTAATGGCAGAATATTTCTACATGCAGAGGAAACACAGACTCAGTTCTTGCACTACTGAAGGTGATATCAGACACTTTTATTGTACAGAAGTTGTGGGAATGAGTTTGAGTTTGCATCAAATGACACAAAAGTGTCATCATGACGTGCTGCAGGTCACAAGACTGAGCAGTGAATGTTATACCACATCTCTCCCTTGGTATTCTACAATTCTACAATTCATTTATCAGACCCTTTCATCCAAAGTGATGAACATCAGAGAGTAAGAACATCACAAGCAAGGATGTAGAGAGGAGGAAACAACGTCAGGGAGTGCAAACAAACAGCTTTAAGTCTGATAGGACACACAGGTGCTGACAGGAAGTGACCAGAGACAGAGCACAGGTGCTGACAGGAAGTGACCAGAGGTGCTGACAGGAAGTGACCAAAGGTACTGACAGGAAGTGACCAGAGGCCTAGCACAGGTGCTGACAGGAAGTGACCAGAGGTTGAGCACAGGTGCTGACAGGAAGTGACCAGAGATGCTGACAGGAAGTGACCAGAGGCCGAGCACAGGTGCTGACAGGAAGTGACCAGAGATGCTGACAGGAAGTGACCAGAGGCAGAGCACCATTGCGACAGCTGTTCTTGCGAGATCTAATCAGCATCAATAATAGTCGTAGGTGTTCATAAAGAGCTTGGTCTTTAGCTTTTTTTAAAGGTGCAAAGGGACTCTGCAGATTGAATGGAGTTTGGTAGTTCGTTCTACCACCGGGGGGCGACAGAGGAGAAGAGTCTAGTTAGCGTCTTAGGACCCTGTTGTGAAGGTTGGATCAGATGCCTTTCATTGGCAGAGCGTAGTGGGCGGGAGGGAGTGTAGACCTGGATGAGAGAGTTATTAAAAAGATCTTAAAGTTCTTTTAACCCAAATAGATGTTTTAAGACTGTTTTGATGCTCTCCAAACCCAGCAGTGTTTCTTAACGACCCAACCAGTGTGGTGTTGTTGTTGTTGTTGTTGTTGTTGTTGTTGTTGTTGTTGTTGTTGCTCTCTTCTTGTGCATATAAACGTATATTATCATAATTGCTTTAAGACAGGGTTGAATCCAGTCTTGGAGAAGGTCCCTTTATTAAAACACCGTCATTATTCAAACTCAGCATAAAAAACGGGAGGTTAATAGAGGTCATCATGCTCATTTTTTCAAAGCAGGCTGGAGGAGGTTTATCCCTCCATGTTCCTGATGAATGTAAACACACGTAGAAGCATGCATGAAGTACATCACAATATTATAAAGACAAGTGTACATGTTTCAGCATGAATCGAAGCAAACAGCAAACAACCACGAGTCGAACGTAGGACTAAAGCGACTGTAAAACGCTGCTGCAAGATGTTTAACAGGTACACGTAAACGTCAGCACGTGACCCCTGCAGTCGACTCCCGTCACTTGCTCCCTGTTGATTTTAGAATTCATCTTAAAACAAGACACTTCACACACATGTTTTAGGGAGCTCTGAGACTTATTTACACTGAAGAGGAGGAGAATATGTGACCTTTAAAAGTGGACTTTATGGTCTCAATATTTTACATCCTACGTAATTTTGTCTTGCAATAAAATTTCACTGGTTTGTAATCTTCCTGAACTCGTCCACTCTGACTGGATGTTTCAGCTGGATCTATAACCAGCCTCTGCCTCCTCTCATACAGTCGTACATCCATCCGTTAACAGCTGAGCGCTCAAATCAAAAAAGATGATATTAAGAAAACACTGAGATTGAGACACACATAATAGAGGGATTTATAGGCATGATCAAATACAGGATCAGAGTGGATTTAGAACAAGACACTTCACACACATGTTTTGAGGAGCTCTGAGACTTTCAACCAATCTGCTGATTCTGATGAATGTGTTAATGCCGAGGAGATTCAAGTGAATCCAGTCTCTGAGCTCTGCATGTCAGAGCAGTGTGTGTGTGTGTGTGTGTGTGTGTGTTTGTGTGTGTGTGTGTGTGTGTGTGTGTGTTTGTGTAAAACCTGGACTCGGAGGTCCACCGGCTGCAGCTTTAAATGAGAATGAAAAACGTCTGGGGATAATGTGAGAACAAAGTGTCTCATATATCATCGTCTGTCTTCGTGTTCTCTCAGACAGTAAAGAAAGGACGAGGTCATCAATCTGCGGGGATCTGTCAGTAGAAATGTGTCACTTAGGGTCCAACACTGCAGAAAATCAGCTTTCCTTATGTTTACATTTACATTACTTCATTAGACGCACACCAGCAGAGTCATTCTTTCTTTGAGAGGTCACGTTTTCAGGTATCTATAGTAGTAGTAGTATCTTTCCCCCTACATCTGAACACAGATATCTGCATTTTTATGTTCCTTAGAAAAAAGGATTCATGCATTTGAGGGGATTTAAAGCAACAATATTAAACTTTTCCACCTCAACATAGTAGTCTCAAAGTCGATCTGATGGTATGGTTATTATCATCTCGGGAACAATTTCTACCCAATTAACACAGAGCGCCCTGCTTGCCTGCTTTCAGCACTTTGTATCTTTGGCAGTGGGTCGAGGTCATCTCACGAGAAGTGCCTACGTCTTTACGGCACTAGTTCACACAGCAGCCTTCAGCTCCAAAGCAGCCAGTTAGCCCGTCTCTGTGCTGTTTTATACGACAGCTGAGGCTGAGAGGAAGAGGACGGATGAAGCTAAGAAGAAGCCGGCCTAGAGGAAATATTAGACAGACTTTTAAAGGTTGGAGAGAGCTTTGTGAACGGGTTACACTTCTGCCCAACAGCAGAGGTGTTATGATCCGTCTCACGGCTAATGGGAAAGCAACAATCTGACGGCAGAGTGAACATCCCTGCAGAAATGATTCAGAACTGACTGAGACGTAACGTTAGCCCGTATCCTTATTATCTGTGTTTTATAGCATTGTGACACTATATGTGAGTTTGAAAATGGGGATCAGGAGAATAGGTCAACTTGAAGAAGTCACATTTCTACCACAGTCCTTCTCACACATGTATCTTTGCTTTTGGGTAAATAGTTGTGCATACTTTTGCTGCATTTAAATCTCTCCTTTTTCTTCTTTCTGGTTTAAGAGTTCCTTTTCTTAATGCGTCACTGCTGGAGCACGCACTAAGTGGCCTTCAAAGTGATCAAAAATGAGAGCTGCATCAAATCAAACCTTTTTACCAAACTTAAAAGAGAGCTTTACGTTTGCACGGTCTTTCAGCGTGCTGCCAAAACACACACTTTTAAATGGGAAACTGTTAAAAAGAAATGATCTCCCAGGCCGCAGCTTGGAAACAGCATCACTCTCAAGGTGGTGCCTTCATTATTTTTTCTCCTAAAAATCACTTCTCACTGCTGTCAGCACATTTCAGGCTCAGGATTCCTCTGAGTATAAACATCACCGAGCTGCGGCTGCAGAGAGAAAACAGAGGAGGAGGAGGAAGTCATCTGGACATGTGGTTTTATGTACAGCTGAAGGAGTTGGGGGTCTTACACTGGTCGCTAGGGAAGACCTTGTTGCTATGGTAACTAATGAACCATGCTGAGGGAGGGAGGGGGTCATGCATGTAGTAGGAGATCCAGTAAAAGATGCTGATGTGGGTCGATTCTCTGGGTGTTTGTTGTCGGGTAAAAATAACACAACACGTCCGAACACGAGCAAGAGAGCGATGTGAAAGACTCAAATATGAATGAGGGGATGTTTACACGCCCGACTGGTGTGTTTCCATGTTTGTACATGTACTGGATCAGTGACTCGTGAAAGAGAAAGAGGACGAGGAAGATGAAGCTCGAGGTTTGAAAAGAGGAAGACGAGCTGACTGACAACCTCTCAGGAAAATAAAGTATATGAATGTAGGAAAACCCAATTCCAGAGGCGAAAGACAGTCTGAAAGTTGAGGAGAGACACACACACACACACACACACACACACACACACACACACACACACACACACACACACACACACACACACACACACACACACACACACAGAGTGAGTGTGCTGTGCAGGGAGAATCTCCATCTTTGCGGCGTCTCTCCGTACACACCAGCAGCAGACCTAATTGTGAAGTGGGACAGTATATAGGACACAGAGGAGAAAAAGTGTAGGGCTAAAAAGAGAATGGTGAGAGAGCAGTGATGCAGTGAAGTCCTGCAGAGTCTAAACAAACACACACACACACACACACACACACACACACACACACACACACATGCGCCTGGTGTCGAGTGTTGTGAAACACAAGTTTTTAGTTTAACGTTCAGGCCTAAAGGTGGTCAACGACATCATCATTCATAGCAGTTATAACTGGGTCAAAAGCATGCACTCCACAACAAATAAGGTGACCATGAATTCTCAGTTACAGGGCGTTGGCACCTAAAGTGTTGGCGTCATGGCAACCTCCTCCACGACAATGAGGATTCTTTGTTTTAGCTTTACCAAAATTAATTCAGAAAGTCAGGGGCAGAAAAACAACAAAGTCTGTTCAGGAAAAAATATGTTACTGACATTGCATACAGTATAAAGTACCTACATGAACGTCTACCATCTTAACCCTTTTATTCTAAACCTAAAAAAAGTCTTAATCTAAATGGCCAACAGGGTCCACTGCACAGCCTGTACGTTCTCAGGTGCGCACAGTTGCACGAACATACTATGAAATTTGAATCAAAACTCTGCGGCACTCTGAAAATCTCAGGTTCGCCCAGCCCAGTTATTTTCAGTGTGCCACGGAGTCTTACGTGGATCATGCACCTAACATGATGATGATTAGAAATCTCATGAGAAGCTGTCGATGTTGATGATGATGAAATATTGGAGAAAAAAAATCCTGTGCTCTGCCTCTGGTCACTTCCTGTCAGCACCTCTTGTCACTTCCTGTCAGCACCTGTGTTTCTGATCAGACTTAAAGCTGTTTGATTGCACTTCCTGACGTTGTTTCCTCCTCTCTACATCCTTGTTCGTGTTGTTCTAACTCTCTGATGTTCATCACTTTGGATAAAAGTTTCTCTTTTGTCTAGAAGGTGCAAAGGGACTCTGTAGATGGACACAATGTATTCATGAAGTTTGTGCAGGCGACAGTGTGCAGGAGTTTGCATGCAATTTTATTGTTTAAAATGTGTGGGATTGAAAAGTATGAAAGGAGGAACCGACTGACTCAAGTTTAAGCTTTTAGTGGGTCAGTTGTGTAATTGAGGTGTGGTTGGCTGAGGCTGTGGTGGAGGGGCCCAATGTGTAATCTACTCATGGGGCCCAGAAATCCCCGGACACGGCCCGGCCTTCGGGTGTCAGGAGGATCAACGTGGGACGACTGATCATCACCTCCCTGCTGATTTATCTGAAAAAGCCCTTCCTGCTTCCCTGCAGAGATAAATCGCTGACTCTCAGAGAGATCCTTGAGTGAGATAATAATGATCCCTCTGATACAGTTCAAGTACCCCTTCTTCCTGCTGCAGAAATAATTACTGAAGGATTACTTCTGATATGCCTACATGCTCCAGTGTTTCAGCTTGATGCATTAAGACGAAGATGGGGTCATTGATTTGTGGAGCGCACCTTTACCGAAGCCTACTTGTACTCGCTCCGCCACCACACATCGCTGCTGCCCTCGTTCACTGCTCCCTCCCTCTCTCACTCTCTCCATCTCTGAAAGCACATTAATCATTGCAGACTCCCACATGTTTTCACCTCTACCTACCTCCCCGCCCTTTTTTTCTCCTACTCCTCCGGTTCTCTTCCTCTGCTGCAGGAGGCAAGTGGGTCAGCAGCAACTGGAGGACTGATTTCTCTTTGTTTTAGAGAGAACAAAGAAACAGAAAGAGAGAAGGAGAGAGAAAGAGGGCTGCACACAAGACAAAGGTTACCTACAAGATGGCTTCTTTTGTCAGAATCAAGTCTTGAGTGGTTTTCTCCAGGAACATTAAGATCCAAACCAAACTGACTCCCTGTCACTGTGAAGCAGAGCTAGTTTCACCCATCTTGCAACTTCAGGGGCAAATAAATAAACCAATGTTCCACAAACTGCAGTTCCTCAAGTGTCCACTAGAGTCTGCCTCCTGCAGTGAGTCAGTCCCCATAGAGCCCCATGTTAAAATAAACATGTTTACAGCCTGGTACAAAAACAGTTTGGGTCTCTAGAGCTCATTTCTCTCTTCAACTGTACGGGCTTTACATTATATTAGGCCTATAATGGCTGTAGAAAAAGGGGGCGTGGCATCTTTGCGTGACAGTTGGGAGCTGCTAGCTGTCTGCTAGCTGTCAAATAAGCTAATTCAGTCAGAAGAAATGTCTTTGTCATTGATAGATCTTAATATGTCCTCTTTAAACACACAGTATGTAAATTCTGCCACCAGGGGGCTCTCAATCAAAACAATAAAACAGATGAGGTTGAGGCTGGCGGGGAATCATGGGAGTGATTCTCTCTGCTAAATTAAAATTAATTTAGATATTTTAATGTAAAAGTGTAATTAAATTCTACATATTGTACCTTTAAGTACGTAAAGACTGAAGAACATTACGGTAGCTATGGACAGAAAAAGGTAGGCATGTGCCACTCTGCCTTTCATAAAACATTATATGATATAAAATATTACAATCAATAAACAGAATCTCTTTATGAATATTTACGGGGATTAAAAGATCATCTGTTCTGAAGCTGCAGCACGGACGAGCCCACGGACAAAGATGATGTTTGAGGTTTAGAAACAGTCTGAACCCACCTCTCTCTCTCTCTCTCTCTCTCTCTCTCTCTCTCGGTTACCCCAGAGAATACTCACACCATCCTGCACACAGCAGAGTTAGTTTACCCTCAGCTCTGTCTCTCAGGTTTGTGTTTCTGGTGTTTAATGAGAAGACTCTGCCATCTAGTGGTCGCATGTGCACGTTACAACATGTACACAATAACATGATTTTATCAGCACCTGTGAGCAGCAAAGTTAATCTGCACGTGCAAAAAGAGGCCGTAATATGATATGAATCAAAGTGTGAGCATCTCAGTGAGTATTTCTATTTTTTGATCCTTAAAGGATACATTTTAAACTGAGGTTATTATTCCCTGTGACATCTCTGAATATAGGTCACAAAAGTCGCTCATATATCTCAAGCTCAACTAATACTCATGTGTCTTAAAGTTAAATGTATGGAAGATTTGAGTGGGCATGTAGAACAGGTTTAAATACTTTAAAATGAAACTGAAATGTTCAAAAACGGCCAAATTTAGGTCACGATTTCAGTGTTTTAAAATTCAGAGAATATCAGTCCCAAAATAACACATTTAAATCAAACACACAACCAAGCAAGTCGCCTTAAGTGTCACACATTCTGCAAAATCCTCTTCACCATGTTTCTCTAACTCTAACATGTGTCTCTAGTCTGTCTACAAACCCCCCAATGATGAGAAAAGTCCATCCTCTCCGTCTTTAGCCTGCTCCACTTTTCAGAAAATGTGTGCTCAAACAGGCCGTTTGGAGATTTTCCCTTCATGACATCACAAAGGGCAGTAACCCCTCCCCCAGGTGGGTGACACTCCCACAGCTAGCTGTTTGTTCTGCCCTCTGAGTCTGCCTTCTCACCGTAAACAATAGGACATGGAGCGAGAAAGCCCGAGCCACCCAAGCCCTTCCAGAGAGGGGCGTGGTCAGACACAGCTCATTTACATTTAAAGCTACAGACACAGAAACAGCCTGTTCTGAGCAGGGCTGAAATAGAGGGGTTTATAGGCATGATCAAATACAGGATCAGAGTGGATTTAGAACAAGACACTTCACACACATGTTTTGAGGAGCTCTGAGACGTATTTACAATGAAGAGGAGGAGAATATGTGACCTTTAAAGGTGGACTTTATGGTCTCAATATTTTCCATCCTACGTAATTTTGTCTTGCAATAAAATTTCACTGGTTTGTAATCTTCCTGAACTCGTCCACTCTGACTGGACGTTTCAGCTGGATCTATAACCAGCCTCTGCCTCCTCCTCTCATGTGGTCGTACATCGATCCGTTAACAGCTGAGCGCTCAAATAAAAAAAGATGATATCAAGAAAACACTGAGATTGAGACACACATCATACGGACAAGATGACGTAAGGTTTGTTAAGCTTTTTATTAAATTCTCTGGAGATGCTTAGGGAGGACCTGAAAGGGTTCCCCTTACTGACACAGTATTGCACAGAGTTCAGCCTCGTGTCATCTGAAGGCCGACGGCGTCACTCGCTCTTAAAAATAGCGGCAGCAGAGAAAATATGCCATCTGAACAATTCATCAGTAGTCTATCTTTTTCATAAATAGATTCAGTTCATCGTGTCGTCCTTTATGTACAGATCATCAGGACAGAGTACCATCAGCAACCGAGGATTTCTACAGGAACGGATCGATTATCAGGCCGAGAGGCGACTTTTCTTTGGCCTGTTAATCGACCCGTCATCGTGACAATCCCGTCTCTTACCCGTCACGTTTTTTAAACTCTAAACAATCAAAAAGAAATGTACAGTCATCAAGCCGACAGGATAGAAATGTGTATATACAAACATACAGTCCATGATCGATGCACTAATAAATACAGGAACCCTTAAATACACTCTGATCTCTTCTGCACGCCATCTTTAACGGCACACCAACACAATGCGGAGAAAGATTTAAGGATATTTGGAAGCCATTGTCTCTCACTGTGTTTAACGGGCATGAGAGCCGAGGTGAGAACACACACACACACACACACCTTTGGCTTTACAGTTAAAGGGAACAGGAGGGAGTGGGAGAGGTGTAGAAGTGTTCTCAGCTTTCTATGAGATGATTATTTACACGTTTTAAATGAGAATCAGTGCATAGTTTGAACTCAGCATCGCGATTATGTGCAAAGTATGACACCAGGCGGGCGGGGAGAAAAGAGCAGCTGGTGACAACGTTTAACGAGAGAAAGATTGAAAATGTTCTGACATCACTTTCCGCCCCTCTTGTGCCTGAGATTTCTGAGCGGCCGATCCGACACCAGTGTGAGACTTTAAGTATAAAGGCGTTTACTGACCATGACTTTTTGTTAAAGTTATTTTTTAGGCCTTTATGCCTTGTTTGGATTGGACAGCTGGAGAGAGACAGGAAGTGCTGGGAGTAGAGAGCAGGGGAGGACATGCAGCAAAGGGCTGAGGTCACATTCGAACCTGCAGCCGCTGCGCCGAGGACTATTGCCTCAGTACATGCTGCACGCATCATAACTGCTTGGCTATCGGCGCCCCACCCTGTTTGAATTTTAAAGGGTTGCTTTCATTGTTGCGTTGCCTGACTTTAAAGTTGTCAGACAAAAATCTGTGTTATTTTTTTAAGGGCCATTTTTGCCTTTTTTAGATCGGACCGCTAAACTGCGACAGGAAGTGCTGGGAGGAGAGAGTCATGGGGAACGACATGCAGCAAAGCGCAGGGGTCAGATTCGAACCCATGGGCACTGCAACAAGGACGATAGCCTCTGTACATGGGGCGTGCAACATAACTGCTAGTGCCAGTGGGTTGAAATCCGACCTCGGCCCTTTGCTGCACGTCGTCCCCCCCCACTCTCTCCTCTCAACACTTCCTGTCTCTCGCCAGTTGTTCTATCCAATAAAGGCAACAATGGCAAGCAAAGAAGAAATCAGTTCAAACTAGTTGATCTGGGGTTAAAAATGTGTTGGATTGGGGAACCGGTAGCCTAGCGGTTAGTGCGTGCGCCCCATGTACAGAGGTTTAAGTCCTCGGGAGTGATTGGCCCGGGTTCGAATTCGACCTGTGGCTCCTTTCCCGCATGTCATTCCTCTCTCTCTCTCTCTCTCCCTCGGTTTCTGACTCTATCCACCCTCCTCTCTAAAATAAAGGCATAAAAAGCCCCAATGTGTCGGATCTATTGGTATTGGATCGGTGCAGAAACCAGGTCCAGTGTTTGAGGCTGTGTCAGAGGCTGGTTATGGTATCAGAACATTTGAATGATGTTTGCATGTTTGAACCTCGTATCAGTAACGGGAACAAGGTGGCGAGGCATGAGATCCTAAACTGGACTCATACGGTCAACAGATATGGCTTTCTGCACCTTCTTAGGATTTCATATAAAAGAGCGGACATCCTCGTTTCCTTTCCTCCTTTTCTCTACTCCATAAACTCCGTGAGGATTTGCTGGAATCCTCGTCTCTGTCTGCAACATGCCGATACATCAGCAAGAAAAGAATCACGCTTTAAGGCTTTGATTGAACATTTAGAGAAATCTGTGAGTAAGCATTAACGGTTCATTCTGACCATAAAAGACTAAATAAATAAAATCTTGTGGAGGATTCGATCTGAAATAACGCTGTAGTGTCTGAACGGGTCAACAGAGATTTAGAAGCAGCCTCTCCGATTACCGTGTAGGTGTCAGTTTGAGTCTTTTAACCGTGTTTTCCGTCACAGGAAATAACCACGATATCAACCTTCAGCGTTTGTGTCTGTTCCCAGCGTGACCTTGTTACAGGGCACCAGTGAGGCACATGAAGACAAGCACGTGGATCATGAGTAAGTAGCCCAGGAAGAAATAACGAGAGCGGGCACGGCTCGTCAGCAGCCTGGAGAAGTACATGCTCCGCCCCCTGAGCCAGCGGCGGCAGAGGACCACGCCCCCTTTGACCTGCAGAACAGACAGCAGAGAGTCAGAAACAGAATCTTATGACTTCCTAAAAGAGAGTGAAGTTAAACTCTCTCTGAGTTTGTTGTTCTCCGCTCTGTGTTCACACTGACAGCGCGGAGCGTCCTTCAGCTTGTTTATGTTTCACTCTGACAGAAACAAAGCTACGGACTGAGGGAGACAACACGCTGTGCATGCGTGAGTGTGTGAAGATCACAGAATGAAGAGACTTAAAGGGACGTAGGATGAGCAAATTACAGAAATTTGTTACAACAATTATAATAAGTAAAAGATATTTATATATATGTACAAAGCTGAAAAAACTGTATATAGGTTACAATGCTTAGATTTATGAAAACAGTCCTCTGTCATCGGTGATTACCTTCCGTGTGATGAGCGGCTGGTTTGGGTTCAGACTGAGAGCGTCCCACTCCTCTTCTGTTTCCATCTCTATACTGAAGTCTCTCTGACTGTCTCTGGAACCAACACTGCAACGACAAAGATATTCAGACTCCTGTGTTGTTGAATTTCTGTATACGTGTGCGTGTTGGTGTGTGTGTGTGTGTAAATTTAGCCCTCGCCTCTTTGCTCTGTCCTCAGCGAGTCGCAGAGCCTCCTCAGCTGTCTCTCTCCGCGCCCTCTCATCTGCCAGACTCTGCTCCAGCTCAAGCAGCCTGAACGCAGACACACACACACACACACACACACACACACACGAACACACACACACACACACACACAAACACACACACACACACGAACACACACACGCAGATAAATGTTTGTAAGCAAACGTAAGAACATTTCACAGAGCTCCACGTAGACACAACTCGTCTCCTCACCTCTCTCGAAGCTGATTGGCTTCAGATATTTCAGCCATCATGGAGTCGTTGCTCCGCTCCTGGGGGGCTCCAGGTGCAACCTCAGCGTACACTGACCCCTAGTGGTGGGAACACAGTATTACAGATTTGAATTTACTAGCTTTGTGGTCAAATAATTTAACGAAGCAAGTCGAACTGGGAGATGTAACCTTTAATTCTGTGTAGTTTCACATCGCTCCTTAATGCTCGTTTTATTTAATTATAATTATTCCCTCGAGGTCGTCTTTAATTTCCCTCCGCTGAAGGAACCTGTGGATACCGTTTGATAGCTAACCACTGATGTACATCCATCCATCCGTTATCTATACCGCTTTTCCCGTTCGGGGTCTGGAGCTGATCCCAGCTGTCATTGGGCGAGAGGTGGGGTTACACCCTGGACTGTTCACTAGCCAATCACAAGGCTGTACAGATCCACAATAGACTAACACAAAAACAATAGCGTATGCATCTTCATTCATGAGTTGCTTTGCATTGACCGTTCAGGGTTGAATGTGGGCGTGTAGAGGGCGGCTCATGGGGGCGGATCCACGTGCGCACATTTCCAGGTGGATCGTGATTAATAAAGGGAACATTGCGTGCAGGTGTGCGTACGAATAGTTTTATAAAACAGAATAATTCTCAGTATATGCCAAGAAGACGCATGTCAAAACCTTTGGTGGAAAAAGACACCATATTGGATGCAAGCAGCACAGACGTGCACGTTTAGGATTATTTACCTGAGCCTGACTTTGGACTTGGCCTTCCAGCCAGTGGCAGCGGTTCTGGGTGTCCCTCAGGGTTTGTGAAACGGCCCTCAGCTGAGCCGCAACCGCACCTTTCTCCTCCATGGACTGCTGCAGCTGGAGGGAGGAGAGGAAAGAGAGTTTGTTCTCTTTGAGTTCCTTCATACTTTCATAGACTGAGATGTAATCTGACCAGGAACTCTGTTAGTTTATAGCATGTTGCATAATCAAACACTTGCCCACACTTCCCACATCACACATGAAGTGGAAACATCTCAGAGAACGCTTCACTTTGTGTCTAAGCGCCGACTTTTCAGCTGCACAAACAGCAAACACGACGACAATGAGGAAGTACGCAGGCGGAGCTGTTTGATACCTTGGTGTTGAGCTGCAGTAAGTACTGGTCTCTTTGTTGGATCTCATACACGCAGCGCTGCAGGGAGCCGTGGAGCTGACTCCTCTCAGCCTCCAGCCGACCCACCAGCTCGTCTGCTCCGCTGCGTCCTGCCAAAACAGCTGTTTCCTGCTGGAGGGAAAATTAGATCAAACATTAGATTTACAGGCAGAACAGATATGGACCCGTTATTCTTTACATTTAGTTCATTTAGATGAAACAGCGATAAAAAGAAAGGTTTATGGATTACCTTGACCTGCAGAGTGTTCGTCCGCTCTGTTTCAGACCTGCAGAAGAGAAAAAAAACCTTCAGCTTCAAAAGCAAAAATGTACTATTTAAATATTATTTAGTCTTTGTCAGGTGCATATTCACACGGCTGAACTCTGCAATAAGTTATCATAAGGGCTGGCGAACGATTCATGTTTTAAATCTCAATTATTCGCTGAATTTTAATAGTTGAGAATAAAAGCGCTGCACGTCCGTCTTGTCTCCATGACAACAGTCTGTTAACAACGGCCGCTGTATGACCGACACTGCTCCGTCACTTTTTACTGAATGTTTTATATGTGAGATCGTTTTTCCTTCACTATGAGCATCAAACGGAGGATGCTTGACCTCCGGCTTTGTCTGGACACGGAGCGAGGAGGATGTGGATACAGGGCACGATCAGTAGGAGACAAAAATGACGGGGACTATCATACACTTTAAAAAGAGAGTGGTTGACATCAACAGCGACTTTTTAAAAAGTTTCAAGTCGAAGCGCTCAGAGTGGCGGCACAAAAAAGACGCTGGGTGCTGCGCTTTTCTCATCGACCAATTGCCTGCTGCTGCAAACGCTCTCTACTCATTGAAAACAATTGAAAATCAGAAGCTGGTGCTCTCAAAAACACTAGGTGGACACGGGCCTTAAAGTTTAGTCAGTCTTTTGTTACCTAAGCTCTGCTGTTTCCTCCTGGTAGATTTCTGTTTCGAGTGCCGATCTCTGAGTTTTCACCTCCTTCATTGTTTGCTGCGGTTCATCAATAACCTGCCTCGTCTCCTGAAAAGATATAAAAACAAAGCCAAAGAAGTCATCAGATGAGGGTTGTCACAGTGACAGAATTTTAAAGGTCACATATTCTCCTCCTCTTCAGTGTAAATAAGTCTCAGAGCTCCTCAAAACATGTGTGTGGAGTTTCTTGTTCTAAATCCACTCTGATCCTGTATTTGATCATGTCTATAAACCCCTCTATTTCAGCCCTGCTCAGAACAGGCTGTTTCTGTGTCTGTAGCTTTAAATGTAAATGAGCTGTGTCTGACCACGCCCCTCTCTGGAAGGGCTTGGGTGGCTCGGGCTTTCTCTCTCTGTGTCCTATTGTTTACGGTGAGAAGGCAGACTCAGAGGGCAGAACAAACACCTAGCTGTGGGAGTGTCACCCACCTGGGGGAGGGGTTACTGCCCTTTGTGATGTCATGAAGGGAAAATCTCCAAACAGCCTGTTTGAGCTCACATTTTCTGAAAAGTGGAGCAGGCAGAAGACGGAGAGGATGGACTTTTCTCATCATTGGGGGGTTTGTAGACGGACTAGTGTTAGAGAAACATGGTGAAGTGTGATTTGTATAATATGTGACCTTTAAACTTTGACCCATGTCTGTTTCGATACCACAGAAACAAAAAGTTAAAGTTCTAGACACCCAGTTTGGATTAATTTGTTGTCTTGAATCAAAGAAAAATGCAGAAACTCCTGCACACTGACTTATTGCACAAATACGTTGACAACGTGTGCAGGAGTTTACTTGCAATTTATGTTGGATTCATTCCTCTCCTAAGCACCTGTCTTATGAAATGTATAAGCTTTGGTACTTGTCGATACCATGGTTTATTGTTTCGTCTACAACATGAGGTATTGAAAAGTATCAAAGTATGGACATTGTTGACGACGTTAATAAAGATAACTATCTTCAGACGGTGAAGCTCACAGACACCAGATGAGTGCATCCCAACAGAAACACCATGCAGGTCCAAGCACTGATACAAACTAAAAACAAAGAAGGGACTTGACCCTGCATGCTCTCCACAGAATCAAACACAGCACCGAGAGGAAGCGCAGGCAACAGCCAAACTCAACACAGCTGATGACTTGACTTACCGGCCCGTCTAACTCTTTCTCGAGGGCACGGACGCTGCTTCCTTTTGACTTCTCCACACTCATGGAGGTGACACTCTCCGGGTTCGACCCTTGTCTGGACTCAACCACTCTTTTGGCTCCGCTCAGCTCGTCCATCAGTCTGTCCCGATCGTTTTGGAGGCTGGCCATGGATCTGGAGAAAGCTGACAGCTGCCTGCTGTACGAGTTGTTTTCCTGCAAGACCTGCTTTAGTTCCCTCTCCTTCTCCGACAAAGCCTTCAACAGCTCGTCCAACAACCTGTTCAGCTCTGTGGGAGCGTCTTTGCTCTCTAAAGCTTTCAATTTATGAACGAGGATGTCCCTCTCTTTGGCGACCATCGCCAAGTCAGAGATGGCGTCCTGCAGACTGCGCTCGACCTTGTTCAGGGCAGACTGAGTCTCTCTGAGTTCTTCATCGTATCTGTTCCTGAGGGTCTTAAAGTCTTCAATGAGCTGGTCTCTGTCATCCTGCAGAGCAACCATGGCTTTGCACAGAGACTCATTTTGAGCTCTTGATTCTTTGCTCTGTGTCTGAGCCGCTGACAACAGCTGCTCCATTTCAATTAGGTCTTTTGCGAGCTCTGCCACCCTCTGATCGGCCGTCTCTCGCTCGTTCCTCATCACCTGCACTTCGCGCTCAAAAGTGTCCAGCTCACTGTTGTATTTGTCCTCAGCTTCAGCCAGTGTCTTCTCCGTTTCATTTTCCAACAGCTTCATTTTTTCCTTGAGCTCATCGTTTAGTGTTTTCTGAGAGAGAATCTTCTGCTGGAGGTCATAACATTCAGCTGCTTTTGCCGCCACCGCATCCTGCAAATCACCAATCACCCTGCCCTCATCCGTCCTGGCTCTCTCCTTCTTCAGAGTTAATATTTGAGTTTCCTGGGTTGAAACCTGAGCTTTGAGTTTAGAAATCTCTGCTTTCAGAGCATTGCTCTCTTCTTCTTCCTTTTGGAGTTCACGCCGAGACTCTCTTTCCTGCTGTTCAGCTGCAGCTTTTTGGTTTTCAAGGTTTTTGATGACATCCTGCTGCTTCTTCAGCAGCCCCCTTAGTTGGTTGTCTTTCAGTGATAAAACCTGATTCAGGTCCTCTCTGTAACGGACCAGCTGTGCCCTGAGCATAGCATTCTCTGAGTTCAGATCGTCCATTTGATGCAACAGTTTCCGGATTTCATGTTTAAGGCCTTTAGTGGCACCGCCTTCACCGTCAGCAGAGCCGTCTTTACCGGTTAAACCCAGCTGACTCTTTGCTTCAAGTATTCGGTATTCTGACACCAGTCGCTCACGTTCGCTCTGTAGAGACACCATCGAGTTCTTCAGTGAGTCCATCTTAGCAGCTGTCTGCTCCTTCTCCTGCACAGACCTGTTCACTGTGATCTGCAAACTTTTCACCTTGGCTTCCAGCGCCCTCAGCTCTTTGTCTGCCTTTTCTCTTTGGTAGCGTGAAGATGCTAACCTGTCCTCGTACACCGCTACCTGGTTGCCATAATTAGCGTGGAGTTGTTCCAGATATCCAGACATCTGTCCGTCTTTGCAGGACAGCAGGGAGGAGATCTCAGCATCTTTGCTCTGCAGGAGTGTTTTTAGCTGCAGAGAAATCCCCTCCTGCTTCTCAAAATCAGCGTGCAGCTTGTCAGTTTTAGTCTGTAAAAGGAGCAGCTGAGCGTCTGAGTCTGCGTTTAGCTTCTCCGTTTGCTGGAGATTCAGCTGCATTCGAGACATCACATCTTCTTTATCAGCAAGCCGTCGGCTCAGAGCGTTTTTATCTTGTTCTGCTCTGTCAGCGTGAGCACTTAGTTCCTTTACCTGCACAGCCAGAAGCTCCACAGTTTCACTATATTCAGCGTTACTTGCACTCATGACAAACAGCTGTCTCTGCTGTGCAGCTGCAGCCATCGAGTATTCGTTGAGTGTCCTCTCGAGTCTGGACTTGGTCACTCGAAGCTCGTTCACCTCTTTGTCTTTCGCCCTCATGTCATCGAGGAACCGTTTGATCACAAAGCCCTGCTCCAGCAGCTGGTTGTCCTTCTCGTGTAACGTCTTTTGGAACAGATCGTTCCAAAGTTTGGTGGCCTCTGCACCCTGGGGAGAGGCAGATAAAGCCGACAGCTTCGCCTCATTCGTCTCTGCTGCTCTCTTTAGAGTATTCGTCTGAAGATCCTGAGAGTCCAGCTGCTGCCTCAGTTCATTTACTCTCTGACTCTCTTTATCTTTTAGGTCCCTGAGGTCATCTATCTGCTGCTGGAGCACAAGCTGATTCTCCATGTAAGTATTAGCTTGTTTCTCATCTTTCATTTGTCGTGATTTAGTTTCCTCCAGCACCTTATCCTCAGACTTTTTACTCTCCTGTGAAATAACCAGAGCCAGCTGGTCTCTTTCACACTCAACACTCAGGATCTTTTCGCTGGCTTCCTGGAGGAGCTGTCTGTGCGTGACCAGCTCGGTTTCAACTTCTTTACCTCTCTCCTCTAAAACGGATATTTTCTCTGAGCTTTTCTTAAGTTCTTTCTCCAGCTGTTCACACACAGAGTGCGAGGTCTTAAAAGAGCTCTCTAAATCTAAAATCACCTCCTGGTATTGGATGCAGTTCTGCTGTAACAGATTGATCTCCTGGTGCTTCTCTATGAGCAGCTCTCTCAGTTCTGTCTTCATGTTGTTGGAGCCCTCGTTGCCTCTCTGAACCGACTTAAGTTTCTCCTCAAACTCCCGCACTAATTTAAGCTGTTCCTTCTCCTTTTCTTGACGAACTCGGCTGCTCATCTCCTCACTAGCTGCTAACTGAGACGACAGCTGCGTCTTTTGGGTTTGCAGTAAAGTTATCGACTCGGTCAGCTCGTCGATCTTCTCAGAGTTTTTCAGGATCACAGTCTCCAAATACTCGTTTTCATTTTTCACTTTGTCTGAAATCTCCTGGACATTTTCGAGCTCCTCCTGCAGGAGCGACTTGTCGTCCTCCAAGATTCTCACCTTCTCATTCAGGCTGATTGTCTCTTGGCTGTGTTTGTTGATTACGTCTTTGAGCTCTTTAATGACGTCATCTTTCTTTCCCAACTGCAGATCATGATCAGTCTGTATATTCTCAATCCTTTCAGAAAGATTTTGTTTCTCCTTTTGCAGCAGATTGTTGATTTCCAACTGAGCACCCAGTTCTGTTTTCTGGGCCTCGATCTGTGCGGTCAGCGAGTTATTCAAACCGAGTGCTTCGTCGAGTTTCAGCTGCATGTTACTTGTGTACGTTGATTCCAAGTCCTTCTTTTCCAACAAACAGGTCGCTTCTTCAACTTTTCCTGACAGCTGATTATTTTCAGCCTGCAGTTCAGCCAGTTTCTCTGTTAGACCCTCTGAGGACTCTTTAAGTTTGCAAATCTCAGCCTCTAGTTGTTGATTTGTATCGCTCAGTTTGCACGTTGAAACTTTGTGGTTTTCTCCAAGTTCATTCAGCTCCTCTCTGATTTTCTGATTCTCCTCCTCCAGCTCTTCAATCTTTTGCCGCTTTTCTTCGGAGAATTTGTGCATCCTCTCTTTGATCCTCCCGTTTTCTTCCTCCATCTCTTTCACCTGTTTCTCCAGAGCCTCCATCTCACTGTCATGTTTGTGGACTTTTCGGAGAGCTTCCTGTCTGTCTCTTTTGGCCCCCTCCAAAAGCTGCCTCATCTTGTCCATCTCGCTGCTGACATTTTCATACGCTTGTAGAAGAGACTCGTACTCTTGTTTCAGCTCGGCGTGCTTGGACTTCCACTTGGAGAGCTCGTCTGTTTGAGAGTCCTTCAGAGATTCCAGCTGGCAGGAGAATGCTTCTTTCTGCTGGGTGATGTTTTCTATGGTTTGTTTCAAACTATCACAGGCTGCTGAAAGACTGCGATTATCGTTGCAGATGCCATCGGCTTCACAGCTGAGCTCGTCTTTTTCCCTACGTAGAGACAACACTGTGTTCTCCAGGTCCATATTTTGCTGTTTTAACTTTAAAACAGATGATTCTAGAGAACTAAAATCAGCTTCTTTAGCTTCCTGTTTGGCCGAGAGCTCTTCTACATCTTCCTTCAGTGAAGCATTTTCCTTCAGGAGCTCTTTCCTGGAAAGTAAAGCGGCCTGAAGTCTCCTGGTGAGGAGAGCGATTTTGTTCTGGCTGTCCTGCTCGTTCATCTTGGTGCCGTTTCCTTGAGATTTCTGAAGTTCATCCGCCTCTTTTCCCATCCTGCCAATGGCCTTTTCATGGACCTTGATTTGCTGCTGTAATTGCAGTTCAAGTGCAGCAATCAGTTCTTCCATTTCTGAAACTTGAGCCTGAGATATTAACAAGACATTCTCCCTCTCCTTCAGCTTCACTTCAAAGTTTTCAGCACAATTACAAGACAAACAGACGTCTTCTTCTTTGTTAACGTCTTCTTGTTTCAGGCACGTTTCTGTCTGCCTTTGATGCAGCTGCTCATTTACATTCTCCGCCTCCTTCTGCAGCTTCCTCAGTGTGTTCACCTCGTCTCTGAGCTTATCGATTACACTCAAAGCGTTCTCTTTCTCTTGCATCAACAAATCCAAATTCTGCTGTTTTTCAGTGCTCTGCAGTTTTGCTTCCTCACGCTCCTTTGATAAAAGTATTTTGTCTTCACTGAGCTGCTGTTGTGTTTCTGCTAATGTCTTCTGGATGCTTACAACCTCCGAGGACTTCTGCGAAAGCGAAGCAGCTGCTGCCTCGAGTTCCACTTCCATCCGAGTCCTTTTCTCCACGAGCGCGTTGTTTTCTTCCATCAAAAGTCGGTTTTTCTCTTCATGTTCTTCTAGTGCAGACCGAGAGATGCTCAGCTGCGTCTCCAAAGCGTTTCTTTCATTAAACAAAGCTTGCTTCTTTTCGTGGATCTTTAGCTCGGCATGTTTAATTGTCTCCTTGTATTTCTCCACATCTTCAGTTTTCTCTCTTAATTCTGCGTGGGCTTTCTCTAAGTCATTCTCCACCGCGAGAGCTTTTGATTTCAAATCCTCGGCTCTTTGCTCCATGAACAGCAGGGTCTCAGACTGACTCGCCATCTCCAGAGACATGCTCTCATTTCTGGATTTCACATTTTCCAGCTCAGTTTGTAAGTCTGCTAGAGAATGGCACTGACTCTCCTTCTCAGCCAGCGACATCTTCAGATCCTGTAGAGTTTTATCCCTCTCCTCAACGAGCTGCCTCAAAGCGTCCAGTTCGTCTCGATCCGACAGAGAGGTCTGACGGAGCTCCTCCAGCTCTCGTAACTTCTCGTCGAAGTTCAACTGGACAGCGTTTAGCTCGTTGGTCTGCTGACAGCGTTGTTCCAGAAGGGCCTTGTAGTCGTCTTTCAGCTCATTTAGCTCTTGAGTTAATTTCTTTTCATTTTCTTGAGCTTTCTTCATCGTCTCTTTGCGTGCCAACAAGGCGGCCTGGGCCTTTTTCTGCAGCGTCGCCTTTTCAAGTTTCATCTTTGCAAGCTCGTTTTCTAGATCTACAGCAGCGTCAGCGCTCGTAGATTTGTCCTGTAACTCCTCTTTGCATGTCTTCATTTCATTTTGAAGCTCTTCTACTTTCTGCATCCAGCTGTGTCTGTCTCGCTCGTGAGCCTCGTCCTTCTCGGCAGCACTGGACTGAAGCTGCTCCAGGAGGGAGCTCCTCTCAGTCAGAGTTTGCAGAGCTTCAGACAAACACGCTTTGTTTTCTTGCAGAGTAAGTTTTTCAGACTGTAATTGATTAACAAGTCTTTCACTTTCTGTTTTGTGTTGGATCATCTCTTCCTCCTTCTCAAGGATCTTCTGTTCCAGCAGAGAAACCTTATCTTCAAACATTTTTGCAGATTCTTGTGCTTGATTGGAAACATCCTGTATTTTATCTTCTAAAAGAGAAACTTCACTTTTATTGTGTTCATTCTCTTCTCTTTCATTTTCATATCGCTCTATTTTCTTCAACAGATCTTTTCTCACTAGGAGAGCAGCTTGCAGCTTCTTCTTTGATGCATCTTTTTCTTTAGAGACCTTCGATAGTTCGCTCTTCAGATCGTCGTTCTCTTTCATCAGCTCGAGCGTCTCAGAGTTCTTGGTCTCCATTTCACTTTGAGAGTGTGATATACGTTCCTCTAACTGCTGCGACACCTCTTCGAGCCTCTTCACAGAAGTCTTGTGGTCTTGTTCCAGCCTTTCTATCTGAGCTTTCAGGGACATGTTCTCCTCACCGAGTTTCATCCTTTCATTGGAGGCTGACTCCATGACTTGGGCGATGGATGCATCTTTATCCCTTAGCTGCTGACTAAGTCCTGCAAGTAACTCCTTCTGCTGACTTATCTGAACGCTCATACAGTCAACCTGCTCTTCTTTTGCTGTCAGCTCTCTGCGTAAAGAAGACAGTTGGACTGACGCTTCTCTAACTCTCTCTGATTCTGCGCTTAGCTGCGTCTGCAGATGTTCTACCATCTCTTGGAAAAGAGAAACTTTTTGACCCTTCTCCTCATCACTCCTCTTTCCTGCATTAAGTGTTTCCTCTGTTTCTTGTAGCCGTGTCACTGTTTTATTCAGCTTGGTTTTCAAAGCATTTACCTCGCACTGATGCCCTTCTTGTAACTGTTTTATCATATCCTGCAAAGAGGATTTTTCTGCATTTAAAGCAGCTGCACTTTCAGACGTGGTCGATGGCGAGACAGAGTTAAAAGATAAAAGTTTGTGTAACTCCTGTTCTGCGGCTCTTAAAGCCTTTTGTAAATTACTATTGATAATATCCTTCTCCTGGACAGAAGCTAAAACCTTCTCCAGCTGAATCCGGGATGCTGAGGCCTCCGACTCTTTAGCGCTCAACTGATCAGAACCCTGTCTAATGGCAGAGGACGCCTCAGCCAGCTTCTCCTGCAAACTGTCCAAGTCTTGCTTCAAAGCGTGAACTTTAACATCTTTAGATTTCATTTCATTTTCAACACTTTTTAACTGCTCTGTGAGGAGACTCTTATCCTGTTTCTCTTTATCCAGGACTAGCAGCCACTCTTTCTCAGAGTCCTGCAGGATCTGCTCTACCTTCTGAATAGTGTCTTTTAATTCAGAGAGTTCTTCGTCTTTGGCACTAACCTTTGCTCGCAGGCTCTCCTTCTCCGACATCATTTTCTCCATTGTTTCATTCATGCTGCTGGACTGCTGCTCCATTTGAACCTGCGATGACCGTGATTCATGATGTCGTCTTTCTAACTCTTCCTTCTCCTCACAAACTTTCCTCACTTCCTCTTGCAGATGTGTGTTTTCATTCCTGACGGCTGTAAGAAGCTTCTGATGCTCTTGCTCCGACCAACTGATCTCCTCGTTAAGTTTCTTATTTTGCTCTTCGAGTTTCTGCATTTCAGAGACCAGCTGAGACGTGTGTTTGGCCTGAGACGTGTACTGACTGTTGATTGCGTGGAGCGCCATTTCTCTCTGCTCGAGGTTTTCTGTCAGCGCGTTCATTTGCGCCACGACTTGAAGATGCTGAGATTTGAGTCTTTCTATTTCGACAGTCAGCAGAGACACGCTCTTTTGATGAGAAGCCAAAGCTTCATCCTTCTCCTTTGACAGACTCGAGTTAAGGTCTTCAGTCGTCTGCAGTTTGTGATGGATCTCAGATAACTCATTCCTCAGAGTTTCTACGGCGCTCTTTGCCGTCTGATGTTCATTATTCGTATCATCCAATAACTTCCGGAGGTTTGACACCTCATCAGTCCTTTGGGACAGCTGCTTCCTCACGTCTTCTAACTCCTCCAAGTTAGCTGCGTATTTCTCTTGAAGGTTGTTAAAGGCACTTTGCGATTCTTCCGCGGACCTCTTGAGGTTTTCAGACTCAGTGGACAGTAACTGAATCTGACTCTGGAGCTGCGACACCAGCTCTGTGCTTTCCATAAACTGGGATTTGAGAAGCAAAGCCTCGTCTGCTCTTCTCTGAACATCCTGGAGAGACATGGATTGGTCTAAAAGAGATGCATCTTTCTCTTCCAGGGTCTTACTCAGATGCTCAGCCTCAGATTTCTGTATATGGAGGGAGTCATTGAGCTTTGTGAGCGATTCTTCGAGGTGTGAAACCCGTTCTTTTAAGCTCTCACACTCGGCCTCTTTGGCTTTCAGGTTTGAATTCAGATTTTCAACTGCAGCTAACGAATGACTTTGATATTCAAGACTTGACTCTTCCTTTTTCTCTAAAGTATTTTTCAGTTGTGACGACTCTGACGTCAGGCTGTCAACCTGACCTCTGAGTTTACACACTGAATCTTCGAGCTTTGACACTTGTGCACTTAAGTCGACGTTATCATCTGTTTTCTGTTTAATCAGCTCCTCCTGCTCGACAATCCTGCTGTGGAGCTGCTGGATGAAATCCTCCTGCTGTTTCAGGGAACCATCTCGTCCCTGCACGGTCAAATGAAGAGTCTCCTTCTCTGCGTGCATCATTCTCAGTTCCTCTTTGAGTTCTTCTCCTTCTTTCTGTACGTTGGAAAGCGCAGTGATCGTTTTCTGGAGCTCAGATTTAAATCTTGTGTTCTGCTCATTCAGTGCTTGAATGTTATCTTTAAAATCGACTATTTCTGCTTTTCTCTGCTCCTCTTCTTGTGTCTGCTGATGGTTTTCTGCTGTGAGTTTCTGCACTGTGGCCTTTAGGTTGTTTAGTTCACCCTCCATCTCTGCAGAGTTCTCATTCATCGCCCCGAGCTGACTGCTGAGTGAAATCACTGATTCATTTCTTTTATTCAGCTCCTCTTTGTGGTTCTGTAGCTCCGTGTTGACGTCCTTTAAAGCCTGCTCTCTCTGCTCCATCTGCTGTGTTTTCTCCAAACACTCTTGCCGGAGAGATTCAACCTCGCTCTGCATCTGTGATAAGAGACCTCTGTGTTGTATGGCCTCATTCTGTAACACGCTACACTCCTCTGATTTCTGCTGAAGCATCACATCTTTCTCCATCAGCGCCGGCTTGAGGACAGATCCTTGTTCCTGAAGCATGGAGACGGTGTCCTGAAGTTGCAGCAGTTGGTTCTGCTGAGCTTCAAGCTGTGAACTCTGATGTGACACGGTTTGTTCTTTCTTCTTTAGAGACACGTTGAGTTGACCGACTTGGAGTTTCAAGCCTTCAACGTGCTCTTGAAGACTTTGAAGTTCTTCTTCTCTCTCCCGTAACGTTTTTGAAAGTCTGGCACATTCACTCGTCTTCTCAAGCAAACCTGCAGAGTTTGACTCTTCACTTTCCTTGAGGATCTTTTTTAATTCTTCTGCTGCAAACGTAAGTGTCTCCTTCTCATTAAGCAGACCTTTGATTGTTTTATGATCCTCTGCGTTTTGAATTTCAAGCCCAGATTTTTGCTCTTGGAGTAAACTCCTCTCTCTGTTGAGTTCAGAAACAGATTTGACGTTATCTGCTAACTCCTCTTGTAGTTTCTGATTCGCTTCTGTTAGGCTGCTTATCTTTACACTAAAACTGGAGTTCTGCTCAAGGGTCGCTTGAAGCTGTCCATGGAGGTCCGACAGAGCCTGTGTTTGCTGAGAAAGCTCTTTTTCTCTGGATTCACAAGCAGCACGAAGCTGGTTGTTGTCCTCGCTCAGCGCTTGGATTTGGCTGTGTAAGCGAGCCGTCTCTGCCTGCCTCAGCTCTGCTTCAGACTCAAGCTTTCTGGAATTTTCCTGGATCGCTGTGATTTGACCGCTTAGAGACTTAATCATCTTATTTTTATCATTCAGCTCCTCTTTGTGTCCGTCACACTGCTGCTTCACATCCTTCGACACGTCTTCTCTCTCTTTTATTTGCTGGTGAAGTTGTGAGCGTTCTTCTTTGAGTAATTCGGTTTCTGCTTGTAGCTTTGACACAAGATTTTTCTGGTGTGATATTTCCTCCTGCTTCTCTTTCAGCACTGCGTCCATCTGCGTTAGCCCAGACTTCAGACTGCTGTCCTGCTCTTGTAGCAGCGATAACGTTTCCTGAAGTTGTGTTTGCTCGTTTTGTTGGGCCTCTGTTTGCGCTCGCAGATCTCTGACGGTCTGCTCTTTATCTTCCGCGTCATGCTGGAGCTGCTCCATCTTTAAGGTCAAGTTGTGCACTCGCTCTTGCAGCTGTGTCACCGTCTCCTCTCTGTCCCTGAGTGACTGCTTCAGATGACTACATTCATTGGTTTTTTCCAGGAGAATCTCCGAGTTTGAGTGCGTGCTCTGCTCAAGAACTCTGTTTAACTCCTGAGTTTGAGCAGTCAGTTCCTCTTTATCTTTCTGCTGCCCGTCAATGAGCGTGTTGTTTTGTGTTTGCTGGGTTTCCAATACAGATATTCTGGCTTGCAGGGAATCTTTCTCCGCTGTCACATCTGAAAGAGTTTTAACACTTTCACTAACTTCCAGTTCAAGTTTCTCCTTCTCTTTTTTAAGGCAATGCACTTGATTCTCCAGACTGGCGTTCAGTTCAGCAGCAGACTGAACCCTTTCCTTCAGTTGATTAACATTCTGCTTCTGCAGCTCCAGCTCCTTTTTCAGCGCTGTTTGTTTGTCCTGCAGCTGAGCCTTCTCTGTCTTTATGTTTTTTAATACATTCTTGAGTTTGGAGACATTGTCAGATTTACTTTGAAGCTCTTTGCTCAGCTTCTCCTTTTCTGAATCCCGGACTTGCAGCTCATTGTTGAATTTCCGCCTCTCGTCCTCGGCCTGTTTATCAGTTTCCTTCAGTCGGTTTTCCAGAGATGTTATGGTTTGCAGTTTCTCTTGCATGTCCTTCTTGACTTGCTCCTCGCTCTGTACTTGCTCCTCTAATTGTTTAGATAACGTCTGCATTTCATTGTCGTATTTTTCCACCTGTACAAGAAGTTTGTTCTGCTCATCCTTGAGAGATTTCAGCTCTTTCTCATGTGCCTGCTCTTTATCATTCAGATGTTGCTGCAGGTGCTCACTGCTTGTATTCTTCTCCTTGAGCTGCAAAATGAGACCTTCTGACTCCTGCAGCTTTTGGGTGGATACATTCAGCTGCTCCTTTAGCGAAGTTATGTGAGATTCACATTCAGAGAGGTGATTACGGTGGCTCACAAGCTGTTTCTGGACCTCCCCTCGAAGCTCCTGGATAGTTTTCTTGTCCTCCTCCGCCTGCTGTATCAGATGATCCACCTCAGTCACTTTAGACTCTCCTTCCTCTTTGGCCTTGACCAACTCGGTCTCAGCATGCTTCAGGTTCTCGATCAGCTCCGTCATCTTGCTGTCCAGAGCCTGCTGGTCTGAACTCTGCGACTCCCTCATAATCCTGGCCTCCTGTTCTGCTTTACTCAGCGCGCTCTCTACGTGAACCAGGTTCTCGTCTTTCAGTTTGATCTCCTGCTTCAGCACCGTGATCTGCTCGGCATACTCTGCCATGTTGCCAGAGAGGGTGGAAATCTCTTTGTCCTTTTCAACGAGAATATCTTTCAGACTGTCGATTTCCCGCTCGCAGCTCTGGAGATCGTGGATGAGTTGAGCTCGCTCTTCCAAGTAGGCGGTGTTCAGTTTGTCCAGCTCCTCGTTCGTCTGATCGAGGTCACTTTGTAAAGTTTCGATGGTGACTTCCTGCTTTTGTGTCTGAAAAAGAGAAAGTAAAGGAAAATGATGATGCACCAGTGAAATCAGAGAACTTCACCACAATCTCACTATTAAACTTGAACCTTGTTTCATGTGTGGACAAAAATACTTGCCTACCTGTGGACTAGGCCTAGGTTGTTTGTTCACAAACTCAAATAAACCACATAAATAAAACTAAGCTACAAAAAAACAAAGGACCACACCTTCCCATTTAGCGCGTTCAGCTTCTGCGTGACGTCCACGACTTCTGCCTTCAACTCAGAGCACCGTTTCTCCGAGCTGCTGCATTTCTTGGAAACGTTCTCGAGCTGCAGGAAAAAAGTCAAATCACAAAGTTAATAAAAAAGTGAACAGTAAAATAAAAAAACAGAAAGAGGGACAAAGAACTCACAGTGTGCTCCGTGTGAAGGAGTTTGTCCGACACTTCTTTGTACTGAACTTCTTTGTCACTCAGAGACTCTCGGAGGCTGCTGATGAGCTCCAGTTTCTCCGACGTCTTGGCCAACGTGTTCTCCTTCTCGATGAGAGAACTCTCCAGACACTCTTGTGTGTTACTCAGTCTGAAAAGAACAAAATAACACGTGCTCAGTTTAATCAAAGTTGATTAGAGGACCACAGAGTCCGGCTGGTGGTGTACGGCTTTAGAAGATCTGTAACGTAAGCAGGTGCTTGAACATGCAATGCTCTAAAGAGTTTAACAATCTAATACAATCAGGAGCCGAAATAGAAATTTATATTCTGAAAAGAGGAGCTATTATGAGGGAGGAGGAGAAAAACTGAATTCTGAATATCAATAAAACTGTAAAAATAAACGTGTTTGTAGTCACGATGTAAAATGAGAAACACAGGTTGATGAAGAACTTTGTAATTAGCTTTTATACATGTGGTTGATTTTCCCGCCGTGATAGAAAAGCTTACCCTTTGAGCTGTTCGTTGAGACTGCTCACCAGCAGCTGATGCTTCTCTGCATCTCTGCTCTGTTGACTTCGGACGCTGGCCAGTTGGCTCTGCAGTTTCTCCGACTCGTTCTGTGGTGTGCAGAAAAGCAGAGATCAAAACTCGAGGATTAAGGTCTGCATGGCTGGAGAAAGACATGAAAGTCACTGCACACAGACGTGGACGACAGCAGACCCACTGGAGAAGTTGTGACTCATTTTCACTCGTTTTTTTCCCCACAAGTTGTTTGGAACTAAAAAAAACTTTAAAATCCATAATACTGACAAATACCGATTTCACCTGTGACGTGTGATTTTTGACACCCAGGAGGTCTGCGACACAACATTAAAAAAAAACAGAACGTGTTTTTAAAACAAGCACACCACACCGTTAGCCGTCACCGCCAGAGGTGCTCTCTAGCACACACACACACATGAGAGGCCCAACACACCTGAGAGACCCAAAACGGCGGCTCATCTTCATCTACATCAAACGTCACCTGTGTTAGAAGGCTTGGTTACAAAATCCCAGTTTTCCAAAGGAGGGGGGAAACATGCAAGTTCACTCATTGTTATGTTTCAGTAGGTAAGTCATGCTAGAGTTTCATCTGAGGGTGTGTTCAGACCAAAAGTGGAGCCATTTTGAAAGTCAGGCCATGAGGTTGTTTGTGTTTCTTTGAAGTGATTTCAACTCAAAATGCTAATATTTAAACCTCAAGTGTTTTGTGTGAGAGCATGTGCATTACGTCCGCTGGTTTATGGATCTAAGATGTCGATCTTATTCGGATAAAAAAAGAACAAATTCAAAAACAGACGGATAATATAGCCTACTATGGCCGCTTTAAATGTGACTGAGCGGCCCATCCAGGTGTAGTTTATGGTTTAAAAACACTTTTATGGACAATTGAAGTCTCGTTGGTAAAAAAAAAAAAAAAGAACTTGAATTCCGGGGTTGTCAGTGGCCTGGAGTTTGGTTTGCTCGCCCCCCATGTACAGAGGCCTTAGACCTCGAAGCAGGCGGCTCTGGTTCAAATCCGACCTGTGACTCCTCTCCTGCATGTCAGTCCCCTCTATCTCTCTTTCTGATTCCTGACTCTACCCTCCACCCTTCAATAAAGGCACAAAAACTCAAAAAATAAATCGACAAAATCTGGAATTGTGGATAAATCTGGAAGAATCCTGACTCTGAAAATAAACACTTCTGTTGTGATTTAGTGGCAATGAATGTGTTGAAAGGACGCTGAAATGGCTGCATCATGATGCAGATTTGTAAAACGTCTGAATCAATTGTCAGAGCTGTCTGCAAGAAAGTTAAAGTTCATGTTTGTTTGTTTTTTCACCTCTGGAAATGGAGCTCTGACAGGTGACCATGGGGTGGTGGGGGCTCGTTTTAACATGATCCTGTTTAAAATAACCTCCAAATAAAAACTGCTAGAGACTTGTTATGTTTTGCATTTGTTGGTGGATACTCCCCTCTTTCAGGTCGTCACATTGTTGGGTTACTGATGATGTAAATTACCCGACATGTAAAGTTAACATTTATTCGCATTTACAAGATATCCTGCTGTGCAAAAAAAAAAAAAAAAAGAGAGAAATTAGTTGCTTTTGGTCTGAACCCACCTCTGGATAAGATTCAATGAGAAAACCACAGTTTCCATTAGACTCTGGGTCTATGAGGAAGTGTGTGATTCTGGATGCGGCTGTGTGTATTATGGTGTTACCTGTAACGACTCGATGCGAGCCTGAAGCTGCAGTCGATCCTCCAGGTCTTGGCAGCGCTCCTCCAGGCTCAGTATCTGCTCCTGAAGCTGGTTCCTCTCCAGCTCCAGTTCCTCCACAACCGAACGCAAGCCATCTGGAATCATCAGGAAAGAGGATACGTATTAAAGACGTGCCATGAACGGAGAAAAGCCAGTAACAAATCAAGTCTTGATTTCAAAGGGGAGGGGGACTGAGAAACTATCCCTACTACGTCTTTAACAGGATTAATTCAGCATAATCCCCTGCACATCTGTTGGAAAGCTGAATCAGTGGGAAGCTACAATCACGGGACACAAAGTATTAAGGCCCTGACACACCAAGCAGGCGGTAAAGAACTAGTGGTTGCCTGTGGCGTCGCCTTTGTCTTGGCCAAAAAGTTGCACTAGAACACACCGCAAAGACTACAGCCGACGGCCAACCACCACGTACGTTCTGCAAAACCTCTCCATGCCAGCAGGCGGCGGTAGTCCGTTGTTATGATACGAGAAGACCACTCGTATTATAGGTAGCCTACTAATCGAGAATAATGTCTGATAAAAAGTTGAGAATGGCGCTGGCGTTGTCAGCCCTTGGTCTTTTAGTGGAAAGAGAAAAGAAGAGGCGGAGGCGACGAATAAGGAGAAACTGCACTAATGGGAGAAAGCATGGATACTACAGCGGCAGGCTCAACGGGCTTTCCTGAACTTGTGTCGAGAGCTGGAGATAAATGAAACCTCCAACAGCCAATCAGAGAGATTCCTCTCACCAACCGCGCCGACACCAACCGACGGCGATTCAACATGTCGAATCAGCCGAAAAAAGGCAGACGGGTGCCGACGGGTAGCGACGGAGTTGGACACATCGCAAAAACTATGGCGACGATCGCTCACCAACCGACGGCCGACGATCTCCTCGGTGTGTCGGAGCCTTTAGAGGAAATCAGATTTCTTTGCAGCATCGGACGATTGAAGGATTTATTTTACACATTTATCGATTCAAAGACAGTCAGGGAAATGCAAATTCAAGGTCTTTCCAGATTTAAACCACAAAAGTACATCAGTCAGTTTTCTGTTTAAAGCAAAACTTCCTAATTATAATTTCATTTTTGGATCTGTTTGCAGATAAATGCTGATGTCCTTTTTCAGGTTTTATAACAAGAAGAAGAAGCGTAAGAAGACAAGACAGGATGAGAAGAAACAGAGGAGAGCATGCAAAAAATGACAAATAAAAAAAACTTACCACAGATGGGGACTGGCCTCCTACATTTCATACAATCTGACAAACGTTCAGAGCATTCAGTGGATGGAACCCAATAAACACTAGCCAGCTCAACCAGCATGCACGTGTCCAAAGACTTCAAACTGATGAATGAGTGAGGAACTTAAGAAAAAATATCCTGGTGTGCTTTTTGATAAACTTTGAGATGATCTTAAATTCAGTTCGCTGCAGAACAACGAGCTGAATATCAGAGGTTTGTCCCACAGATGAAACCCAAATAAAGATGCACCAGGTGTGACATTCAAAACGTCTGCAGGTTAGATGAAAAAATAAAAACACACAGACAAAACCAACCAACAGCCACGATCCAATACTCGTTAATAAAATAAAGTTTGGAGTGTTACGGTGAAAACTATGAAAACTCAACCCAAAGGCAACTGAAGTTTCCCAAAGTAATATGCGGATGACCGTGTGCATGCCGGCGTAAACTGTCCAGCGGGTTTCACACCTGTGTCAGGAGAACTGTACTCGGGCCACCAACCTCCCATGTTCTCTCCCTCCATCGGGGTCGTGCTCTCAGAGGGGCTCCGCGGGTCCTGGAACGGGGCGTGTCCGTCAAACTCAAAGTCCTCCTGCAGGTTTAAAGAAGGGCAGAGACAGTTGTTAAAGCATCAGGTGGTCAAAGGTAGAAAGATTCAACTCACTGCGGCAGACATGAAAGTTTCATTCTTAACTCTCAAAGAGGGAAAGAAGTTTATTTCACCAAATATAGACCATCAATTCTTATAATCCAATAATCCATTCATTCTCAAACTGTGGTACGAGCAACACTGGTGGTATGTGGGATCCCTCTTCTTGTACTCAGGGAGTCTCCGATTTTTTACATTTTTAAATAAGGATGTACAAATCAAATAGTTGACGAGCAAAGCTGTGATGGCAAGTGGAGGAAGCAAATAGGACAGTTAACATTGTTTGTTTTTGATACGATATTGTGCTGCAGATACGTCGAGCAGCAGAACAGGAACTGAAGTCGACGACAGTGAACGCAGCACAAGTGCAAGAGGCGACGATAGCAGAGCCAGTTAAGCTTCTGCACCTGCTAGCAACACACGACGCAAAACAGTAAGAAAAAATGAGTTACATCAAGTTTGGCCGCAGTGCATGTTGTGAATTCAATAATAAATAAAATGCACATCAGGAATAAAATGGCCTCCTGTGTAAACTGTATATGTAGTTAAATAGCCCCACGCTAATGAGTTGGCCATGATGGTGATACTTGGAGAGCTAAATATTCTCTGGCGTGGTGTTCTGTGAAAAGTGTGATCTGATCACTTAAAGCATTCAGTATCCTCAGGGTCTGTTTGCTCTGAAGAAATCCACGAGCAGATCACGTAATCAGATACGGTCGAGTCATCAGTTGTTATCCTGATACAGAGACCTCCAGTTTGCGTTGTTCCACACTTTGGCGTCGGATCGGGATAACTTGGGTCCCAAAAACAATCAGGATTATCCTGAACTTCAAAACCTTTTTTAAAAGGACGTTGATATTTCAAGACATCTTCTAGATATATTTTGCACTAGAATGCTGTTTCGCTTCAGAGACAAGACAAAACAATAGCGACAATATGAAACATTAAATATCAAATATAAAGCAGCTGTGAGGGTCTCTCAGTCTGTGTGGATTTTGGTGCCCCCGTTGGACAATGTCTGAGGTTTGAAGTCCCTTTGAAAGCAACAAAATGTAACTTGTCCACCTTGAAATTGTTGTTTCAAAGGTCGATTTCAGAATGTAAAACTTAGAACAGGGAGAATGGCGTCTCTCTCTTGTCCACAGAGCGCCCCTAACACCTCATGAGAGGCAGTTTTTACACGCCACTGTAAGAGCCTGTGTAAACGGACAGCGCTTTTTGTGCTGGCAGCGCCCGTTTTCAATACAGAACCAACGTAGTTCAGTGTTTTTCAGTGCTCAGCGTCCAGAGAGCAAAAACGCCCTGAGCATCAGCCATTTCTTGTCGCTGCTCTCACAGCGCAACAATTGAAAACCATTTAACTCCTGGAACATCGCTGCACTCGTCAGTGTCACTTCTCCCTCACCAACCAATTAAAGTTAAGAAGAGGCGGGACTTGAGCTGATATTAGCTTTGTCAACAACGACGTAGGTGAGACTTATCGGACTCGTCTATAGTCGTATACATCGTTTTCATGTTTTCTCTTGATGTTTGATTTGCTTTCAGTCGTTCTGAAATCTCATTTGTCGACGATGCTAGACCGTTAGAAACATTTAATCTGGAATATTCTGGTATGACCACAGCACAGCCACAGTAACGTCAGGGTGTCCACCCACCTGCAGGCTTCGCTGGGCCGGAGCCGTCATCTTCTTGGCCCTGTGTTGGCCGAGCCCCCGAGCTTGAGTCAGCTCCTCCTCCAACTCCTGCTGCCGAGAGGCCAGTGCTGGATCGGAGCAGCCAGGAAAGAACCAGTCATCCTCAATCAGTTTTGTGCCACAGGGAAAGGGGACGGTTTGTTGGAGTGAGGATGTGTTTATGGATGGGAGGGGGGATTGAAATGGGTAAGAAGAAATGACGGAGGCGTGGAAGATGACGTGTTTTTGAGGACAGGGTGGTATGGGTGGAGAACAGATGGGTGTGTTGGATGGTGATGGTTTTGATAATATGAGAGATGAGGCACTTTAAACACCAAAACAATTGACTTTGCAACACAGAAACCAGATCTAATAAAGTGACAGTCACAGTAGAGACAGGCTGAGCGAGAAGCATTGGGGACAGAGACGGAGAGAATCAAGTGTGGAGGAAGCAAAAGTGATTTAAACTACAGATATGCGAGAACATTTTTATTTGCATGAGCTTCGTGGACCTGAGAAAAACTTGAAAAGCAACATTCTGGTCAGAGCCATGCACACCTAATTTGCATAGCAAAGGATAACAGCATTCAAACATGTGGGAGAAGGGAAGTAAAAGTGGCAGTGGGAGGAAGGAGAGGGCCTGTTTTTCATGAGTCACCATCGTTTCTGTTCAACAGGGAGACCAGAGAGTTATTTAGAGCGACTCGGGGCAGGTGCAGATCTGAGGGGGGTTCGTCCACGGATTCAATTTTTCTTTCACTTTTCATTTAGCAGCAGAGGATGCAAGCATGGAAAGGCCAGATTGATTAGGCTGAACAAAACGTGTTCCCATCTGTTTTGTGACAACAGGCTGATTTTGATGTGAAGGGAGGGTAAAGAGAGGGCAGCTCGAAGCAAAGAGTCGGGCAGAAAGTGAAGAAGAGGGTTGAGCAGCAGTGGATATGCAGAAGTAGGCTCCATTTAAAAATGACTAAGCATACAGAATATTACAATATTGTAAAAAGAGTGTAGTAATTCAGAACATGCAACTAAATAGGTGGGAAGAAAACACAAATGTGAAGCAGGATAGATCCAGTCTGCTTCTTGCAGGGCGTTTTAAACTACATTGACCACAGCAGCAGCGAGGCTTTCAGAGGATGTAAGAACGAGAGATCGATTAGTGATACTCATGACGTAAGAACATGATACCTACAAAATTCAGACCTGCTGTTTCCTCTATTGCATGCCTGGGAATACCTTGAGGCAGAATTGGTTTAAAGGGGTGTAACAGGTTTTATAACATGGACACTACTTACATTTTTTATCTTTTGGGGCCTTAATGTCAGCAAATAAATGCTGAGTCTATTCTTAACGGAGCCGGCTGCAAGCACGCGTCAAGCTGAACAGAACAATGACTGATGAGCTCAAACTGTGACAGCGCCCGGCTCATTTATAAAGCATGCATGTCGTTGTCAACCGAAAAATCACATCAGAGCGTTTCAGTTTAAAGGAGCAATATGTAACTCTGTCACCTAGTGTTTGAAATGGGTACTGCAGTCTAAATTCTAAACATTACAGAGAGCTGTCTCCCCCCGCCCCCTCCTCTCTAGAGTGGATGCTCACGCAGGTCACCATGTGGTGGACACTGAAGCTTCAGTGTTTATCCAGCTCTGCATCGGTCTGTAAACCTTTCTGCATTCTAACCTCTCTCCATTTTTCAAAAGCATCTCCAATATTGATCCTAGTTTGAGCACGTTTCTGCTCGTGGAGCTTATTAGAAACATGCAGAGGCTTTTTAGGTCGGGTACAATCACTTCTATCTGAACCAGTTCTCTTGCCCGCTTCCATCGCTGCAACACCTGTTGGTTTGACCTGATAACTGCTCTCATATCTGGCAAACCGAGGGGCGTCCAAAACGGCCGTGTGGTGATATAGTAAGGTCATTTTATCGTTTCTTTCACTACATATCTTACAGACTGCTCCTTTAAACTTTAAGTAAACTCCCAATAACATTATTTCCAGGAATAATCACAACAAACAAGTTAGTGTGTTTGCTTCCCCTGATTTAAATCCCCAAAAATAACCAAACAGATCAGATTGAACTGAATGCAAAAGAAAAAAGGATCAAGAGAAGAAGAAGACGAAGAGTTTACAGTTTTCTGTTCGGTTAGAGGAAATGAAATCATAAAAACCCAGCTGACAAATCATCTAGAGTTCTCTGCTTTTTGAAGTGTTAATTAGCGTGAGGGCTTTGAGTCGAGTCGTGGAGCTTTTAGTGTCTCATTACTCACACGAGGTTCATTAATGTCTACTCCACTTCACCGATTAATTAATTCAACAATCTGTGGCACACAAAGCTAATCCAAATCAACAACCTCATCTAATGTAGAAGAGACTATTAGCTGATGTATTTTAAGAGTGACGGATTTTATATTCTACTGAATTTAAGCGTCAATTTTTTGCATCTCTGTCCTCATCAAAAGCCGGAAGTCTGACAATTTTATACTAACACTTTTTTGCATATTTAAAAGGTCACATATTGTCCAAAATCCTCTTGACCATGTTCCTCTAACTCTAATATGTGTCTCTAGTCTGTCTACAAACCCCCCAATGATGAGAAAAGTCCATCCTCTCCGTCTTTTGCCTGCTCCACTTTTCAGAAAATGTGTGCTCAAACAGGCCGTTTGGAGATTTTCCCTTCATGACATCACAAAGGGCAGTAGCCCCTCCCCCAGGTGGGTGACACTCCCACAGCTAGGTGTTTGTTCTGTCCTCTGAGTCTGCCTTCTCACCGTAAACAATAGGACATGGAGCGAGAAAGCCCGAGCCACCCAAGCCCTTCCAGAGAGGGGCGTGGTCAGACACAGCTCATTTACATTTAAAGCTACAGACACAGAAACAGCCTGTTCTGAGCAGGGCTGAAATAGAGGGGTTTATAGGCATGATCAAATACAGGATCAGAGTGGATTTAGAACAAGACACTTCACACACATGTTTAGAGGAGCTCTGAGACTAATTTACACTGAAGAGGAGGAGAATATGTGACCTTTAAAGGACAAAAAGATCCAAGAAGTAGCAACCAGCAGCTGCAAAAACAGGCCACAACATAATCCTTGAGGGCAAAGTATTCAATTCAATTTAAATGATATGTATTTTGAAAATAGAACCAGGTCTAAAATGTCTGTAGTTGCCCAACAAGTTCTCATTTTGCTTATATTCACCGATTGTAAAGTGTGCAACAGACCATTTGACAACAGCTGGATGACAGATAAGTAAGGAATCTGCTGTTTGTGCACTATTAGTCTTCAAACAAAGACGTTTGTTATCAGTGTTATTGAGCATCTGGTAAGAGAGCAAAGTTAGTCCTCGTCCCGGAGTTAGTGCTGCTGATCTAGCCATCCCACCACAAAAGAAAAGGACAGTGTAGCTTGATTATATTTGAAACCAGGATATCATACTGGTGGATTATCCCACAGTGTTTTAGTGTAATGGATGTAAAGAAGACACAGTACAACACGACAGAAAGGCATGGGAAGAGAGGAACAGTACAGGAGGAGGGGAGGAAAAGGGAAAACAAAATGGCAGACCCTGAAGTGAAGCCTGCCGCCGTACTGCCTGTAGCTCGACCCGCCGAAAGCGTTAAATTGGGGGAACTTCAGACAGTACAGAAAGCGAGAGCTGCACCGGAGGTTTGGAGGAGCCTGCATGCACAAAACTGATGGGAAACTGTTCTGCGTGGCTGCTCCCATCCCTGGAGCAGGGGCTGGAGGGGGATGAGTGAGGAGGGTGGGGGGAGGGCCGAGGTCCACGAGATGGGAGGCACCACAGGGTAAACCAAATGCTCCCCGTTAACAATGGTGAGGAGGGGGGGGGGGATTAAGAAAAAGAAAGTAATGTTCAGTCAGACAACAGAGGACACGAGGTCAGCAGTAAAACACAAACTTCAAATCTCTCTCTTAAAAAAAAAACATGGTGGGGATGATGGTGGAGGTGGTGGTAGATTTTTAGGATAAAATAAGAGAGTTCAAAGTTCACTGGCCTGACATTAACATCCATCATGGCTAATCGGATAGCAAGTGGAGAGCACTTAAGTACAGACGTTTACGCTTTGCATGAACAAAAGCATGTCCTCAACTTCTGCATGTGGTCCTTCGTTCAGAAATGATGGACCGAGCTTTTCACTAAACTCAGAATGACTTCAAATTAGCATGAGCTTGTGTCATCCTCTAGTTCCACTCTTACCCTCTCTCTCCTCCTCCATGTGGCTGATGCGGAGCGCCATGGCAACCTTCTCCTCCTTGACCCGGTCTCTGGCGCTGACGGCCTCGGCAACCATCTCCTGCCACTCCAGCACCTGGCTCTGAGTGTCGTCGGCGCTGCCTGACTCGCTTGTCTGTGATTGGAAGGAGCAAAGGCGTGACAGGAACCGGTAAATTAGCCGTTTTCATCAACTGTAAGGAGGAAGTTTAGAAAAAAGTCTGGATCCTTTACCTGAGAAGCAGCCCTCTTGGTGAACTGCTCCAGGTCTGCTTGTAGGGTTCTCTGTTGCTCCTCGTACACAACCAGCTTAGCCTCCAGCATTTCTAAAAGGAAAAAAGGTAGAAACACAGTTCATCTTAGCATCAAAGCTTCCAATAATAATGCAGACTATAATAAATCAGACTGAAACAAAGGCACACAGTTTGGGAGTAAATATGTTGGCACCGTTCTTTGCTTTGAGCTCCTCGTATTGCTCCACCTTCCAGAGGTTTTCCTCCCTCTCCTCCTCCAGGGCCGTGATCTGACTCCGTAAGGCGTTCAGGTCAGGGGGGGGGCAACACCAGCCTACAGGGAACAAATAACAATCTTTAAATGGGCCTAATTTTTCTTGTACCTCACACTAAAGCCCCGTTTCCACCAAGCGGTCAAGTATGGTTCAGTTACCCTGATCTTGCTTGCGTTTCCACAGCCAACGGTTTTTCCTTTATCACCGCTGTCACACGGGAAGGGAAGATTCTTTTGACCAATTGACGGACTGCAGTGTGTCTAGCTCCGCCCTTTAGGGTCGGATTGGTACGTTTGGCATCCCAACAGAAGGGTAACAAAATAGTAGGACGGAACAGATCAGTTATTTTGATACCATTCTTAACTTTTGACGGTGGAAACGCTAATAAATGTGTACCGTACTGAACTGAACTGAACCGGGCCGCTTGGTGGAAACGGGGCTTCAGAGCAGGTTAGGCCCCGTTTCCACCAAGAGTCTTTTTTCTGAGCACCAGCGTCGTTTTTAAATTGTTTTTGCTCCGCTGCGCCCCTCTCCCCCCCTGGGTGGGCTGGGGGGGGCCCTCCGCTGCCTGGGGGTCTGGTGTGGGGGCCGGGTGGTCTACTTGCGGGGGGGGTACACTGGCTCAGCCGGGCACAGGCTCCGGGCCTGTGTGCTGCCGCCGGAGTTTGGGTACTGCTAGCTGGGGGCCTTGGTCTGGGCCTGGTGCTGTCCTTGGGTTTGGTGGAGCGGGGCAGGCTTAGTGGTGCTGCGTGGTGCGCGTCCTGCATCCTCGGTGTGCCGGCTCTGGGGGGGTTGGGTGGGGGCTCGGGGCCCTTGCTTCCTACTGGTGCGGCCCGATCACCCCTCTGGGGCGGGCTGCTGCATGCGGCCGGCCTGTGGTGGGGCTATGGCGTCCGCCGGGGCGCTGCTCCGGCGCTGCGGCTCCTGGGGTTGTAGTGTTGGCGGGACGGGCTGGTCCGTGTGGGTCCTCTGTGGCTCCTTGCCTCTTGGTTCTGGGGAGCCCTCTACATCAGGGCCAGTTTCACACCTGTCCCTCTCACTGCTCTGTCCTCACGGGCCGGACCCCTAACCAGTCTGCCTCTTAATGTACACTTCACACATCTCACACCGCACTGTATATAGTTGCTCTTAGGCACATATAGGGACACAACAATTAGGGCTCCGAGGGCGGGGGGGGTTGAGAAGGGTGGGCTCTGCGGTGGGGCGGATTGCAGGGCTATACGGCGCTATGTCCTCCCCATCCCCCCCCTGCTTGCCTCCCCTGCTCTCCAATTATTTTATTTTTTTAATGCACCATACACACAACTTGGGGGGAGGTCTGGGGTGGCTCGGGGACTTTGGTTCAGGGTAGGTGGCAGAGTACCCATCCCCTGCAACCCTCTGGCCTGCCCCCTTGCCAGCTCACCCACCCTCCCTCCCCAACTTTTAATGCACCACATTACACTCAGGGGTACACTTGAACACGGTGTAGGGATAATGTTTCTGCGTCAGGGATCGGGAAACATAGTAAGAGGGGGGTAAAGTTATTTATTTTCTTTTTTTTTTCTCTTCTCCCACCAGCATACACAAGGCCTTGCTGGGGGGGCCCGGCCCTCCCTGGCATGGAGCAGTGAGGGTGGACCATCATCTGTGTTACTGCGGCTGGGGGCCCCTGGGACTTGGGGTTGGTGGCCTGGGGGGGGTTCTCATGCGTGCCTGTTCGGTCCCTGCTGGTGCGGTGACTCTCGGTGGGCTGCGGGGGCTGGATCGGTTGGCCTGGTGGGCGCTGTGGCTGTGGCGCGGGCTGGCTGTGTGTGGTGGCTTGGTTCTGGTTGGGGGTCGGGGCGCATCTTGGGGTGCGGGGGCCCTGGGCACGCCGCGCTCCCCCTGGGGGGTGGTACGGGAGGTATGCGGGGCGCCTCCCCTCTTGCGGCGCCAGCACCTGCTGCCCCGTCCACATTTGCCCTCTGGGCTTGCATTGGGCCCTGACTTCAATTTCCTCATGCCGACACCCGGTGGCAGCCTGTTTGGCGCTGGGCTGGTTGCCCTCCCTGCGGGGGGGCGCTCGGCTCCTACATCTGGCCTCCTGGCCTGCGTGGGGCCTCCTGCCTTCTCGGGGGTGGGGGATTGGGCGTGGTGTGGGCGGGTGGGGGGTGCTGGGGTACTGGGGGGTGCTGGGGTGGGGGGGCTGGGTGTTGGGTGATGGGTTTGCCCTCGTGCCCCATGCCGCCTGGGCCTGTCCTGGCGCGCTGGGTGTGGCGGTCGCTGCCCCTCTTGTTCCCCGGGTCCGCGTGGCTCTCGGTTGCTCTGGTGGTTCTCTGGGGATACCTCCTGGGTGCTCCTGTGATCCGCGGGGGGGTGCGCGCTCTGCCCGCCTGGCCCTGCTGTGCTGTGATGGCTGCTCTAGGCTTTGGAGTTCATCACACTTGCATGTTGATCAGGGCTTACTAGCTCCTGTTGAGTCCCATTGCCGAGAAAAGTTGGGACCCTCCAGAATGTGCTGAGTCTCTCCCCAGAGACCCTACACTAAACACATGCCCTCTTCTCACCTGTATCCTCGGGCGGCCTACTCTATACTTTCAGGGCATCCACAATAATGGCGTCTGACACAACTTCTTTTTTGGGTCTGATTCTCTGTTTTTTGTCTTGTCTTGTTTCTTTTTAGATGTGGAGCTGGTGGTTAGAAATAACACAGCACTCTTCGATTCTGATAGCACTGCCTGCCTATTCCCTCCCCTGTTCGCCTTGTCTCGTCCTGTCCAGCCTTTGTTTCCCCCTCAGATCACTGCGGTGCAGCACTGCCCTCCCTGGCACATAATAGGGAAATCTAATAAAGAATGTCAACTTAGCTTCCAGAGAGGGCCGGTGATGGTCACGCACACGCACTAAATATGAAAATATTTGGCTGCAAGACTAAAATATGCCTCAATCTCATAAAAAGTTGACACCCCCCTTTGTGGTGTTAAACGATGAGAAAAAATGCAGACAAAAAAAAAAAAAAAAAAAAAAAAAAAAAAAAAAAAAAAAAATTGTTTTGCAGCAGGCGGCCTCATCAGGAACAAGCGTAGTGCCCAGCGTGTTTCTTCTGAGCTCTTTTGTGCAGCTGCTCTGAGGACTTCGAGTTGAAAATCTTTCAACTTTTCAGAAAGACACAAAAAATATGATAGTCCCTGTATTTTTTGTCTCCTGCGGATCGTGCCCTGTATCCATGTCCTCCTCGCTCCGTGTACAGACAAAGTCGGAGGGCAAGCATGCTCCGTTTGATGCCCATAGTGAAGGGAAAAAAAAAACGATCTTAAATATAAAACATCCAGTAAAAAGCAACAGAGCAGTGTCGGCCGTTTTTAAGAGACTGTCGTCATAGAGACAGGACGCATGTGCAGCGCAGTTAAGCTTCAAGTGTTCCAGACGCACAGCCAGCTCTTCTCCCGCCCAAGGGGCCAGGTGGACGCCGCGCCTTGTTCGGCATATTGCTGTGTTTGTTATTATATTCAGAAACTGACATCATGAAATGCTTTTTGAGTGTGTTAAATAAAAGTTTAATGTAATTCTTAGAGATTATTTAACGATAAACGTCCTTTTAAAGCCACAAATTCTGATGATAAAATCTAAAAACTGTTGTTACCTGGCTCTTCTTCAGCTCCTCCTCCAGCTGTCTGATCCGAGATTTCGACCAGGCTTTCATTTTCAGGAACTTCGCCTCCGATCGGCTGGCTTCTTCTGTTTTTTGTTTTGCTTGGGCTGCAAAATGAAGAGAGGGAAAATGTGAAGTAAAGGCTTTGATTAGATGAACATGACTTATGGAAAGGAGTTACAGATTTACATTTGTCAAAGCAACAAATAGGACTCACTATTTACTGATGTTTGATAAATGTATATTTGAGAAATGTTGTAAAATGGTTAAAACCTTCTGAAAAACTGAAAGGTAAAAGAAACAACGATGTATGTATTGTGTCTTTTCGGCAACTAACACCGTGTCCTAACAGCACGCGTTGGATGTCATGTCGCATCACGCCCATGATCGCACGCTCGCTGTCCACACTGCATCCGTTAAATATTTAATTCTCTCCTCTGTGAATTTCAGTTTACCCTTATGAACATCACATGCTGTTAGGTCACGCTGTAAGGTTGACAGCCGTCATTTTTTCTTCATATTTATAATTGATCGATATTTGAAGTTGACTGGCACGCCGCTTTGAGGCGGGCCACCAGTTGCCGACCCCAATTTGAAGATTGAAAAATGCCAATAAATGCCAGATTACACTCCCATTAAAGGGTCTCTTTGGGAACAGTGAGACTTTAAAATAAACAAAAAGAACAACCAACCTTCCAGTTCAGCGACCCTTTCGGTTGATGCTGAATCTGTGTGCACGTTCCCGCTCCCCGAGGCCTCCTGACTGGCGGGTGGCGCTGATAACGAAGCCCTCCTCAGCTCCTCCAGCTGTCCCAGGAGATCCTGCTGCGTCTGGGTCATCTGTGCCTCATGCTGCTCTGTCATTCGTTGCACCTCCGCCCGCTGCTTCTCCATCAGGTCGCGAAGTTGCGCTCTCATCACATGCTTCTCTGCCTCCATCTTTGATTCCAGGCTCTCTCGTTCTACCTGTAGCCGCCGAAGTCGCTCCTGGAGCTCCTGAGGGAGGACAGTGAGCAGGGCAGAGGAGTCTTAGACAAGATTCAGGATTACACTTTGAAGATCATTAACGTAAAAGACGTTGTTCCTGACCTTTATCTGTTGGTCCCTGCCATCCACCTCTCCCTGGAGAACATCAATGACCTGAGTTTTACCCATAAGCACCTCCTCCTTCTCGTGAAGCTTCTGTTTCAGAGCCTTGAGAAGCTGAGGAGGAAACAAAACGATGTGTTCAACAATACACAACACAATCCACAACTCTACGACATTCACAGCCTGAATAACAGTTCAGTCACACTGCTTTGTTGACACTAAATCAAACTCATGTAGTCATGTCGTGAGTTTAAAACAATCACGGGGCTACAGCTAGTGTTTGACGACAAGGGTAACGGTTCTGTTAATCAGCAAAAGATTCTTTTATCTTCATTGTTGTCGTTACCTGCTCCAAGTCTGCGCTGGCATCAGACTTTGCTGCAAGCTTGAAGAGCTCCTGTTCGTGCATCTGGTTAATCTCCATCAGCTGGTTATCCTTCTGAATAATGATGTCTTTGAATGTCTGGATCTGAAAACCAAACAGAGGGAGCTTTATCAGAGCGTAGACAGCAGGAAAAGAAACTTAAAGTTCTACAAGAAAGCACTTTTTTAAAGACAACATGCCACACACAGAAATCTGCCCGAGTACAAACTGAGTGCTTTGATACTTACGTTCTGTTCGTACATGCTCTCCTTCTGACTGTACTGCTCCTTCTCTGAGTCCAGCAGCTCTTTGAGGCTGTCCGCCTGCTCCTGCAGCAAACTGTAGCTCTCCTCAGACTCTCCCACCTTCCTGGTCAGAGTCTGCACCAGCAGCTGCAGCTCCTGCATCGCCCCGCTGTCCTCTGACACCTGAACACGTGCAGCACAGTTTAGCATCAAAGAACTTTTTAATAAGAGGGAGTATAAAGATGATGTGTACAGCAGAAGCTTGTGAGATGGACGACCTTTTGATGTGGTGCAGGTGCAACTGGCTGATCTCCTGCTAATGCTGTTTGCAGATGGACAATATACGCCTCTTTTTCTGCCAGCTTCCTGTCCCTCTCTGTCAGCATGGCGTCCATTTCTTCACCTCGCTGCCGCTGAAACTCAACCTCCCTCACCTGGGAGAAAGAAGCAAGATGTGATTAAATCACGCCAGAAAATATCGGATAACCTCTCAGAGATACTTTCCTTAAAGTCAGTAAGCTGGAAAGTCTTTTTCAATGCTTACTTTTACTGTAACAATCTTTCTACCCTTTATAGTGAAGTCCTTCTTTCTATACCCCCGAGCGGGAATTGCTCCAGATAAATGTTGTTAATTTCACTGATAAATTAAACAGACATTACAAACATTACCCTATTGTCCAGTTCCTCCACTCTTTGTGCCAGCTGCTGCTCCAACTCCTCCACCTTCTTCTTGAGTAAGACAATTTTTCCTCGACTGGCGTGCTCCCCTCCTTCTGACGACCCCTACAGAGAAACAGAAAGACAAGACTTCAAGCAACTTTTGGACTACATTCACCAGAAACACAGCCTGAATGGGATCCTTAGATTAATCTGTTACATGGTTGAAGTGTTTCATGATTTTAAGACGGAGCTTTGGTGCCCCCTAGTGGAGAAGTTGCATACTGCTCAAGTCTGAATAAGCTTCAAAGTAAAGTGTGGATTTAGGTAGAAACACAGTGGTGATTTTTGGTAAATTATGTATAAATGTTAGTATTCCCATTCACACCTTAATGTGTATCAACGTGTGTACCTTTTTGCCGCGTGTCGGCGTGCCCTGACCTCCCTGTTGTTTCTTCAGCTCCTCCAGCTGTGTGGAGAGGGAGGTCACCTTTGCTTTGTTCTGGAGCCGCAGCTTCGACAGTTTGGCCTCGCATGTTTCCTTCTCCACCTAGGACACAGACGAGGTGTTTTAATATAACTTCAGTGAAATGCTTCGTTACACTCATCACCTGCGGTCCTTTCTAAGAGCATGTGAGGACATGCTGCCTAAAAAGATGTGACTCTGATAGTGTAATTATGGCCTGCAGCGTACAGATGAATTCTAATCTCACATTCCTGTGTTTTTTATTGTGTTGTAGACTTTGACTTTCGGGTTTAATAGTTAACAGGATGCAGGTTTCTGACTGAATGATCTCAGTGGGTGACAAACACGAGAAGCTGCAGAGGAAATACAAACTCTAAGAGAATCTCATGACACTAACGGCACCTGGATTTGTCAGCAAGGCTTCTGAGCAAGAACGACATTGACAGGACTGAAAAGATGCTACAGAATTCTTTAATACAGAAAAGAGCTTCAGTGCTTGGCTTTAGTTTAGGGTGACCAATACGTCCCGATTTGACCAGGAACATCCCGATTTCAAGCTCAAGGTTTTGAACAGTCCCTGTCCTGGTTTTAACCAAAAAGCCCCGTGATATAAGGTGACAGATCTTACCTTTAGTTGGTCGTCTTTGGAGCGAAGTGTTGCATCCTTCTCCCGGATCATCTCCTTCAGCTGAGCAACCAGCAGCTCAGTTTGAGCGAGGCGTTCTGCCATTTCTTCTACGGCGACCTCTTCACCTGCAGCAGCACCTCGGGGAGAGCCGGGGCCCTAGAGAGGGAAGACGGGACAGGTGGAAGAACTCAATGTGTTTGTGAGGTTCAAGGAATGCACATCCTGGCTAGACAGCAAAAAGAAAACACCCAGTGTTGGAATGAGTGCACTGGTATTTGTTTGTAGCTACGTTTTAGAAAACCATCTTTGAGTAAAGACAAACGCAGTTTCATCTGAAGTTGATCTTGAGAACGCTGCCGGTAACCAACATCACTAAATTTAATTTAAAGAAACAGTACATAGAGAGAGGATCATTACACGTTATAAAACTGTGCTAGATTCAAGAAACAATTAAAACAAAACTAGGGCCTGACGGAATTTTTGAGGCCGATACTGATATTAATATTGGGAAGAGAAAAAATATGATAGCGATAAATTGTCCGATATCTTTCTTTGATCAATGTTAGATCTGTAGAGATAGATATATATTTACACATTTATTGTGTTGATTCCTCAGATGCAGTTATCAAACACTCGTGGAAAAGATTTATAAAGAAGACAAGATGGTCACTCAACGGGAAAGTAACCGTGCATGTACGTGTATCACCGCTCGACACTCTGCAGAGTGATGATGCTTGTTGTAATCTATATAGCGCCCTCTGCTGGTGAAGGAGAACTGCTAGTGTGATACTATGAAACTCAAATGAAATTCTTTTGACTGGTGAATAAATCGAGTAATATCGGCGCATATCTGCGATAAAAGGAGCCGATACCGATAGTCACTTGATAGGCCGATATTATGGGCTGGTTGATTAATCGGTCGGGCTCTAAACAAAACGTGTATTTATTGTGAATCAGTCTTTTCTTTTTAGCCAGCACATGATCAATCTAATGAGGAGAGTAAAGGTCAAAGAACCGTCCTGGTGAGTTGGAAGTAAAGTGTTAAATAGTGGAAAGGAATCTGAAGAAAATCTCCAAGGAGAAGGAATGCTGCTCTTAAACCAACTCAGATTTGCTTCCTTCTAAGAAATGCTTTACTGAATGTTTTTGAATAATGATGAGCAATTTAATCAACAGTTGAATTATTTGTTAAACTGGGGATGGAGATAAGTAAACAGGCTGTGGAGTAAATAGGAAAGTGTTGCAGCGGGATTAAAGGCTGAGCAGTGGTTCCCCCTCACAGGAAGCGTGAGGCCTGATTGTCCGAGTCAAAGCCCTGTGCTCAGCAGTCTACATAAATCCAGTCCACATGGACAGCACCCAGACTGCAGGGCTTTCACTGGGTTTCTTTGCAGCCAATAAAGTGGTTGGTAAGAGTAAAGAGGCTGCACAGGATAGCGCTAAATGATTCATGAAAACGGCTGCTCTCCGTGATCTGATGTCAGAACTGACTTAAGACTATGATCACTCTTTGGTGTGTGTCTTATCTTAGTCGACTAATTTATGTGTGAAAGAGTAAAAACGGACAAAATCAACACACACACGTGTTTCTCTTCAGGACTTCTGCTTTAGTTAAAGCCATTTTTAACATCCAGTATTTTTTATTTTGTTTTATGACATGTTTACTAAAGCTTTTCAGATATGCACTCCCGAAAATTGCAGGCAGACTGCCCCTAAAATCCTCCTGACCTGGTTGTTCACAAACGCACCTCACAGCGGGACACTCGAGGTGAATTCTCCTGATTATATCCTGCTGCGTTCTCACATCAGCTCACTCTGACTTTCTGCAGAATAAATACGAGGAGGCTGGAGGAGAAACTCCGGATAAAGTCTGAGAGAAACATTCGGCACACATACAGCTTAACCCAGAAAAGTCAGAAGTTTTTCAGGAGTTTTGTGTGAAAGCTCTTAAACTCACAGAATATCTGATTGTTCTGTCTGAAGTTGTGTCATTGTGGAAAAAGTAAGTCAATGCTGATAAAAGTTCCTCAACGACACACTAATCTTTGTCAGCTGACCAGCGTGGCAATGTGACCATTTAAGTAATAAAAGTATACTCACCATAGAGCCAGGCTCCCCCTCTTCTCCAGAAAACCATTTCAGCATGGTTCCAGTTTAGAGCTGAAAACACAAACGAGCAACAATTAGTATCATCATTCATCAAGCCCAGTTCAATCTGCATTATTTGGCAGAACAGGGTGTCGGCATCGTATGTCAGAACGACTTCACTATTTAACTACTCGCTGAATTAGTGATGAATCTAGCATCGTGTTTCAACATTTAAAAAATGCTCATATAGCGAGCACATAACTATCTGTTCTATTCGACACTGCAACAAAAGTAGAAGTCCTAGGCAACCAAAATTGGATAATTTATTGTTTTTAATTACCAAGGACTGCAGGCAATCTCCTGCACAATGTCTACTGCACCCAAACATTTCCAGGAGGAAGAGACAATCAGACTTTCTGAATCACTCAGGTACACAAGGTATACGGTGTATGATGGGAATTCTGGCCAAAACATTACCAGTTGGCATTACTAAATTTAGAGAGGACATAAAAAGCAGAATAGTTTCTAGATTCAGAGTAAGAACACCCTCAAAGAGCTGAACTAGCAATCCAATGTTAGTCTGTGCTCTACTCTGTGTTTTCCCACCTTGAATTATTTACAACCACTCTAGATTAGCAGGTCATAGCTGTACAGTCTCTCAGGTTAGTTCATCTGGCAACCTGACCAGCAGGCCTCCAGACGCAGGCCGAGTGAGACGGGTGGGTGTTGGACAATAAGCCGAAAGAAGAAGACATGTGATCACAGCTGATTGCACAGTCCTGTTTCAAAACCAGCCAGAAGGTTATGTCTCCGATAAGGTTGTCAAAACTTTCTGTACTCTGATACTTTTTTTGATATCACATGTTTTAAAAAACTAAACAGTCTCCATTATTTAAATAATCATAGGTTTTAAAAGTACTGAAGCTTTAAAAAAAACTACATCGATTTGATGGGAGGGTAGGAGAGAAATGGCTCAATTGAAAATTGCAGGCAGCGGCTGAATGGGTTTGGCAACATTTTGGTACCAAAACATTGCCAAGGTTTTTGTGCAATCCAGGCTGCGTTCAAACTTAATGCTTGGTTACGATTTTTTGCTCCAATCTATCAGATTTTTTTGAATCTGTATCAGACTCCTGTGAGAACTGACCCACATGCACAAAAACCAACAGGGACGTCGCACGCAGCTCCATGTGAGGTGAAGAGAGATGATTTCATAACGGGCCGACACAATGACCTACGACCTCCTGCAGAAGAACAAAGTGCATTCTTCACAGTTGTCGAGGTTACTTCAGAGTAACCTCTGTTTTTTCAGTACTATGACGGTGGTTCACTTCTTACCAGAGTGTATCATCACCAAGGTAACTAACTAATGCTGATCATATAACCTGCTCCACAGCAGGGCTTCTGTTTACTGACCAATCAGATCTCTTGATCACAGATCGTGAGAGGGGAGGAAGGAGAGAGAGCCACAGACATGCTGTGTTTCCAGTTTATTATTTTTCATTTAAATTATGATTGTGGAATATATTATTAATGCTTTACAACAGAGACTGAACAGAGTGCTGAAGCCTTCTTCTTTATTTGTATATATAATATTTAAAATTAAGCGTACAGCTGCTGCAGGGGCGGCAGTAGCTCAGTCTGCAGTGACTTTGGTTGGGAACTGAAGGGTCGCCGGATCAAGTCCAGGTGCAGACCAAGCCTGGAAATTGGTCTGGTAGTTGAAGAGATGCCGGTTCACTTTCTGAGCACTGCCGAGGTGCCCTTGAGCACCTAGTGCATGTTCATGTGATCCTATTTGTGCATGCGTGTGTATTTCAGCCTACGTGTTTTTAGCATATCTCAATAACAACAATATACAATACAGATTAAGAAAAACCAAGTCTAAACAAAAAGGTCTTAAGTTGCTTTTTAAAAGAGTCAACAGTGCCCAAAGATCTTCAACCCAAAGGCAGAGCGTTCCAAATCGTTGGAGCTTTGACCTCAAAAGTCCCTCCTCGGTCTTCAGTCGGGAGTGTGGGACTACCAGCAAACCTTGATCAGAGGATCTAAGAGATCTGCTGGGAATCTTGAATTGTACTCTAAAATGTGTGGGAAGCCGGTGTAAAGAAAAGAGAATTGGAGGTATATGTGACCTTTTGGAGGACCTGGTTAATAGTCTGGCTGCAGCATTTTGTACTCGTTGTAAATGGTGAAGGGATGCTTTGCCAAGAAAGGTGAGAATAGAGTTGCAGGAATCCAAACTGGAGGACATGAATGCATGTTTGATCATCTCTATCTGAGCTGTGGAAACAATGGGCCTACGTTTGGCAATATTACTCAGCTGATAAAAACAAGAGCAAGCCAGACAATGAATATGATGGCCAAGGTGCAGAGACTGACCCCAAGCAAGCTCTTATTCTCGACTCTTTAGTACCTCTTACATCTAGGACCCAACAAACACCTTTCAGACTGAACTGGCCTGGACTTGAGGCCTGAGCACACTGACAGGCTGCAGGATCAGCAACTCATTCAGCCAGTCTTACTAACCCCCCATGTGACGCAGGAGAAATCAGGTCAAACTGGTTCTCTCACACATTCCCAAATGACACCGTGGCTGTCTGGTGTCTTTCCTCATTATGCCATTACACCAAACTTTGAGCAATTCGTTTTGCATTGACTGCACAACAAATATTTGCTTCTTCGTTATAATCCACAGACAGAGAAATCATGGGAAATGTGCTGATTCACCCCTAATCACCGCATACTGCCAGTTTATCTTATAAAGGAAATACATCAAGATAGAAGGATTCAAATGAAGGATGACAGACTCTGCAGACACTGAAGCTGATTATTTCCCTTTAACTCAATCAGTTAGCTCATGATAATCGTAGCTTTCAAAACGTGGAAATACCTCTAAATGTACTTAAAATGTTTAAATGTTAACCACTTCAAAAACAAGGATGCAAACAGTATGTAAACTGTTTCATCTCGCTTAAAGTTGCTCATTAGCAAACGATTGTTTTTGACGTTAGCTAAGTTACTAGCATGAATCTGCTAATGATATCCCTACGTTACCAGACTAATGACCCGTATCACGGCTAAATTTAACCGAGAAAAAACTTAACACTTCAGTCAAAAGATGGCCTCGGGTGTTAGGCCTTCAGTCGGTAACAAATTATTTAAAATAAAAACTTACAAGTGAGAGCAAACGTCAATCCAGCTAGCTAACTTTATGTCTCGAGCTATGTAGCTACATGCTAACTTAGCTAGCAGATACACTTTGATAGATTTGCTCAGTCATACAAGTTGCGCTTCATTAATATTATTCTTAAGTGCTTACTGGATTCACAGCTTCATGTAAAGTCCACCTGAATCTTCGTTTCCTCGACAAAATCCTCTGAAGTTACATTTTATTCCATTTAGCGACGGGACAGAGATATGCATTGGTCACGTTTGTCAACAGACAACTGGGAGGATCGTGCGCATGCGCAATTCCGTCACTTGACAGGTCCACGGAGGAAACTCATCCATGCATTTCTGTTTCTAAGAAGAATTGGCTTTATAGCATAAATAATGTGAAATAAAAATGCAGTTATCTTTTCGTTTCTCTTGAGTTTGTTTTCTCCAGAAGAGGCCTGTTGTGTTAGGATCACTTAAACATGTAAATCCTCCTAATCTAGTAGTATCAATCCATGCACAGTGCTTAATGAGATAAGATAATACTCAGGAGGAACAGCCTGCTCTGCCTTTTCCTGAAGTGGGCGTCAGTGTTGTGAGACCAGTCCAGTGTTTCTAGGTACTGTCCACTTCCTCCCCCTGAATGTAAATACTGCAAAAACTTATGTACCAACTGCTCTGGTGCTCTCCCTGCAGCCCCACTCTGACATCTCTCCACTAATGCAGGTCCACAGGTCCTGTTTGTGCATGTGTGGGCTTTTGGGTATTCTGCACCCTCAGCCTGGAATCTGTTGCTGAATGACTTGAAACTCAAGGAGCTGGTGACCTTATAGGTTTTAAAATCTAAAGTTAAAGACATAAAAGCAGATACAGGATGATAATGTTTGTAGCTCCACAGCTTAGTCGATCACAGATAGATAGATAGATAGATAGATAGATAGATAGATAGATAGATAGATAGATAGATAGATAGATAGATAGATAGATAGATAGATAGATAGATAGATAGATAGATAGATAGATAGATAGATAGATAGATAGATAGATAGATAGATAGATAGATAGATAGATAGATAGATAGATAGATAGATAGATAGATAGATAGATAGATAGATAGATAGATAGATAGATAGATACTTTATTGCATACTTTATTATCCTGGGAGAGGATGTGACTGTGGTTGAGGAGTACAAGTACCTGAGTGTCAACATGGACAACAGACTGAACTGGAAAGCCAACACTCAGGCTGTGTACAAGAAGGGGATGAGCAGACTCTACTTTCTGAGGAAGCTGAGATCCTTCAACGTGTGCAGCAAGATGTTGGAGATCTTCTACCAGTCTGTTGTTGCCAGTGCACTGTACTCTGCTGTTGTCTGTATATATCTCTTCTTATTCTTATTTTTTGATATTTTTATATTTCTTGTGCTTATTCACTTGTATTTAATATTATATTGTCTTAGTTACTAACATTGTGTGTTTTGATAACCTGCTGCTGTAACGCCACAATTTCCCAGTTTGGGATCAATAAAGTACATCTATCTATCTATCTATCTAGAGACAGACAACCAGCCACACTCATATTCACACCTTGTCTGCATGTCTTTGGACTGTGGGAGGAAGCCGGAGAACTCGGAGAGAACCCACACATGCACGGGGAGAACATGTAAACTCCACACAGAGAGGCTCCTGTAAGACGGGGATTCAAACCAAGAACCTCCTCACTGTGAGGCGACATCGCTCACCACTGCATCACCGTGCAGGCCTGGTTAAATATAAAAATAGAATAAAATCGTTGCTAAAAGTGAAATAAAAAGAAAATGTGCCCTCACTGAAGCCGAGTATTACGTCTGGTGTTGTGTCACACATGAGACACTGTCACCTCCCCCTGCTGTCCCTTTATAGTGACCACCTGCGACCCTTTACCGTATGGATTAAGCCTGTTTTACTAATCTTATCCTTTAAGGCTCTTTGCCTTACATGGTATGATACCACCAGGAGAACAACAGCCGCCCCGAACCACCAAGATCACGATGATGACTACTTGAATATATCTGCACCTACGACTCAAAACCAATACAAGCTCCAAGCGTGACAAGAAAAACGTACTTTTTACATTAAATATTCTGGTCTTCTTAAGTTGATTTTCACACTTTCTAAAGAAAATAATAATAGTTAAGCTTCTAGCTTCTGAGTTAGACACTCTGGGCTAAAACGTATGTGTTATGTGGTGTCCCAGTGAAACTAAAGGGTATCATACTGTTAGGTAAAGAGCCTTAAAAGCTAAAAATAGTCACTCGGACTAAATCCATATAGTGACAGCTCCTTTGAGGTCTCTGAGGTAACTGTGAGAGCTTTGTTGACATCTCAGGGCTTGTTTATCTGTCCTCCTGTACATATGATAGATGCAACACTGGAGCTCATTTTATATTACAGCTTATGGAGAAAAATAAACACATTGCAGCAAAATAGGTTGTAGAATTAAAGGAAGGCATGCATGAGGAAGAACAAACGCTGTTTTGTCTTATTTATTTCAATTCATTTGAGCTGATGTGAGGACAAGTTCTCAAAAACATCTTCGTCCACAGGAAAACGCAAAAAGCACTGTTACAGCTTTCATGAGCACGCCAAGTCAAAAAAGACGAGAACAATTTCTTGCTATTCCTCTGCAATGACCATTTCATTTACAAAGTTGTGCATGTAATTTACAGAGAAAAGCCATATGGATGCCTTATATATCTTGAATTTCCCTCGGGATCAATAAAGTATCTATCTATCTATCTATCTATATATATATTTTTTTCCTTTAAGGCAGTGTGTTTCTGTGTATGTCTTATTTGGAAAACGTATGATCAGACGATGCTGGGAGGAGAGAGAGTAGGATGACATGCAGCAAAGGGCAGAGGTCGGATTCGAACCCACAGCCACTGCGACGAGGACTACAGTCTGCACTTGGGGCGTGCAACATAACCAGAATGGGATACTCTGGATTTTCTGGAGTCTAGGGTCACGTTGCAGCCAGGGCGTAGTCTCCATGCAGGATTGTACAGATGTAAAAAACATTTAAGGGGAAAGAAGATATCTGGCTCTCTTCGGCTGTGACTTGTTGGCTCTTTCCCAAAAAAGGGACCTCAATGAAAAGATGTCCCTTTCTTTAATTAAGGCCTGAGATTACCCTGAATCTGAACTCTCCCCGAGCAAAGTCACAGCGCAGATCACGTCCTCGTGGATAAGAAAAGCTCCAAACAAGAGTGAAATGTTCTCCAACGTTTCCCTGAGCGAACAAAAACAACTTAAGGCAGCGTATTACTGTCTTTTTAAGTCCAGTCATTTATCATCACTGTGTCATTTCCTTCTCCTGCTGCTCAATGAACCAATCACAGGGCCCGATGTCCAGTTTGAGCTGATCCATCAGCCACGGGTCCTTTTCAGCGCCCTCGATAAATTCCTCTAAAGAAATCCGACCTGAGCGGAGGAGCAGAAAGACACACAATCAGAACAAATACAGTGATAGAGAAGCAGCGGAAAAGAGGAGAAAGATCACATGTAGGCATGCTGTAATAAAATGAACACAGATCTTACTGTCTCTGTTCTTGTCCACCATTTCAAATATTCTGTCACAAATGTCGTCAATATTTGTGTCCGTGACGCTCGGGTTGTTGTGTTTCTTTATCTTGTAGATGATCTGAGGAAACGAACATCAGAGAGTAAGAACAACACAAGCATGGATGTAGAGAGGAGGAAACAACGTCAGGAAGTGCAAACAAACAGCTTTAAGTCTGATTGGACACACAGGTGCTGACAGGAAGTGACCAGAGGTGCTGACAGGAAGTGACCAGAAGCAGAGCACAGGTGCTGACAGGAAGTGACCAGAGGTGCTGACAGGAAGTGACCAGATGCAGAGCACAGGTGCTGACAGGAAGTGACCAGATGCAGAGCACAGGTGCTGACAGGAAGTGACCAGAGGCAGAGCACATCCTAAATATAATCATCATTATCAAAACCATCATCATCATAAGGGTTGTAGGTGTTCATAAAGAGATGGGTCTTTGGCTTTTTCTTAAAGGTGCAAAGGGACTAATGGAGTTTGGTAGTTCGTTCCACCACCGGGGGGCGACAGAGGAGAAGAGTCTAGTCTAGACACCTTTCATTGGCAGAGCGTAGTGGGTGGGCGGGAGGGAGTGTTGACCTGGATGAGAGAGTTTAGGTAAGGAGGAGACGTTTTTTGGTGACTCTCTTCTACAACTCCATGCTGGAGTCTGTCCTCACCTTTGGCCTCATCACCTGGCCCGGTTTTTCATAAGTAACCCAACAGGATTAAAGCTATTGGAAAGGTTTCAATCTTGGGGATCAAGTTGTTCAAAAGTAAATAAGGATTATGTCATCAGAGAGAGGATCAGGTAATCAGATCCGGGTTTTAATCCCGATAAAACCTCCAGTTTGTGTTGTTCAGAACTTTTGATAAGGATCAGGATTACCTGGATCCAAAAACTCCAGATCATCCTGATCCCAGCAGAGAGCTGGATTGGTGCTGGATTACGGGAACGAAATTCAAGAAAACTCATAAATTGCTGAAACAAAACTAAATTTTTACAGGAGTCGATATTTTAAGACATTGTTTTAATTATATTTTGCACTAGATGGATGTTTTCCTTCAGTGATAAAGTAGATGAGGTACAAGCAGTAAACATGCACGCTACGTCCTGCAGTGAGAGTGCGTTTCTGGGGGCGATGAGCCCAGGAGGAGGGGCCCAGTTTGAACGTTGCTAGAACAGACATTTTTACCTTTAAATTTAAAGCTGGAATGAAGGAGAGAAAGTCCCATGCCAAGGTTCCTTGGACATTTCAGAGAATATAAAACCCCTTGTGAATCCAGTTTTTCTATTTATGTCAGGTCAGGGTCATTTCTGCATCTGCTTATTGTGTCTAAAATGTACGTTCATAGTAATAAAATGACTTCTTGTGGCCATAGTAATTATCAAGTAGGGCTTTCACACTTGCAGAAAACTCCTGAAAAACTGCTGATATTTCCAGGAGGAGCTGTATGTGTGAACGCATTTTTTGTTCTGACTTCATCCGGAGTTTCTCCTGCCAGACTCCTAGTTTTTTTTACTGCAGCAAGTCCGAGTGAGCTGATGTGAGAACGCAGCAGGATATTCTCCAGAGAATTCACCTCGAGCCAATGGGAGGGGTTGGTGACGTTTATATCCTGTGACTGTCTGCCCACGAACGCTACGATCTCTGCACACATAATGAACCTGCTGCATTCTGTTTCCTGTCCTCCAGTATGTTCTTCTCCACTCTTTAGTTCAGATTGCACCTCACAGCTGGAGACTATCTCTGTCAGACGGGAAGGGGGCCAGGGGATTTCCTGAAGTAAGACGTGACGTTAAAAAACAATGCGGAAGTAGCGGATGAAGCAACAGAGTCCGCTACACAAAGCTATAATGAGAATATTTGCCTTTATACCAATGCTATGTGTAGTCCAACAGAATGACAACATTAACAAAAGAGCGGAGAACAACAAACTGGCGAACAGAAAACTTAATGCCGCCGTTTAATTACGTGCACAGAGATCGTAGTGGTCGCGTGCAGACACTCTATGCACCGTGCAGCAGTAACAGTATAGGAAGGTTACTCCGCTCCTATTGGCTCGAGGTGAATTCTCCGGAGAATATGCTGCTGCATTCTCACATCAGCCCCTCCGGACTTTCTGCAGAAAAAATACTAGGGATCTGGCAGGAGAAACTCCGGGTGAAGTCAGAGTGAAAAATGTGGCTGTTGTGTTCACACATACAGCCCCTCCGGATAATCTCTGGAGTTTTTCAGGAGATTTCCGTATGTGTGAAAAGGGTTATATAGTGCTTTCACACTTCCTGCCCCCACCCTCCCATCTGACAGGGATAGTCTCCCGCTGTGGGGTGCAAATGTGAACAGCCAGATCAGGAAGATTTCAGGAGCAGTCTTCCTGAAATCATCTAGATATTTTCAGGAGTGTATTGAAAAAGATCTTTGCGGACCACGAAGTGTGTGACAGGTGCATCGGAGGAGGTTGAAACTTAAAGACAATGAGAAAAGCTCCCACACACTGGAGTAGTGCATATGTGGAAACAGATATAGAGAGACACTTTATAGTCTATACCAAAAGCCAATCAAATGTAAAGTGTACATGAATAGTCCAGAGTGAACTAGTAGATATAAATGTATGTTTCCAGAATTGGAATTCTAATCAATACATAAAGAAAAATCCCAACTAACAGATTCAAATCTTGGTTCTCATTATAGATAATTGACTAAATACTTACTTTGACTATGTGTCGTACTTCCTGTCTGTCCAGGCAGCCGTTGCCATCTCTGTCGTAAACTTTAAAAGACCACCTCAGCTTGTCCTCCAGTTTCCCACGAAGAACAAGATGCACCGCTGCTACATACTCCATGAAGTCTATGTGACCGTCCTGAGGAGCACACACAGATAAATCAAACAAAGACTGAGGGGATGCTGCTTTACAAACAGATCACAAGCTACCTTACCTTGTTGGTATCAAAGGATCGGAACAAATTGTCCATGTAAGCAGACTCTTCTTCAGAGGATCTGCTGTTGACTCCAAAGATCTTCTTGAATTCATGTAGGTGCAGGTTTCCACTCGGGCATTCGCTCGCAAACTTACGGTAGAGCTCCTGGATGTTCTGAAGAGTCACCTCTTTGTCTGTGCCGCTCTGTCCCTGACCCATAGTTTCATGAATAAAAATGCACAAATAAGTGTCTGATATAATGAAAAGCCTTACACAGAAGTTGTTAGGAACATCCATCTCTGTGCAGCAGCCATGAATCCATGGCTTAAGCCCCTGTCAGACCCTGTGTGGGCTATTTTAAGGTTACAAATCCAGTAGACTTTCCAGCGATCTTCGTCAAATGCCTCTCAAGAATTCCCTTTTTTCTTCAATATTTGTGTGTCCTCAGCTCTCTCACAGCGACTACACATTATTCCAGATCAACTCCCCGCTGAGCTTTAATGTATTTGTCGTTAAGCAATAGTTTTGGCTGCTGGACAGAGTGAGTGGATTGGCCCCACGCAGAGACAAAAGGCCACCTTCTGAGCTCGCAGGAAGATTAAGAGATATTGTGACGTCAAATCCTGGACGAGATCGTGGTGAAACTTTGGATCCTCTGAGGTCCGTCTGCGCACACTTCTCCCAGCCTCACCTGCCAGTAATGTGATTGCTGCTGATTGTGTAAGAAAACATAAATAAAAGACTCAACCTTCTGGTGTTATGTCCAAAGATTTCACTGATAGCAGGGGGCTGAATTGTGCTTGTTACGCCCCACCTGAAGGCAGCCCTTTGGGGCTGACTGTCCACATATTGACCCACTAAAGCACATAAAAAACCGTACCAAAATCCAAACCATGAGACACACAAAGAATACATGATTCAAAAAAGATCAACTGAGAAACTAATCTGACAAAATACACAACAACACACAATCCCTGACTGAGAAGCAACAGGTGGCAGTCCCCATCAGTGAAGTTCATTGTTCTCAGGGGTGGGGCACAATTTCTCACAAATGGACTTAGGTTGTTAGCTTGATGCTAATACACAGTGGAAAATGCCACTACCTGGCTAACAGAATTAGCATTTTAACAAAAGGATCTAATTTATTAACATACTTAACAAACACAACCGTATACACTGGTACTTACAGTTTCCTAAACTCTGAGGAGACAAACTTCATAAAACAGGTGACTCATGCACATCTGGTCTGCTGCTCTGATCCAGTGATGCTGCATGACTCTTTATGTCTCAGTTCACAGGACGTGTCCCTCTGCTGGTGTGTAATGTAATTATGAGAGTCATTGGAGGCTGGAGTCTAGCACCCAAGATGGCGTGAGGCTCGGTCTGCTCTGAGGTAATCAACTTTAGATTTACAAACATTAACACACTAGTTTATAGTTTCTTTAAAGGTCTGTAGATAAAACTGGGTGGAAAGTACACACCAGGTTCCTTATTCAGCCAATTCAGTTTGAAATGATATCAATTCAAATTAAAATGTACATTTTTTGACAGCATTGTGGGTCCTGGAGGAGGGTGGGGGGGGCTCCAAGGAAAAAGGTTTTAAACAACTGATGTAGAACATGAGGTTGTGGTGCAATTCATTCATTCATTAAGTATTACAACAACAACAACAACAACAACAAACAAACAAAGAAACAAACAAACTCTCAGGTAGTTTGTACTTTACTTACTTTATTAGTGTTCCACAGGCACACATAACCTGCTTAACTTAATGTGCAGAGGTAGATATTTTTGTGTGTGTGTAAAGTAGAACTTTATGTGTGGTGAACTCTGTCATCTTCATCACCTCAACTCCTGCAGAAAAACTGATGTGCAGACAATATCTAAATTACCTCCATCCATCCGTTATCCGTACCTGATTTCTGGCCCGGGGTCATGTGGGGCTGGAGCTTATCCCAGCTGTCATTGGGCGAGAGGCGAGGTACAAGCTAGACTGTCAATCACAGAGCTGACATATAGAGACAGTCAACCAGCCACACTCATATTCACACCTATGGACAATTTAGAGTCACCAATGAACCTAACTAGCATGTCTTTGGACTGTGGGAGGAAGCCAGAGTACCCGGAGAGAACCCACACATGCACGGGGAGAACATGCAAACTCCACACAGAGAGGCTCCTGTCAGACGGGGAGACCTCCTCGCTGTGAGGTAACAGCACTAACCACTGCAGCACCGTGCAGCCCCGAACTACACCTCTGAGGATTGATTTGACCTTTGTGGAAGATTTTAACATTCCTGACTTTAGGGACCTCTGGTGGCAGGATCATCAAGGACATGGGGTTCAAAAGTCCTTCAAGAAATTACAGCATGAAAAAAAATGTTTTATTCACAAAAATAAATTCACATTTGAAACAGAAACAGCACGAGTTCTTTTACATTTTCAGCAGGAACATTTTCTTCAGACCTGTATAAACACAAAGGAATAAAGAAATGAAGAATATATTCTTCCATTGTCTCAGGGTTATTGGTTGCATAAAGAAACTGAGTGTAAAATTCTGCAGAAATATCTCCAAACAACGGTCATTCTCTCGCATTGTAAGACTATTACATGCAAAAACTTGCTGGTGAATATTTCAATATACTCTTTAAAATGTTTAGATATAGACATGGTTAGAACACATTTCAAATAAAAAGATTAACTGAATTTACCAAACAAAAACAATAAATTATTTCTCACAGTTTTCTTAAATAAGTGTTTTCTTTGGGAGTTTTTCTTTAAACAGCCACTCCTAAACTAAAGGAAACACGCAATAATTCATGTACAAATCAAAAGAGAGTTTGCTGTTATTCAACACGTCCTCTTTGAGTGATGGGTTTCTGAACATCGAGGCGTTAGCTTATCCTCTGCAGGACTGAGACCATCGGAGCTGCTGTCAAAATCACAGGAGAACTGCAGTCGTGCTAAAGTGCACCGAGCTCCAGCTCAAAGTCACGTGAAGCTCAGCAGCAGAGGGACAAAAGAAGAAAGCAGCACCCTCTCTGTCAACTTTAAACAAAGACGTGTGGGCTCTGATTCCACTCAGCCAAACATCACGTTAACTTCCCACAGTTCTGGATGACCCAACTCGAGGCGTTCACATCCAACTTCAGCATCTGCATGACCCACTCGTCCTGCTGAGCTCCCTCCAAGAACTCGGACAGAGTGATCTGACCTGAAGAGAACAAAAGACAAAAACAAAGTTCATGACTTCATAACAATAAGTAACTCTGGCACCTAGTGTTTAAAATGAGTACTGCAGTCCAAATTCAAATCATTACAGAGAGCTGTCCCCCCCCCCTCCTCTCTAGAGTGGATGCTCACGCAGGTCGCCATGTGGTGGACACTGAAGCTTCAGTGTTTAGTCAGCTCTGCATCGGTCTGTAAACCTTTCTGCGTTCTAACCTCTCTCCATTTTTCGAACAGCTACAACCCTTCAGCCACACCCCTAATTATTGAAATGTGTGCATAACTCTGTGCTTAAAAAATGTGAAATAAATTTGAGTGAAGACAAAACCTTACTCACCGTCTTTATTCGCGTCGACCAGTTCAAAGATGCGGTCACAGATTTCAGACGGCGACATGTTGACGTCATTACTCAGGAGATTGAGTTTGTAAATAATCTGTTTGAGGTAAGAGAAAAGATGTCTGTCATGAAATGCAATAAAAAAATGTTGACTTAAATCGTTCTACGTGTCTAAAAATGACTGATTGGTGACGTGTTTCTGGACTTCAGCCCTCTGAGCCTCTGTTGAATCTTCTTACAGGTTGTACATTTGCTCCTCTTCCATATCGATCCCTAAATGTCTTAGTCTTGTCTCGGAGCACTCTGGTCTCAGGTTTGTCTTGGTCTCGGTTAATGTGGTCTACAACACTACCCAGAGCCCTATGTTCCCCTAGCATCAGAGCTGACCCTTCTATAATGCACATAACGTGGTATTGAGGGAACATAGACACGCTCCTGTGAGGGTGAAAAGCAATAAAAGTAAGTAAGGTCCTTTACCTGCTTTTTGTAAAGCGTCTTGAGGTAACACTTGTTATGAATTGGCGCTATACAAATAAAGATTGATTGATTGATAAAACGTACTTTAAAAAAACCTGCTTTTGCATAACCGCCTTTCAGATATTCTCTAGTGTTGATGTTTCTTGATGTTTGTGCGTGTTTTGACTGTGTGCAACCTTTATATATATCAATAGGTTAATTATAATCATTGTTACGAGGACTACATAATTCTGCCCTTAGATAACTGTGACAAATGTTACCTAAGTCGCCCCCAAGCCAGATCAGACCAGGTGGGCAGCGGGCTAATTTTACACCTGTGCATAGAAGCTTACTGTAGGGGAAAGTGGACGTGTTTATTTTAAGAAAAGCTCCCACACTGACCGTCCACTCCTCACTAATGCTCCGAGCGGGAACATGAGCTCTAAGCCTTCGGACTGGTTCACTACTATAATCTGTTTTGAGAGGATTTCTGGGTTATGAAACTCGATGTTATTGACACGCTGAGATAAATATATCCCCCGCATCGCAAAGTCGATCCACATTCAAAGCACTTTTCAGAACAAACAGCTGATATCTGTAAAGGAGTTTCTCACCCTAATGATGCGTTTCACCTCCTGCCTGTCCAGCTTGCCGTTCCCGTCCTTGTCGTACATCTTAAACGACCATTTCAGTCGATCCTCAAGATTCCCCCGTAAGAGCAAGTGAAGAGCAGCGACATACTCGATGAAATCGAGAGTGTTGTCCTGAGAACAAATGACACAGAGTTGTTATTTGTAAAATAAGGATTTAAAGGTTTTCCATGTTGCTCCTTTTAGGGGAGACTGGGGACGGTCAAACACTGGGCTTGATCAAAGACACTGAAACATCCATCCATTATCTATACCGCTTCGGACCCAGCTGTCATTCGACGAGAGTTTAATCTCTGATCCCTTCCTTGTTAAGATCTCGAAAGACGTTTGTGAATTGTTTTGGATTGATTTCTATCTTGATGCGACTCGTTGGATTCTTAAATTGCCTTTTTGGTCGGCTAAAATTAACCAGGAAAATGTTCTTGTCGAGTTACATGATCTCTTTTCCTGGCCGAGACAGCAGCATCAAAGTTTCACACGTGAAAACAAAAACAGAAATGACATCGATCAGAAGCGTTCAGCAGAGAGTCATACAGTCGTCAAATGATCCTCTGTCCTGCCTTTAAAATATTCTGAGACGACTAAATGTTCTGGTTTAAGGAGACTCTGCAGCTCGGACCAAGACGCTGGAGCTAACTCACTAAAAGCTCTTTCACTAAAGACAGAGCGAGTTGGAGGAATGACAAACACGACGACTCCTTGAGATCGAAGGCCACAGCTGCCGACAGCTTCAGGAATCAGCCGAGAACATCAATAGGAAGGAAGATCAAGTAGGATAGCCTTGCATTAACTTGTCTGAATCTGAATCTATAAACTTTTTTTGAAAGGCAAAAGTCCCGCGTTGCAACTGACATCCGCCCTGGGGTCAGGTGAAACACTGATCTATGATTGCTGGATACAGAAAACATGTTTTCTTTCCCCAATAAGCTTAGGTACTTTTAAATACTATAGATTGTCAAAATAAAGGAGATTTTGTTGTGGTATTGAAAAATATCAAAGTTTAAAACAAGACTTGTTGCAGCCATCCCCGGTCTCCCCTACTACCTTATTCGAATCGAAGGAGCGGAATATGGTCTCCATGTAGAGCGACTCCTCTGCAGAGCTGCTAGGGACCCTGAAGATCCTCTTGAACTCGTGCAGGTGCAGGGCTCCGCTGGGACATTCCTTCATGAAGAGGATGCACAGCTCCTGAATCTGAGCCAAGTCCATCTCCTCGCTGTGGCTCTCCTCTTGTCCCATGGCCGTTTGAGTTTGTCGATACAAAAGAGAAAAAGAAAAAATCCTGATGTGATGTTTTTGTTTCACTTTTCTGACGGTGTGCAGGTCGTCTGCTCTCACACTCCAATCGAACTAACGAGCTTTGCAGTGCAGCTCAGCCTCTCTGTCCAAGCAGAGGGATGGCAGGCTATTGATAGGTCAATCTGATTAGCTTGTTAATCACTTGATCTTTAGCCGACAAGCCGAGTGAGGCCAAAGACAGCTCTGAAAACTTGGTCATTACTAAAGGCCAATTACTGGGCCAACTGTGGTATCGAGTTAATCACAGAATCAGTACTTGATTAAAGCAGCTGGCTCTACATTTCATCACACTCCAACACTATTTGAATAGCCATATTTTACTGAAGCTAATATGCTAGGGGGCAGTACCGGTTAAGCTCCTTCACGTATGTCTGCTTTTATTTGAAAAAAGAGAGATCTTAAAAAGTAACTTTGAATTCATGAAAATCGACTATTCATAGCACCCCAACATGTTAGTCAAGCTCTCCCTCAGCCCCGGGAGAAATCCTGGCGCCGTCCCTGGTCCAGAGTGTGTGTTGGACTTAGGATAAAGGTCATTGAGGTGTCATGTTCAGTAAAAATGATGTGAAATGACAAACTGACACAGGTTAGTCTTACAGGTTAACGCTCCTGTATGAAATGATGAAAGGATGACTAACTGTGGAGAGACGACAGGACAACAACATAAACACACCACAGCCCATAACTGAGGAACTCATCAGACTCATGTGCTCATTAATCAGCTGTACTTTGGCTGATGGATGCACGGGTTCAGCACGGTGAGAAAATCAGGGATTACAGGTAATAATCTCTGACACAGGGGACAGTCGGGGGGGGGGGGATGGGACATGTACTAAAGCGTGTTTGGCTTTAAAGGAAACAACATCAGGGAGCGGATGATGAAGCCTTTCATCCCCTGCGGAGCGAGAAAAACATCATGAGGTCAAAAATTAAGTCATCACAGATTCAAACAAATATGAAATAACAACAAAGATAACATTGAGAAATATGCTAATGCATGTTTATGATATATATTTGTATTTATAATGATAACTGTGTACAACCTTGTCTTTGAAATAAGTCTCACTTACCTCTGAATTTTAGCATGCACCTAAATAAACTCAAAACACAGAAGGAAGAATCGTCTTCAGGAGATCGTTCTTCAGTCTTTTACAGGTTTAACACTCTCAAGGTTTGGATTCCACCTGAAAACATGTCGATAAGTCGCCTAAGTTTGGCCCCTTAAGCCAAGAGAACACTTTACAATTATAGGCCAAATTAGAACCTTTTTTGAGTCAAACAACTGATTTTGAAAACACTGCACTGACTGCACTGAGACGCGAAGGCGGATGAAGGAAAAGTCTTAAATGTTACTGTTGATGCACGTAGCAGCCATGTTGGATTTGAACTCGGACTACTGAAGATTGTACGAGTTTCCAAGTTAGATTCTGACTTCAGGCGGGCGCGCCATAAATCACAGGTGCTGCAGTCACCTGTCTTTGAAGGGGCGGGGGTGTTAATGTGCCCCTTCCTCCCTCTCCAACCAGCCGGCATTCATTAATAATCGCTCACACACAACTAATAAGCAAACACACGTTTTATTCCGAAGTGAATGAAGTTGTAAAGTCAGCTGAACCATGTAGAAAGGATTCAGTTTTTAAACTTACATAATGTCATACCTGTGACAACAAACAGGTCTGCACTCACCTGACAGCAGGCTTACACTTCAGGCTCAAAATACACACAACTTTAAGACAGTCGCTGTGAGTGACAGGATTACATAAAGACCTAATGACCTGTCGTTATGACCTGAACATGGAGCATCTCAGCCACACCTGGGGCAAGTTAGCAATCAGGGGCTGACATCGAGCAACTTCTGTGTACTCCATGGGTGCTTTCGAATTGCAAAGTGCCTCCACAATCTGACAGTAAGTCCCTTCTCTCCGTGCTGTATCCTGTTAGGACCTACTGTCCAGTAGGCGTGCACAGTAGGCCGATATTTGATCCTACTTCGTCTGATTCATTCAGTGTGGAAGTGGCCCGCCTCTTGTTATTGACACTCCCACTCAGATGTGATACGCATGATGGGTAAGTAAATATTACAAAACTTCACTTTGCATGGAAACAAATTAATAACTTAACATTTGAAAGGTGCATTAACCGAACCAGCTGCAACCGCCCTCGTTTTTTGTGTTTTTTCATCCTCGTTGATTTGATTTGGAGGCGCACGTGAAGTGACGTTTTACGTTTAATTTCGCACTGCATTGTGGGTGTTAAAATACAACTCATTTCCTGAAAGGATGCATCCAAACCATACTGCACAAAACCTGGAAGTTAGCATCCATGCTGAAATGTTCAGTCTACTGAGGTGGACCTAAAAAATGCCCACTGAACGACCACGAGGGTTCAGTCTACTGAAAAGTCCACACTGCATACTGAACTGTGGCTTTTCGGAAAGGGCCCTTCTGTGAGAGGAAATGTCTTTTTCCTTGAGGCCTTAGTGTGCTTGTTAGTTTTGGACTTTTATTAAAGATTAGCCAGATGTTCCAGTGGCGTGCTTGTGTGACGTACACAAAAGGTGTTGTCACATTTTATGTTTATATTTGGTTAATATTTTATTTTAGGAATATGTAACTTTGTGAAAGGCACTAATATGAGCCATGTTGGTCATGTAATGACTTCGTTGAAGGACACAAAGCTTCAAGTTAAAACAAACTGCTTATCTCAGTTTTACCAGCAGGAGGCAGTGTGGCGCCTTGCTTCTAGTATATATTTAGTCTGTTCTATTATCTGACATTCACTCTATCACTTTATTATTTAGTATCTGCCTACTTGCACATAGCTCTGTATATATATATATATATATATATTTATTTCCTGCTACTGCATAATAGTTCTGTTTACATCTTTAGTCCGATCACGGTCCACTTATACCTCCACTCTCTTTTTTTTATATATTTAACTTGTAATTTTGTATTTTACATTTTGTATTTAAACTTTTGACACTTTATTTCTTGTTAAATGTTTAGCATACCTGCACTGTCGTTCATGTCCTGCTCTGTGTGACTGTTGAATTGCCCCCCGGGGATAAATAAAGTTTTTTGAATTTAATTGAATTGAATTGAATTGAATTGAATTCTCTCAGGGACTCTCTTTGCTAGCAGACTCGTCGCTTCCTCATTATGCTGAGCGAAGCTGCACTGAACAGAAGCACTGTCGTCTTCCTCATCTTTTCTTGTGTACACAGGTTTGTGAAGCTTGAAAACATGTCAACATGTGTAAGAATGTGGTTTAATACTAAAGACAAGTGAAAACAACGTTGAAAGGCAGTTTAAGAATGTTTTTGTGAAGAAGCAGGTACTTGGTTAATACTCTGTGTTAAGTGCAGGCCAAGATGGCGCTGCCCGTCGTAACGTGTTTTTGGCTACTACAAAATAAGAGTCTGGTTAAGTTTCTTGCTCCAGTACATTTCACTCAGTATTAAATGTTGTGTTTCTGGTAAGATTTAAAAGTTAATATAATGTCACAGTCGTAGCTAAACATGTTGAATGATATCAGTATATAAGAAGCTGGTCGTTGTCAGTCTTTAGCTCATGCACTCTTTGTTTATCACTAGCAGTGTGCTAGTTTCTCTTTACAATATGATGTAAGCTTAATAAGGAAGCACAGGAAATGAACTAAAGGAAAACTAACTCAGTTTAAGGGCTGAATGAAGGTTCATTGAAGCAGTTTTACACTGTTCGTACTTAGAAGTATGGTAGTGGTGATTTGTGTATATATATCTGTTGTATGATTGAAAATGTTGTTATACAGAGAAAAGGACAACAGTAAGAAAAATGCATTTACTTTGAATTTTGACAAATAAATGATGCTGAGCGAAGCTGCACTGAACAGAAGCACTGTCGTCTTCCTCATCTTTTCTCCTGTTTACACAGGAACCTTCTTTGTTTATGGGTCTCCAGCTGAGACCTGTAACACTTGTGACCCTGGACTAGCCAAAAGAGTGAATTTAAAGCCCTGCCGATGGGTGACGTCACAGAGTGAACGTCCATGTAGATACAGTCTGTGTGTGAATCAGGGGTTAAAGGGCATCAACTGTGAGGGTTTAACACAAAGAGGATAACGATGATCAGAAGGAAGAGACAGAACAGAATAATGTAACTAAAATATATTTTATTATTACAGACAGATTTACCCAAACAAAACACAGCTCTACATGATGTGATTATAAAGATAGATAGATAGATAGATAGATAGATAGATAGATAGATAGATAGATAGATAGATAGATAGATAGATAGATAGATAGATAGATAGATAGATAGATAGATAGATAGATAGATAATTCAACATCAAATATCTACAGACACTTCTATGTTTTGTTGAATCTCAGTTGTTCGCCGATCGTCCCTTAAGTGAAACCCGAGCAGCGGTACAATGAGTTACACTTTTAAACACATGCTGGGCTACACGGGACAACGAGACCGCAACAGAGACGTCCTGAGATCTCATTTAAAGATGTAACCAAAGACAGTACGAGGCTCAGAGATGTTAAAACTTCCAGACGATGACGTGGACCGGACCATGACAAAAAGAGTCATTCTTGGGGGCTGCTGTCCAAGAGCTTCTTCCTCCGTTCATACGTCGCTCTGAAATGAAACCCGTCCAGGCTCATCTCCACACCCCTGAACTCACGAGGAGAGCAAAACAATAAAAAAGCCACTAGATTGCAGCCACCAGGAATGAACTGTTCTCCATTTGGCACGAGGTCTAAACGATGCCAAACTGGGCCAGGTCACTCAGCTCCATGTCGCCAAACGCCTCCCAGGGGCAGATAACCTCGGCGCCTGCAGGACAGGAAACACAGGTTGATGAAGCAAATCTTTATTGTTGCTTTCTGATAAAGAGTAGATAATGTGGATAAAGTGCACACAGTCTTGTGATTGATTATTACCTCCAAGGCCTTCCATCCCGGGAACATCATCGAATCTGAGAAAACAAAAGAGACAGAAGTTAGGACAAACGTTTCCTTTCTATCTGGCAGTATTTATGAACCATTATCAGCGGAGGGTTACCCCTTCTGTCCGGCTTTGGGGGCCTTGCTCTTGAACTGGCGGACCTCCTTCTGCTTGAACTTTGGAGGAGCGGCCTTGGAGCCTCCGGGTGCTGCTGCTGCTGCGTTCATTTCTATTGAATAAAAAACAACAAGATTCATAGAATGAAAATGATGAGCCACAGTCATCCTGTTCCAGGCTGTAGTGTCAATCCTCTAATCCCTTGAACCTAACTCTCTTACCTAATATCTTTTGCTCCCATAATTAGTCATAATTACATCTAATCTTGAACTTTAAGCAGCCTGTAAAGTGAGCCGATAAGCTGCCATCGTACCTGAAGCAAAGGGCCCTCTCTAAATGGTTCATATTATCTGTGCATTGTCAAGAGTCAGCATCATTCACGTTAGATATAGGGTTAGGGTTAGACTTTTAATATTATCAAATAATGTAAAACATTGAGTATCAGTGCAGTAATGCAAAGACAAATTTGAGTCCAGTGCCTTTCTGTTTAAAAGCTTTATAGAACTGGACCTCGCTCATACCCTTGTTGTCAAGTAACAACGCTTTGTCATCTCTGAAAGATGCACAAGTTGGTACGTTTAGAGCCTTAAGATACCTTTTACTGGGTCATAAACAAACAGTGCCGCCCCTCCCTACACACAGAGCATATCCTGTGTGTTTGACCTCGTCGTCTATGAGGGGCGTCGTGTTGGAGAACTTTTTTGTTTCCCTACCCATCAGGTGTCTGTATGACAAATGTTACTAACGCCGCTTTCATGTAATGCACTCCTGAAAATATCTAGATAATATCAGGAGGCATGCTCCGGACATTCTCCTGACCTGGCAATGACCAGGAAGACGTGACGTAAAAAAAAAACTACATGGAAGTAGCGGACGAAGCAACAGACTTTCTATCAATGCTACGTGTAGTTCAACAGAATCACAATCTGAACTAAAGAGTGGAGAAGAACATACTGGAGAACAGGAAACAGAATGCAGCAGGTTCATTAGAGCACGGAGATCGTAGAGGTGGCGTGCAGACAGTCTATGGTCGTGCAGCGATCACAGGGAATAAACGTCTCCACCCCCTCCCACTCGCTGGAGGTGAATTCTCCTGATTATATCCTGCTGCGTTCTCACATCAGCTCACTCTGACTTTCTGCAGAATAAATACGAGGAGGCTGGAGGAGAAACTCCAGGTGAAGTCGGAGTTAAAAATTGGGCTGTTAGCGTTTACACATACAGCTCCTCCGGGAAAATATCAGGAGATTTTAAGGAGTTGGTCGACCCGGGTTCAAATTCGACCTGTGGCTCGTTTCCTGCATGTCATTCCCCACTCTCCCTCTCTCTCCTATTTTTGATTCTATCCACTGTCCTCTTCAATAAAAGCATAAGAAAAATGATTCAACAGAATCCTAAAAATAAAAAAATGTTAGTAGACGTTCGAGTTCTTTTTAAATGTCCCTCCACACTGCGTTTAAAAACAGATTTCAGACTACTCACTGAGTCTCTGCTGCTGTGTGGAAGAAGTCTGTGTGCCGAGTCTCACCTGAGAGGTAGTTCGTTAGGAGTTTGGCTCGAGCGAAGAGAAGCTGTCTGGAAGCGTCTGAGCAAAGGAAGATCTGCAAAACAAAGAGAAGATCTCTTTCTTCTTGCAGTCTCTCTGTCCCGTGTGTCTCCTCTCACACACTCGGCGTTTATATACCGGCTCTGCTCATACTCAAAGCCCTTAATGAAGCTGAGATGGAGTATTTGCAGAGATAATCTCAGGACCATGAGAACAGCACGTATCTGTGGGACAAGGTGTTCTGTGGACGTGAAGTCCCCACCCTGCGATGAGTCTGTGTTTGTTTACCAGACGTGAAGCATTTTGGGTCATCTGATCAAAGACTGATCTTCACCTTAAGCTCCTGTGAGGAGCTTTAAGCTGGTTAAGACGAGAAACGAGAAACGGTAGCTAGCACTACAAATTGCTCTTTAACTTTCCACAAAGACGATCTGAGCAGACGCCCTTCTTCAGTGTGTTTTAGGCAGGCTACACACTAGACAATTAATGGCCCGATTTTGAGTCCTTTTCCCCCACCCCACCGCTTCCACGATCAGGGGGTGCTTGGCCCGATTCGAGGTTATTTGTCCAAATAATCCTCAAGTGTGTGGTGTCATATGAGAACTTTATTGCTCCTAGTCGAGTTGGAACCTCCACGATCTGAAATCGTAAATGTTCGACAGAACCCAAAATAGCCAATGAGAGAGAGCGTCCCCAACCGGATGTTGCGTACTTTAACAGCTCGCAAACATGGCATTGCACAAAAAGCTCCTATCTTCTCAGCCAGCATTTCACCCATTTTCTTTTTCTGGATTTTTTTCATTTGATCATATTAAGGAGGTGACAAGAGTCCCCCCTCAGAAACATCTCCAAGATCAGCTCAATGCTGTGCTGTAAGGATGCTGAGGTCCTTATTCTTGCCTTTGTGTCTTCCATTATAGATTATTGTAATGTTCTACTGCCAAAGACGAGATTTTGGGGTCTGCAAATGGTTCATTTTGCAGCAGCTTTTGGGCCTGGGTTCCAATCTGACCTGTGGCTCCTTTCCCGCATGTCATTCCCCACTCTCTCTCCCTGGTTTCTGACTCTATCCACTGTCGTATCTAAACAAAGACATAAAAATCCCCAAATCCTAAAAATAAACCTTAAAAAAAAGAATGCAGCAGCTCATATTCTGACCGGAGCTTGTAAATGTGACCCCATCCCCACGATGTTGGCTGCTACAGATGATGGATTTTCATTCAGAGCATATGAGTTTTCTGTCAGGACCTAAAGACAATTTCAACCAAAATCTTAAAGAGTGGATCTCGAGAAAATGACCAACCCTGACTTGAAGCGGGCATGTTCTGTTGAGATGTTTAAAGTTGTCATGAGTTGTCTGAATGTTTCCCTGATGTTGTGTGTCTTAGTGTGGTTTTGTTTTTTTTATGTTTTTAAATGTTCTTTTTATTGAGCTAGGTACAGCACTTTGAAAGCGCTATGCGCTAAATGTATTATTATAATTTTATCTTAACATACTGAGAGTGTTACTTTATCTCTGAGAACAGGTTCAGTGGAGCAGGTAAAATTGTATAAACTGGAGTTGGCTGCCAAACTGAAGCACATGTTAGATCACTTTCAGTTGGATAAGAGGCGATCACATCGCATGAGATTAGATTACAGGCAATTAGATCAGCCCGCTGTGGATTAGAGCAGCGCGGCGCACAGCGTGGGAGAGAAAAATCTGCATCATACGAGAAAAAAACAAACATTCAAAGCACGAGGTTGAGGATTGTCCTTCTATAGAACATGTTTAATACTCATAACTGGTACTGGTACACTGGTAACTTTCTGTTTATGGTTTCATTATCTTCTAAGAGCAGACTTTTTGAGTGACAGCCCCCTGCAGGCCAGACGGAGGATAACACCATGAGTGACAGCCGTATATTTAGAGAGAGGTGGTCAGTGTTCAGATTGGATTACATCTCATGACCTGAATTATGCAAGGGTGATATAATCTTCGAACTACAAAGATAGAAGATCACTTTGTCACTAAACACACTCAACAGATTTAGCACAAAAACAAACACTCGGCTATTAGTGGACAAAGCTAAGCTACTCAAACACAGGCTGAATGAGGACAGAGGTGATCTCTTTGTCCTCGTCTTCAGACATTCCTGGCTACACGAAATTTGCTGCTTGCATTCAATATAAATAACTTTAATTTTTACACCAAAAGCAGTTAGTTTTGGAGCAGACTGAAGGTGATTAGCTTTTGCATTTATTTAGATCAGAGAGTGGATAGAGTAGAAAATGGGTACTGCAGTCCAAATTCAAAACATTAGAGAGCTGTCTCCCCCCCCCCCTCCTCTCTAGAGTGGATGCTCACGCAGGTCACCATGTGGTGGACACTGAAGCTTCAGTGTTTAGCCAGCTCTGCATCTGTCTGTAAACCTTTCTGCGTTCTAACCTCTCTCCATTTTTAAAAAGCATCTCCAATATTGATCCTAGTTTGAGCACGTTTCTGCTCGTGGAGCTTATTAGAAACATGCAGAGGCTTTTTAGGTCGGGTACAATCACTTCTATCTGAACCAGTTCTCTTGCCCGCTTCCATCGCTGCAACACCTGTTGGTTTGACCTGATAACTGCTCTCATATCTGGCAAACCGAGGGGCGTCCAAAACGGCCGTGTGGGGGTGCCTTAAAACCGCCTACCTTCTCTGGTCCAAACAAATCCAGACCATTCAGGACCAGAATCTAAAGTTAGAAGGAGGACATACTGGCTGCTGCATTGTTGTCAGAGAAGCCAGCACTTCAACATAGCATGTTTCCTTCATGTCTGATCATAGAGTAAGCTCACTATCATTTCTGTCACTACACATCTCACTGATTGGACTTTAAGATGCATCATATCTGGAATTTTTGAAGAGAAAAGAGGCTGACACACTGATGTCTGGATCTGATATTCGGTGTTTTGCTCTGATGTTTCTGATCCTTGGGGCCAGGTCGCATTATTTTATGCTGATTTTTCACAAAAGGTCGTGTGAATGTGTTTGTGTGTTTGTTAGATGGGTTGTTCTGGTGAACTGGTGTGTGCAGAATATGCTGTTAAGAGTTATGAAGCTTTGGCGCCCTCTAGTGGAGCAAACAGTAAACTACGTCATGTGAGATTGAATTGAAATTGAAACCAACCCAAACTCTTTAAAAAAACGAATAAGACTTTTATAAAATATATATAGTTTAATTAAAATGATAAATAATAAATATCTTATGTCACAAAGTTAAGCAGGACATAAACATGAACAAAGATTCAAACAATAACATTCCTTCTTTGACATTTCACTTCACTCCTTAAATTACACTTCAGTTTTATTTTCAGACAGAATCAGGCAGTGATTGGCTTATCGTACACACACACACACACACACACACACACACACACACACACACACACACACACACACACACACACACACGCATACACACACACACACACACACACACACACACACACACACACAAAAGCTTTTGATGTCCTTCAACTTAAGCTTCAACTTCATTATTATCCCCCAGGAATATAGATCTGCAGCAGGCATCAAGATCTAACAGATACACAGGGCGGCGGTGGCCAAGTGGTTGGTTTGGGCGTCCCCTGTACAGAGGCTGTAGTCCTTGAAGCTAGCGGCCGGGGACAAGCTGACCTGGGGCTTCCCCGATAGTCTCTCTCTCTGTCCCTGATTTCCGACTCTATCCACTGTCCTATAAATACAATAAAGGACAAAAAGTCTCAAAACAAATCTTAAAAAAAATGATTCAACAGATACACAAAAGTCAACATGAGAACTACAGACAAACAGCTCAAGGGAAAAACAGGTACAGGTACTTCACTGAGGCTGAAACTGTCAGACCCAGCACAGAAAAGTGCATCAAGTAAAAACACTAAAGCTTTTCATCATCACTTTGAACTCTCTGATGACGTACAGGGACTTTCAGCTGTTACTCCATTATCCCAGCGGTGCTGAGGTAAACTTCGGTGACCTGCAGAGAGTTTGTCTGGTCTGCGTGCGGACCGCCGGTCTGCTGGATAAACTGCTGCAGGTTACACTGTCTCAGCTCCTTATTCAGCTCCTCGATCATCTCCCATCTGTCCTACAGGATGAAGGAGATACCACCATCAGCACCAATGTTGACTTCAATACATTTATAATCAATACACGTGAACATGTTAGCCCTCCAAGTCTCACAAACCTTATTTTCTCCTAGAATCTGTGTAAATATTGATATAGCGTAAATCAAATATACCCTCTGTACATTAATGTGAAGTTAAGACTGTCTAAAAGAGAGTGAAGTCAAACTCCCTCTGGGTTTGTTGTTCTCAGCTCTGTTTTCACATGGACAGGACTGCGCTTCCTTCAGCTTATATATGTTTCACTCAAAGGCTCAAACATGTTAATTTTTTATGTGAACCCCTCTGTCTCTAAACGTTAGCCCTACCACATGGTGGGATGAGATACAGCCCCTCCCACTCAAAGAAGAACAACTGAAGAAGAACCAACAGACTTGTCTGTCGCTCTCCATCTCATAGACACTTCCTGGTGAAACAGGAAGGGAGTGTTAAGGCAGGAGGGGAGGGGGGAGCTGAGGGATGTCCAAAGAGAGTGTAAGATCCACTCTCTCTGTACTCCAGTGGCTGGTATGATTTTGAGGGTTTTTTTTTGGGAGTTGTGTGATGATTATGTGGACTGACTTCACCTCTTAAATGTTGGTCATAAGTTAAGTTGTAAAGGAGCCTTGACATATATTAGCTGCTTTAAGAGTTCTACCTGTAGCCGCTCCTCTGCAGCTCGTAGCTTCTTCTGTGTTTCTGACAATGTTGCGTCCAGCTCATCTCCCTGCTGCAGACGGTGGTGGAGCTGCTGCTTCAGGGGCCTCAGGGCCTCATCCAGCTGCCGGGGTGCCGTCTCAGAGCTCTGTCTGTGGGCTCTGAGTTTCAGGTCCTGTTCCAGGTGTGCGGAGCGGCTGTATAGCTCCCTGATCTGAAAGCTGTGATCTTCCATCGAGAGCTGTATCTGATGCAGACGTCCGTGCATATCTGCGGATTAAAGTGTTTACATTTCTTAGAGATATTTTAGAGATGTCAGAGGGAAAAAAAGCTCATCAAGTATGAAGAAAATGTCAAGTACGGTGGCTCTGAAGGTCAAAACACAACATTTCACAGAGGAAAAAAGGACATTTCACAATCAAAACATTCAATCCAACCATCCATTCAGTTAGAAGTATTTGTTTATTACTATCGTCAACAAAACTAATTTCTTCTTGAACCTCTGAGGGGGAACTAGTTCCAATGTCCTTTTTTCGTTTGGATAAAGGCATTCATTTTAATTTCTTTTTAATTCTTGGCCACTGTAGTGAACACAATTGACGACGTACCTCGCTCTCTGACGATCTCTTCCTGTAACTGTCTCTCCCAGCTCTCTGATTGAATCAGCTCTGCCTGGTTCAGGCTCAGCCTCTGCTCCAGCTCCTCCAGTTCACCATCAGAGACCAAATTCAGACCAGCAGACGAGCTCTCCTGCTCCCACATGTCTGTCTCCCTCTCCAGAGCTTGAAGCTCAATCTCTAGGTCTTGCAGCCTCCTCTGTTGCTGCAGAATCTCCCTGAAAACATCGTCTTTGGAGGAAGGGTGCAAAGCCTGCACAGGGTTGAGGGGGTCTAGAAAAGAGACTGGGGAAGCTCTTGGCTCTGGGGATGCTCTGGGCGACGGAGACCAAGCCCTGTTTGATTTAGTCCTCCTGGGACTTGTTGAGGGACCCAGATTAAAGGTAAGAGCCTTGTGTGGCTCTCTGCTCCTGACAGGATCTGGTTCTGCTGATCCAGGCAGAGGCAGACCTCTCTGTATGGTGGGTGTGTCTCGACCATCACCGAGGCTGGGGCCGGTCCTCCGCAGGACGAATTTGACCTCTGCAGCCTGTTGCCCCAGCTGAGCCAGCAGCTGCAGTGGACAGCCATCTGCAACCATCTGTCGCTCTGTCCCTCTCAACTTCAGGATCAGAACGTACCGACCGGTCTGACCTGCAGAAAATACATGCAGAGAAGATCCATTTTTATAAGAGAATGGATACTACAACTCAAAAACAGCTGAATGTAAAGTTTGTAAAGAAGCTTTAAAGCACAAGGCATTGCAAAGTGTTTTAAAGGGAGGTCTAATAAAACATAAAAAACGTTTTTCACTCTGTCTACTCTTATTTTTAAACTTGATTTTCAATTAACTTGATAGAACTATGCACTGGCTAATGCTTCTTTAACATAAGTCTTTTAATTTAATATTTGTTATAACTGTAAACTGTTCTTTGCGTGGCAGGTGCTCACTAAAAATGTGGCTCATATTTGTGTATCGATCCTGTTTATTGTGGAACGTGTAGTTCTGTCTCCTCCCCTGCAGTGTGCAGGTGTGTGTCTGTGAAAATGTGTGTGACTGTGGGTGGGTGTGTCTGTGAATCAAGTGCTGACGAGGTGCTGCGCCTGATTTGTCAGTTCAACTGAAATTGCTGCTTCCTGATTGGATCGAGCATGGCATCACGTCTTTTAAATCTCAGCTGTTTCAGCCTGCTCTGCCCTTCAGCAGCCACTTGAAAAAACAGCATTAGTCTGTGTACCCGTCCTTAGATCTGTGTGAATTGTGTCTGCTCATTTGGATTGTGTGTTACAGACTTAGGATGATTTTTTTGATCGGTCTTGGTCTCAAGACTGAGACCACTTTTTGAAGGTCTTGTCTCGAAATCCAAAACATTTTTACTCGGCCTTGTCTCTGTCTCAGACTGAGCGGACTCCGGATTTTAAAACAAGACCCGTCAAGACCACCACTGATGGGCTATTTTTCAAGTCATTACTGTGATTAGAAGAAAAACGCCTTTCTTAAACAACAAATAACTTTAATTAATTCATAGTTCGCTTTTTATCCCCCGGTTATGGCCGCAACCTTCCCGGTGTTACGGTCTAAGTGAGTGACAAGCCTGCTGCACACAAGATGATGATTTTTCAGTGATATTTATGGTCTTGGTCTTGTCTCGATCTCGCTCTGCCTTGGTCTTGGCCTTGACTTGGTCTTGATCCCTAAATGTCTCGGTCTCAGGTACTGTATGTCTTGGTCTCGGTCAACTCTACTTTTTACTCTTTTGATTCTTCTTACTTATTGTCTTGTGTGGTTATGTTGTAAAAGTTTATGGTGTTGCACATGTGCACGTTAATCAGAGTTACTTTATACTTTTTTTTCTGTCTGACCATACACTCCTTACTGTTGCTGTTTTTTGTTTCTTATGTAGTTGATTGTGTTCGTATCTGTTTGTGTTGTTTTTACTACTGTAAGGTGACCTTGAGTGACATGAAAGGCGCCCATAAATACATTTTTTTATTATTATTATTATTAATCAGAGTTACTTTGTTGTTTCAGAACAGCTCTAACAGTGTGTTTGAGGAACTCAAAGCACTGCACCACTGACAATAAAAGTTTTATAAACCAGCAGTAAAAGAGTCAATCATTCATGTAGCTGGAGATGACAAAGACAGACTATATGTTTAAAATGTGAACAAACCAGTTCTGAATGAAAACAGGGCCACTTACCGATCGATTGTGCAAGAGCTATGACGACATCCTGGCAGGAAGTGTTCAGTGACAGGCCACACACCACTCGGACTACACCCTCCACCCACACCTTCAGCTCCATCGCTCTGCTGCAGAACGGCCAGCGACCTGCAAGGACACGGATAAATACACAGAGTCTGTGTGTGTGACCTAGTTTAGCTCTACACTAAGTCAGACCGTGGACGCTTTTTCCCCCTTTCAATTATAACTTATATAATGTTTCAGGCAGACAGATTTAGCTAACTGATTGTGGATTCTGCTAAACATAAAAAAATATAACACACACAATAAATACATTCTTGCTGTAGGGGCCTGTTTCAGAAAACCAAGGCAAAGCAGAGCCTCTATTTCAAATGTTAATGCATGCCAGTGCTTGCATTAGTAGCTAGGAGATACTCAGTTTTATATAGCTTTTTCCACTTGTTTATCATTCATCAGATTTAATTTTAATCAGCAAACATGTCTGTGTGGGTCCGCCTGAAAGTATGGGATAGCTGTGTGCAGTGTGGGTCAGTCCAGGTCCACCTTTCTCATGTTCTGTAGGTATTTTATTGTTGGGCCGCAGTTTAGCTGTTGCAGAAAACGCACTTGATGATACAAATCTCTGCACTTCAAAAAACTGAAGTCTAAGCAAGTTTATGTGTCTAATTTCTAGTCCAAAACTTATTATTATGCTTATTATAAGCCACATTTACCTGACAAATCCTTATAAACATCTTATTTCAAGTTAATGAAAACAGCCTGGATTATCAATCAATCAATCTTTATTGATATAGCGCCAATTCATAACAAGTGTTATCTCAAGACGCTTTACAAAAAGCGGGTAAAAGACCTTACTTATTGTTATATTACAAAGACCATAATCCATCATGAGCTCATTCGCAAAGCAGCAAAAGTTACATTGGTGAGAAAAAACGTCCTTTTAAGAGACAGAAATCTTCGGCTGGATCCCAGGCTCATGACGTAACACAAGGATTACTTGTTATGTTGTTTTTTTGGGAAAAGCTAAATTTACTTAAGTTTTAAGTTGATCCCCCCCGATGCACAACAGCGCCACAGGAGGTCATTCCTGCCTGTGGCCATCAAACTTTACAACTCCTCCCTTTGAGAGTCAGACACTTGGACACTGGACTATTTAATTTAATTCAACACTGTGCAATCTGTTTAAATCGTGCAATATGTCCTTTAATCGTGCAATCTGTCTATAAATCGGTCACACACCTTTTGTTAATATTGAACCTTATAAATATAACATGCAATATCCACACTGATAACCACTGTATGCACTAGTAACTGTAAATATTGTTTTATGTTCCATCTTTAAGTCACTTGCGCTTGTACATAGCTTATTATTCCAGTCCTACCTGGTGCTTATTTTAGTATCTCTATTCTATTTTATTTTACAGTCTAAATTATTTCTATACTTCTGTACTGTGTTTTAGAGCAACGGTAACAACCGAATTTCCCCCTGATGGGATTAATAAAGTATTTCTGATTCTGATTCTGATTCAAGAGATGAAACTTATGGCTAAGTAAAAATGCTTGTCTGAATTAAAAAAAAACTATTACAAGCATCTCAGGCCATATTTTTTTTGCCTGTAATAAGTAATATCTCAACATTTTACTAGAAATGAGATGAATACACTTTCTCAGATTTGAGTTTTTGTGACCAGTGGAAAAGCCTGAACCCTCTTCTGTTGAATGTTTGGGCTCTGCATTGTTTCTGCTGTTCATGTCTTTGAAACGATGTAAATGTGTTTCAATATACCGGAATTTGTGTTTTTACTTCAATATTTTTTTTTACTTTAGCCTATAAAAAAAATGTAGATATAAAAAAAAATAAAAAAAATAAAAAAAAAAATATATATATATATATATAAATAAATATAAATATTTTTTCTAGCGGAATGACGTCACTGTAACGTAATGACGTCACGGTAACTTAAACTGTAACCGTTGACGCGCTGGTTGTGGTAAGTTCGACGAGACTGAACTTTTGTATGATTTAAAGTTTAAATGTCCGTTTAAAAACACAAACAACTTATTCTCGTGTAGTTTTAAAAGTTTAGGAGTAACTAAAATGTCGAAATTATTCGGTTAAATTAAACCACGTAGTATGTTTAGGTAATTAAAAGCCTGTTCGTTGGTGTGCGATGATCTTAGACAGCTAATTCCAGTTCCGAAGATGCTAACGAGGTGGAGAATGGAGATATTGGGTTGCTGAACATTGATGATAAGCCAGAACTACGAGGAAGACGAGGTAATAAAGAGTAAACAAATAGTATTCATATTTTTTTGTGAGCAACATGAGCTAAAATAAGCTACAGTATGTGCTGCGTCACTGTCATTCAAGCTAACAGTAGCGGCAGCTAGCATGAGTTGGGTTCGCGTGTTTCCATGGCAACACTAGATGACCGCTTCACTTCAACGCGTTCAACTCGCAGCTTCATTTATTGTAAGGAAATGTTATCAGATATTTTGCAAATCTGGGAATACATTCCTTACTAATAGATTTATTCACACATGTGTTCATAAAGGTTTCTTCTAACACGTATGAAAATATTTAAATCCAACTTCTGTAGGAAAATCCGTGAGAGCTGCTCAAAGTCGGGGTACCTGGAACCTTATTGGTGAAAAATTGAAAATGTTAACCCTTGCCTTAGGTAGCTTGTTAGGGGTCAAACTAGGGGTTGTTTAGGATTCTGAATTCATTGCAAACATTCATCAAACATCATAAAGAACATCTGTGGATTAATAGTAAGAGAATATTGCAAAAGGTCCGATAAATTAAAATATTGATTATAAACTTTGGGAAAGGTAAGGCAAGTTTATTTCTATACCAAATATCAGCAACAGGTCAACTCAAGTGCTTCATACAAAACATCAGAAGCATCATGACAAAGCGACATAGCGAAAAAGAGAAGGTAAAGGAAGACATAAAAATCACAAAACCCCACCACTAACAATCACAGAGAAGATTAAATATGAAAATATGTAAAAACAAAAAACAAGATCCTAAGACATTTCAGCTAAAACTAAGAAATGAAAGTTGAAAACAATATAAAGATAACCTAAAAAAATGATGCTGTTTGCATAAAAAGCTTACAAAGTAAAGTCAAATTATCCGTAAATGTCTTGGTCTTGTCTCGGTCTCGGAGCACTCTGGTCTCGGGATGTCTTGCTCAGTTAGTGGGGTCTTGACTACAACACTATTGTGGAGTTTGCATGTTCTCCCATGCATGTGTGGGGTTTCTCTGGGTACTCAGGCTTCCTCACACAGTCCAACCACGTTAGGTTAATTCAATTGGGACTCTAAACTGCCCATAGGTGTGAATGTGGTAAAGATAAGGGAGGAGGGATCTTAATTTGTTATTAAAATGTTTTAAATATTGGATGGATGGACAGAGACAGTGTCACCAGAAGTAAGGGATGGTCTATTCTTTTCTACTTTTTGTACGAGTTGTTTTTTTCAGAGTAATGCAAAATCAAAATCAATGAATATGTGTTTTATGTTGATGTGTTCTCCTGTTTTTACGTTTAGTTATTTGCGTTTCTTCTTTACGACAGCAGAATAGAAGTTCCTGCTGCTGTGCATGACTCTGAAGTGAAACATTGATGTTTCACACATCAGATAAACCAGCATCAGTTTAACGCTGCAGCTCAGTTTAAAATGTCCAGGTTTACATTTCACATGAAGAGCCTTGTTTTTGACAGTGTGTGAAAAAGAAGAATTGTGTCTCTGCCTCGTGTTTGCAGGAGAGAGGACGCACAGGTTTGCTGAGAGCAGGAATGTGGCAGAACACGCTGACATTCCTCGAGGACTCAGACTCCACCCACACATACCTCCACTCTCTGTTTACTAACCTCCACTGTTCAAAATCATCCTCACTGTCACTACCATTCAAATAATCACAAGAAAGTTCAAGTTATCGACTACAAAAAACAAATCTTGGTATTCAGAAAATCACGAACTTCACTCCTCTAATGTGAACATGTTGTACGTGTTATGAAACTGATCACAGTGCTCAACATTTTGTAAATCTTTGAGGAAATATTGTTTCCTCAAATGACAAATCATTACATTAAAATATCAACCTGCTCTCTGTTTTACTTAAAACATCTTTTATCAAGACCCTAGAGCTTTTTTAAGATTTAAGAGTTGCATTTTCACTGCATCTTCTGCACTCGATATGATCAGTGTCTGAAAGAAATCACTGATGCAGCCTCGATTTTTGTTGTTTGTTTTTCAAATTTAACTTGAGATTTTAACTAAATCTTCATTTAAATGTGTTAAAGCTGATTTAAGTGTTATAACAGTTAAGTAAAGGTGGGCTGATGCCTTCATGAACAGTGTATAATTGAATAAAAAGGTTTAATGACTGTTAAGACCCATAATTAATACAGGTTTCAAATTAGATAGACCCATAACAAAGTAAACTGCTGTTCATATTAGAATCATAAAAACTCAGATGAAACATTTCCCCCTTAAAGAACGTATCTCTCCCTCATAATTATTAGAAACAGTCAAGGCAGGCAGCAGGGATGTTAAAGTTCACCAAGGAATTTTGGCGCACTTACCTGTGAGTTCAAGCTTCTGTCAGTGTCACTGACGGTTCTTCTTTCTCACTGCTGCGCTTTCAGGCTGATGGTCGGCTGTGACCCAAACACTCACACGGAGACACACTTCAGTGAGGAGGAGGAGGAGGAGGAGCAGGAGGAGTGGAGTTGTGGAATGCGGCCTTTCTGGAAGCGCTCCGTGAAAAGTGACGTCACTCCGAAAGGTAATCAAGAACATTTATTCTTCTACAATATTTTGGCTTCTCCCACTTTCACTTCAGAGGAAACTGTTCTTTATAAAACTCTTCCACATTTTTCTTTAGTGCAGAAATTACTTTGCAGATTTAGATTTTACATCAAGTGTCACATGGTGTCTTTTCTTTCCCCTTTCCCTCTCTTCCTCTTATACACTTGTTTATCCTCATTCAGGAAAGTTATAAACACCCACTTTTAATGTGCTCTTCCTCTTTTATACGGCTTTGTTTTACCTTTGTGAAAACATTTAGGTAGGCTACTCCTACCCCCACTGCCTCTAAACTGTGATGTCGCTGTGATACTGAAGCCGGGCTCCTCCCACTCTGTGTGTAAATGATTGAAACTAAGAGGAGTGACTCTTGCCTCAAACAGCTCCCTCTTCAATTCTACTGCATTCCTCTCTTTAAGTCATGCTGTTACGATTGGCAGCAGCACTTGTCACACTGTTGGGATGCTGTTAAACTTATAGGCAACATCATAATTCATCATCCATCACAATCTCAGCAGCAACATTCGCGCTAATTTAATTATAACTGTGCATCATTTTTTATTTGTTTGGCTCACAATCAAACTCAAAATCAAACTCCTGCAAATCAGTTTCTCACTTCATAAAAAATGTCAATAATAAGGACATTTGTCATTAAAATGATTATTTTTACCTGAGCAGCAATCTTAATCCTAAACATATTCATCACAATGTATGTGGGCTGAATTAAGGGGATTTTTGTACAAAAAATAACTAATCAAAATTCTTGCTATTTAATTATCTTGTAATTTCTTTTGATTTGAATAGACCAGGGGTTCCCAAACCCCCCAAATAAGAGGGCCTGAAACTGGTGATCCCCAACATTACGTAGGACACCACCACGCACTCACACTTATAGGCCTATACAAACACCGGTAACACAAAGAACAACTCACAAGAATATAACAGCATAAAAATCATACAACAATTTTATTTAGTAATTTATTGTAAGAAATACTAGAAGGAGAATTCAAGTAATTTCCATGTAAAGACTTCAGCACTGAGAGGACAAATAAAACTCTCATCAGCCCCACAGTCAGAAACATCACAGTGATGTGAAGGCTGAAACTGTTTTTATGTGTTACATTAACGCTCACTGGACTTTACATTTATTTTCTTACATGCACTGTATGTCACCTTTTGTACATTTTGTGTTTTTTATTATTTTTTATATTTGACATTTTTAAATTCTATTTTATATATTTGTAATTTCTTCTTATATTTTATTTTATTTAAGTTCTTGCTATTTTGGCTTTTGAACCAATACACCAAGACAAATTCCTTGTATGTGAAAATGTACTTGGCAATAAACCCAATTCTGATTCTTAAATAACAGACACACAGGTGTGTTCATCTTTATGTATGTTGACTGTGTGATCAGAGCGCCCCCTTGTGGTTTTTTCCTTCAGTTGTCAGTGATGTGTTGTGTGTGAGTGCAGACTTTATTACAGATCGAGTACTTGGTACAAAAGATGAACATGATCTGATCAAATAATTTTTGTCTTCTTAAGAGAATTAAAATCAATTATCTGCTCATCAGTTTTTTACTTTGTTACTATGAGGATATTTCAGAACCACAACTGCAACACTTTGATCGTAGAGAAGTTCAAAAAAGAAACAAACCTTGGCACATCCATTTAATAAGACAGGTGCGTAGGAGAGCAATGTGTCCATCAAAAACTCAAAGGTAAACTCCTGCACACGGTCTAACTTGCAAACAAACATTTATTGGCAACGTTTCAGAACTAAACCAACTGAAGTTCCACTAAGAACTGCTGAGAGCATGTGACATTTTAAATATTGTTTTTCAGTGATGTAAGCAATGGAAATTAATTTCCTGTCACCTCAATTTGATTTGAGAGAGATGTAGTATTCTTACTTATAAAAGTAAACCCTCCAATAGATTACCTCACGCTGCAAACATTTTATCCAGTGTAACTTTGAGTCTCCTTTCAGACTGTAGTGTTGCAAAAATAGATAACTGATGTTTATAGACACTGTTGTCCCGTATTACAGTCACACAGATTATTAATAGTCCTGACTAACAGCTGGAAAGAGTGACTGTTAACAGATATTATTTACAGCTTTAACAAAAGAAGACTGAAGAAATACATTTCTACTGAAATCTTTAATCACAATTTAACTCAACATTTGTGGCTTTAGGCCCATTTTCACATTTATTATACATTCAGTAAATCATCTTTATCACTTGTCATGTAGAATTAAGAGAAAACAACATTTTCCATCAAAAACAGAAATAAGAAAATGTAAATATCACTCCAGCTTCTCACGTGGAGCTTGCTGAACTCATCGTCTGTCTGAAATAAATCAAATTGGCCTCACTTTTCCTGCAATCAGCCTCTTCAGACAACATTGAAACATGATCAACAAAGTCAGTGAGATGAACATCACATATTCACTGACTGAATCAAAAACACATAAAAGAATTAACATGTTTTTACTGTGACTACAGGAAGAGTAGTCAAACTGTTATTGTACGAGAAGGTCATTTCATCAGCATCACTTTGTATACTGTAGCTCTATGACTGAGCAAAAACATCCAAACAACAAAACAACAAGGCCAAAATATAACTGAAAACACAAGAAGAAGATTTATGTCACAATATAGAACAAACATTTCAAGTCAATGATATCAACATTTCTTATTTTCTGACTGTATCCAACACATTTAGTTTTCTTGTTATTATTTGATCAATCAAAACTCCAAATGTGAATCAATGAATGAACCATTCTGACACAAACACTACAGATCATCTCTTTTCCCCCCACATGGTCTCCGTATAGTAAATCATCATTTCATCATCTTTACTGTGTGTACCAGTTATAATACACAGAGCCACACAACAACATAAACAACAACAACAAACTGGTTCACTGCTCATCAAAACAAACAAAAGAAAACACATGAAGAACATTATCATCATTACATCATCATCATTGTGCACACTTGTTAAAATGCACGCGGGCATAAAAAAATAAAACAACATGAAGATAAAGAGAGATTAAAAAAACAACTCAGAGAATTCATCCAAAATAGAAAAACAACAACATGATCTCTGTTTTCATGTTCATCATCTGTCGTGGTCAGCTTGTCACTCATACTGACCTCACATTGTACACACCTTCTGACATTATCTTTGAAAAGAAAGTCTTAAACACAAAAGGTAACTGACAGAACAAAAACTACATGAATTGTCCTTTAAACTTACATCATAGTCATCGCCTTATTCATGCACTGTAGTAAGAGTGCTGAAAGAAAATGTACAAAACAAAATGATTGTTCTATTTAAAAAACAACAGAAAAAAAGACATGTTCAAAAGTTTAGCATTTAATCTTTGTACTCTGGTCAACTCATCATTTGTCTTTGCTCACATTCACCAGACCAACTGTTCACTGTCAGCAGCTGGTGAGTCAGAAGAACTAAATCACAACATAGAAACATAAGAAATATAAATCAGGTGTTTGTCACACTTCAATTATTTGATACAGAGCTTCTGTCTTTCTTTGAAGACTTCCATTTCTCTTAGTAAGGAAAACATGTGAAACAAGTTGTTTTGCTGAATGTCCTAACGTGTTCAGTGTCATATGATTCTGCCACTCCTCTTCCACTGTTGGACATTTGCACACAAAAAACAGGAGGTGTGTAAATGTTTCTTGTTTAAGGATATTTGTCAGAGTTGTGAATTGTTCATTTTATGTTGAAGGCTTCTTTTAAACCTGTCAGTGCTTGTTCCTTTGTGATGCTTCTCCAGGACTCTGGAATGACAGCAGGCTTGGCGTTGTGTTCTTCAGCAAATCTGTCATTGTATTTTACCAGGACATACTTCCAGTAGTCAGACGCCCCGATGGTGCGGTCAGGAGGAATGAGCCAGTCTGGATAGTATGTGGTATAGTCTTTATAAGGATGGACCTTCCCCTCAGTGTCTGCGTTTTTGAATAAACATTCACTGTGGACATCTGTTGTACACAGTGTTTCAACCAACTCGCCTGTGTCTATGTCTTTGTACATACCAAGACCTTGAGGACGATGCACAGCTGCATGATGCTCCTTGTGTTCTTTGCCTCCAGCCTCACAAGGAACTTTACAGAATGGACATTGTTGTCCACAACCAAACACTTGCTTAAAGAGCTCATCTTGTGGTTTGGTTGGTAGTTTCTTCAGTGTCTCAGATATGTCACCAGAGTTTGAGAATCCCTCCTGAAGCTCTTCCTTTAATTCATCTAATGATTTAAACAGGTTTTCTGTAAACTGATGGCATTTGCTTTGGATCTGAAACAGGATGGTTTTTTCATCCTCCACTGAAATTGAGATGTCTTTGTTTAGATTCTTCCGCATGTTGTTGATGAGCTCTTGAATACTTTCCTGGTTGTCTGGCAGCGGAGTGCCATCACTGCGTTTTGTGGACTGCTTTAATGCTTTTGTGATTTTGTCAGCTATGACCTGCAGAGTTTTATTCTTCAGTTTGCACAGAGTCTGGCCCTCTGACATTTTTTGCAGGACATGCTGAAATATCCAATCCTTTACAAATATTTCATACCTTGTAATGTACTTGACAAAACTCTCAAAGTCATCCTTCTGCAGCAACTGTTTTTGAATGTTGTACTGGAAAAAGGATCGTGAACTGTACTCTGATGAATGGCAACTTGTCAACATTTCATCCACGATGTCGACTCCCAGAGATCTACTGATGTACTCCTCAACAGCAGGTTTGATACAAAATCTGACATAATCAGTTGCTTTGTGTTGGCTGTCATCTCTCTCTTTGTACAAATCAATGAAGTCTGTCAAGTACTGTTTCTTTTTCTCTTCCAGCTTAATCTTTGGATCCCTTTGGACCAAGTATTTTCTGTGCATGTGAAGGAACTCTCTTGAAGCAAATCCACAAATGTGAACTTTCAGGTCAATAGCAAACAGGGACTTGAACTTCTTGCAGCTTTGCTTGAGGGATTCATCGACTTTTTCCAGAAGATCCTTTGTGAAAGAATCATGGTAATCATTGTCTGTCTTTGCAGTATCTTGAACAAATTTTGTGCAAGATGCAATTACACTGTCTGCCAGGCTCTGTAATTCTTGTTTGACATCTTTCTGTAACAAGAAATTTACAACGTTTGTCTTTACATGTTCTGTTTTGGCTTCAAATTGACATTTACCAATTTCTTTCAGGTCTGTAATAATCTGTAGTTCCTCATTGACATTAAGATTTCCAAAATGTCTTCTCAACTGGTCAAGGACTTTGGCAGATATATCTTGTTCTTTTAGGCCAGATATGTTTACAGTGACAGCAGCCCACACCTTTTCAAACTCTTCTTCCAGCTCCTCGTCTGACAGTGTGCATTTTTTGCAGTCGCTCAGAAGTTTCATGACCTGCTCTTCGATCACTTCTCTGTGTTTTCTCTGAAGGTCTTCAGCATCTTTTGAACTCTTTTTACATTCAAGTGCACAATCCAAGTCATTGTTGGCTGAATGTTGGATTTCATTTGTAAGACCATTGATCCTGATGATAAAGTCACTTTTGTATTTCATTATCAGATTCACGTGTCGGTCTTTCCTCTTGAAGTAGTCCTGGAGTTTCTGATGCATTTTTGTTTGTTGTTTTTTTATTTTGTCAGATACCTCTGACTTTTTTGATTTGACCATTTCATTCAAATCATGAAGCTCAGACTCATTGTCAGCATTTTGGATTTCCATTTCAGTTTCTGTTTTCCAGCGGGAAACCTCTTTTCTGAACTCCCATTCCCACTGATTGAACTCTTTGCAAAGGTTGTCATAGGCATGAGCCACGAGAGTGTTTCTGAAACTAAAGATGAAGTTCTCCAACTTAACAGATCTCCAGAGACTTTTTATCCACTCTAGAAACTCTGGGATGTCTGACACATGATCTCTTTTTACTGTCTCCAGAAGATTTTTCTTGAAATCGGCCACAGCTTCACTGTACCCTGTGTTCACTGGTGCCATTGGTGGGGTCCCATGCCACAGTCCTGGGATATTCCAGTTATTTTTGTCCAAGTCATAGTCCAGCACATCTGTGAATAACTGTATGGAAGGATGTTTTTCCATTTCGGCTGCGATTTTGGTCATTTCATTGAGTTGTTCCAAGAGATGTTTTCGCTCTGTCATGTTCTTCTCATGGGCAGAAACTCCAGCAACATTCTGGTGCACAAAATGACAAACTGGCTTTTTCCCAATCTGCTTCATCCTCAAGAATGCATGAGTCGCAATTTGAAGAAAATCCTTCATTTCAGTTGAGTTCTCCATTGCAACATTGATAATGGTGACATCACTTAAACCAATGACAAAGGTTGCCAGCTGGTTGTCATGCTCACAACTGTCCTCTAGTTGTGCCAAACAAGGTGACCTAAGACCCTCTGTGTCAATGAGAACTATAAAGTCATAGTTCAACTTGCTTTGCATGTCTTTACCTACTCTGAGAAAGAGCATGTAGGCTCCTCTTGTGCATCTGCCACTGCTGACAGGAAACTGCACACCAAACATGGTGTTGAGGAGTGTTGACTTCCCTGTACTTTGAACACCCAACACAGTCAGCACCAACAGTCTGCTCTTCGCTCCAACCTGGTTGTGAAGCTCCATTAGCACATCTGTCACCCACCTCTGTGGGATGTTAGACGCATCTCCATCGAGAAGCTCTAAAGGATATCCATCCAACAGCATTTCAGCAGCCAAGCCAGGGAGTCGAGATATTTGATCATCAGTGTGTTGTGACTGGGAGGAAAACTCATAGATGAGTCCCATCTCTCTCATGTAATGCTCTATTCCCAAAGAGCTTTCCAGCAAAGCCTGATCCAGTTCTGCAATCTCTTTCCCATCTTTCTCCTTTTTGTTGCATTCTTCTGTCAATTTGTGACGTAGTTTGGATAGTTTCATGGCAGGCTGCAAATGTGCATTCAGTTTAAGGTTCATCCACTTCAGGAAAAAATCTCTTTTCACTTTGTCCTGTTCAGATGATTGTTCAATGAAACTATTCATAGCTTTGGACAGTTTGTGTTTGCCAAGCTCCTTCATGATCTCTTGTTTTTCTGTTTGTAGTTGAGATTTATATTCTTCCAGTTTAAAATCACCAGCATTTTTTAACCTCCATTCTTCCATTTCCAACTGTGATAACTTTTTCCAGTTATCACCTTGTAAAGGAAGTGTTTTGTTCTTGTACTCTGGTATAGGTCGCACACCAATTCCTTTTGCAATCTCCTCAGCAACTTTCTTTTGGTCGTCACTCATGCTTTCATCCTCAGGCAGACCAAGTTCCACTGCCTTGTCAAGCATGTTTTCGATTGTTGTTGTAGTTTTTAAATTTGTCATGGATTTTTTGATGGTTACACTTAGTTTCTCTGAAAAATCAATCACATTGACATGTTGCTCTTTGATTTTCACACTGCTCTGTGGTAAATCTAATTCTTTGACTGTGTTCCTGACAGTCATCATGTCCTCTCTGGCATTGTCAGCCTTGCGGTTCACAACCAAGAACAGTTTAGATCTCACATCTTGAAGAGATTTCAGAATCTCGTGCTCGTTTTCTTCAACTTTGTCCAGGAATACAAAGGTAGCAGTCGACACTTGAAAAAGAAAACTGAATTGTGTAAGTGACCGACCAATGTCTCCTCTCAGATTGGCAACAGCAATTGGTTTTGGAAATGTGTCAGTATTTTCTCTGCCACAGGGAAGGTACCAGCAGACCTCTACCAATCCATTTGCAATTTTCCTTTCATGGTCTCCTCCTTTCATATCTCTGTGTATGAACATGTTGTTGTTGTTGTACTGGTCAAGGCTGAGAATATGATTCAAACACTGGGACTTGGATAAACTGCAGTTTTTAAGCCTCACAAAGGAGAAGAAGGGTAGTTCTGCCTGGACAATGTTTTCTTCAACAAACCCTTTTGAACTTGACATTTCATGTGGACGCCACTCTTTGACGATGTCTCTCAGAGCCCACACCATCAAGGTACACTGACTATTGTTGCCATGGGGCAACACTAGTGGGACAGAAAACTGGCACGTCGACATTTTGAGAGCCATTTCTTGTTGCAAGAAGCTGTCAGCACAAAGAAAGAGTGCTACCACGAGGTCAAGAAGGTTCACCTTATTGTCTGCAGAGTCCTCTGCAGTATAAAGGTCTAGGTCAAAGAAATCATTGTTGTCCTCCTCATCATCATCTTTGTTTGGTAATTGTGTACAGTTCCTGCATTTTGCATTGATTTTAAATAGTTTCCTGAGAAAACACCATGGTATGTCCTCCACTGATGAAACAGCTTCATCATACACACTGTTTCTGTTGATCTCCAAGAGAGACCGAAGAGTGAGCTTGTTGGGATGAAATCTCTCCAGTCCAAGTTGTGAGAGAAAGTTTAAAAGGACTGTCAAAGAGAAAGAGAACATGTTTATCACAATAGGTCCCTATTTGATATTGATTTAAAAAAAAATCCTAAAACAGGTAGCTTTGGCATTTATGCAAGTCATATTTAAGTAACAGAGATGGGCACAAGTCACTTGAGAGTCCAAGTCAAGTTTCAAGTCTGTTCAGGCAAGTCCATGTGAAGTCTCACCACCCACAATGCTGTGCTAAATTAACCGTAAAACGTCACTTCACGTGCGCCTCCAAATCAAAACAGAGATGATGAATGAATTGAATCAATTTCTAATCTAGAATTAAAGTCCCCAGTGAAATCGCTCCTTTTAATTAACAACAAAAAATTTAACAAATGTGTGCATTATTGTGAAACCTTTCCCCCTGTATTTAAAGAATGATTTACATATTTATGTTTGCGTCTTTATTGCTTTATTTGACTTTATATTCTGTATATTTCTGTCTTTTATTTGTACTTTCCTGTATGTACTGTATGTTATTTTATTATTGAATCTGTTTTTTACTTTATTTACATCGTGATATTTTTTTTGTTTACCTGACTGTATATGTGCATTACTCTTCTTGAATAAAGCTAAACAAAAAAAACAAAAAAAGCGAGGATGGAGGCGGCCGGTTCAGGTAACGCAAATGACGCCACTTCCATGCTGAATAAATCAGACGAAGTAGGAACAAATATCTGCCTACTGTGCTGTCTACTGAACAGTAGGTACTAACAGTATACAGCATGGATAGTAGGTACTGTCTACTGTCTACTGACAGATTGTGTAGGCACTTTGCAATCGGATGCACCCTCTATCTGTATTTCCATGTTGAATCCAAAGTCATCCTTTGGTGTGAATCCTTCAGAAAGCAATGGCTGTCTCACTTGTTGTTTACATGTTTGATAGTTTATATAGATACATTTTATGTACATTTATATTAAGTTTAAAGGAGTTTAATGTAAAATTACACTTTAATATTGTTTCATAGCCAACTACTAAATGCAGCGTGTATTTTCTTTTTCTAGTTTCACTCCGATTCATTGTCATCTTGTCTACTTTGAAGAAGTAATTAAAGGAGCAAGCACACTCACTTCCTGGCCCTTGAAAAGGAGTTTGGTGTCATGATTTGGTGTTTTGTTTAGTTGTAATTTGTATTTTCAGAGTTTTGATTTCTTATCTTGTTTTAGTTCTCACTTCCCCTAGTGTTGTTTCCCTTGTGTGTTCTAGTTTAGTGTTTCATTGTAACCTTGTATCCTAGTGTTTCTTTATGTTCTAGTGTGTTTTTTGTTAGTCGTCAGTGTTCATGATTTACTTGGTAGTTGTCCATAGTGTTTCTGGTTTTGTGTTTTTTGTGGTTACACCTGTCTCTGTGTTTCCCCTCAATCCTGATTTGCCCTGATTGTCCTCACCTGTGTCTTGTTAGTTTCACCTGTGTCTTTTGTCTCACCTGTGTCTAATTACCCCATGTCTATTTAGTCTCTGTGTTTCTTCCCTTCTGGGTCGCATCATTGTATTATGTCAAGCGTCTGTGTTGTATGTGTCTCCCAGTCTCCCAGTGATTCCTTGTGGCTACCTTTTTGGATTTTCTTAGTTTTTTTGGAAGTACGTTTTTGTTTGCCTTAGTGCCTTTTTAGTTTAAATAAATTATTTTTGTTATCTGCAATTGGGTCCTCCACCTCCTCATTCCGACCGTGACAGAATGATGCGACCAACAATGGACCCAGCAGATTGTTTGGAGGAGATGGATTGTTTCCAGAAAGTAGCTTACTTTCAAGACATTTTTCGTTCGGTCAGGAGCACTGCTCAGGAAGAGCAGTCGCCCTGGACAGGCACCCGCCTGGCCATTTTTACTGGGACCCGTGGAGGAAAGAGAAATGCCACCCGTCGTCCTATCCTGTCTCCACGACCCAGCACCCCAGAGTCTCTACAGCCCCAGCAGTCGGTGTACCAGCCCAGGCCTCAACACAAGCCTCAGCTCCAGCCTCAGCTCCAGCCTCAGCTCCAGCTCCAGCCTCAGCTCCAGCCTCAGCTCAAGCCTCAGCTCAAGCCTCAGCTCAAGCCTCAGCCCAGGCCTCAACCGAAGCCTCAACAAAAGCCTCCACTCAGGCCTCAGCCCATGTTGCTGCTCAGCTCACCAGAGTCTTCGCCGCTCAGCTCACCAGAGTCTTCGCTGCTCAACTCACCAGAGTCTACGCTGCCCAGCTCACCCGAGTCTTCACTGCCCAGAGCTCCAGTGACTTTGCCCCTGTGCTCCCCAGTGACTTTGCCCCTCTGCGCCCCAGGGCCTCAGCCTCACTGCGTCCCTGCAGAGCGCCCTCTGCTGCCTGTGACTGCTGAGCTCCGTAGTCCCCCTGTTGAAGAGAGGGGGATTCCTGCGGATTCCCTGTCGGCGGTCCGGCCGACTCCTGACGTTGCCTCGGCGGTCCGGCCGATTCCTGACGTCCCCTCGGCGGTCCGGCCGATTCCTGACGTCCCCTCGGCGGTCCGGCCGATTCCTGACGTCGCCTCGGCGGTCCGGCCGACTCCTGACGTCACCCCTGATGTACCCTCGGCGGTCCGGCCGACTCCTGACGTACCCTCGGCGGACCGGCCGATTCCTGACGTCACCCCTGACGTACCCTCGGCGGTCCGGCCGATTCCTGACGTCACCCCTGACGTACCCTCGGCGGTCCGGCCGATTCCTGACGTCACCCCTGACGTACCCTCGGCGGTCCGGCCGACTCCTGACGTCGCCTCGGCGGTCCGGCCGACTCCTGACGTCTCTCCTGACGTCGCCTCGGCGGTCCGGCCAACTCCTGACGTCGCCTCGGCGGTCCGGCCGACTCCTGACGTCTCTCCAGACGTCGCCTCGGCGGTCCGGCCAACTCCAGACGTCGCCTCGGCGGTCCGGCCGACTCCAGACGTCGCCTCGGCGGTCCGGCCGACTCCAGACGTACCCTCGGCGGTCCGGCCGACTCCAGACGTACCCTCGGCGGTCCGGCCGACTCCAGACGTACCCTCGGCGGTCCGGCCGATTCCTGACGTCACCCCTGACGTACCCTCGTCGGTCCGGCCAATTCCTGACGTCACCCCTGACGTCCCCTCGGCGGTCCGGCCGATTCCTGACGTCCCCTCGGCAATCCGGCCGACTCCTGACGTCCCCTCGGCGGTCCGGCCGACTCCTGACGTCCCCTCGGGGGTCCGGCCGACTTCTGTGTCTCTGTGGGAGGCCCTGCCAACACCTGATTCCAAGTTGGAGGTCCTGCCCACTCCTGTTTCTCAGTGGGGGGTTCTGCCCACTCCTGTTTCTCCGTTGGAGGATCTGCCCACTCCTATGTCTCGGTGGGAGGCCCTGCCAACACCCGTTTCCAAGTTGGAGGTTGTGCCCGCTCCTGTTTCTCCGTTGGAGGATCTGCCCACTCCTATGTCTCGGTGGGAGGTCCTGCCAACACCCGTTTCCAAGTTGGCGGATCTGCCCACTCCTATGTCTCTGTGGGAGGTCCTGCCAACACCTGTTTCCAAGTTTGCGGATCTGCCCACTCCTATGTCCCTGTGGGAGGCCCTGCCAACACCCGTTTCCAAGTTGGAGGATCTGCCCACTCTCGTGTCTCCGTCAGAGGTCCTGCCGACTCCGCAGCTTCCTGAGCACTCGTCTGGGGTCCTGCAGACTCCTGCGCCATCGTCAGAAGGCCTTCGGACTCCCCCTGAGCTGGTCTCTGAGTTTGGTCGGCCTCCTGGCCACCCACCTGAACTGTTTCCTGTGTTTGGTCGGCTTCCTGGCCGCCCTCCTGACCAGCTCACTGTATTTGGTAAGCCTCCCGGCCGCCAACCCGAACTTTTCCCCCTGTTTGATCGGCCACCTGGCCGCCCCCCTGAACTGTTCCCCGTGTTTGATCGGCCTCCCAGCCGCCCCCCTGAACGGTGCACCATGTCTGGTCTGCCTTCGGGCCGTCCACCTGAACTGTTCTCATTGTTGGGCCAGCCTCCTGGCCGCCCTCCCGAACTGTCCGGGCTATGTGCCCTGCCTCCAGGCCGTCCGCCTGAGAGTCCGGAGGCCCTCCTCCGGACCCCCTCCACCCACCCTGTTTTGGTTTATTGACTTTTTTGGAACGTCTGGGATCCGTCCCTTGAGGGGGGGGTTATGTCATGATTTGGTCTTTTGTTTAGTTGTAATTTGTATTTTCAGAGTTTTGATTTCTTATCTTGTTTTAGTTCTCACTTCCCCTAGTGTTGTTTCCCTTGTGTGTTCTAGTTTAGTGTTTCATTGTAACCTTGTATCCTAGTGTTTCTTTATGTTCTAGTGTGTTTTTTGTTAGTCGTCAGTGTTCATGATTTACTTGGTAGTTGTCCATAGTGTTTCTGGTTTTGTGTTTTTTGTGGTTACACCTGTCTCTGTGTTTCCCCTCAATCCTGATTTGCCCTGATTGTCCTCACCTGTGTCTTGTTAGTTTCACCTGTGTCTTTTGTCTCACCTGTGTCTAATTACCCCATGTCTATTTAGTCTCTGTGTTTCTTCCCTTCTGGGTCGCATCATTGTATTATGTCAAGCGTCTGTGTTGTATTTGTCTCCCAGTCTCCCAGTGATTCCTTGTGGCTACCTTTTTGGATTTTCTTAGTTTTTTTGGAAGTACGTTTTTGTTTGCCTTAGTGCCTTTTTAGTTTAAATAAATTATTTTTGTTATCTGCAATTGGGTCCTCCACCTCCTCATTCCGACCGTGACATTTGGCTGGCTGTTTATTCATGTTAACACTTGGGAAGTACAAAATATAGAAAGAATAGTACCCTACACCCTACCCTTAAAGGTAATTTGTTGTATGTGGCTTGAATGGCTTTTAGATTCCGTTTCCGGCGCCTTTCCGTTTCCGGCGCCGCTCTGGGTGGCCGCTTGTTACGGCAGCTCCGTCCCTCGCGTTATTGTTTTTAAGTTTATTTTGTTAATTTTGACTTTTTGTTGGTATAACTTTATAAGTAACTCCAACTTCAAACGACAATCATGGACATACATCTTTTTGGACTATTGGTGCTGTTTTTCTTTCTCTGTGGACTTTTTAAAACTTCCTCCGGAGACCCTTACAGCCACGGCTCCATTGTTTACACCCGCGAACAGCTGATCGCGCTGTGCCAGCCTCGGACACAGCCAGCGGATAGACCGAACATCCCCGCCGAACTACGGAGGAGGAGAAGGGGATGCAGAGCCGGGGTGAAGTGCCGGGAAAAGAAAAGACGGTACAAACCATCCGTGCCGTATTTAATTATGGGGAATGTAAGATCTCTCCCTAATAAGATGGAAGAGCTGACGGCGCTCACCCGGCTTCAGAGGGAATACCGCGAGTGCAGCATCATGCAGTTCACGGAGACATGGCTGAATGAACTCACTCCGGACACGCTCGTAACTTTGGACGGCTTTCACCTCGTCAGAGCGGACCGGAGCGCGAGAGACAGTGGTAAGAGGAAAGGCGGGGGAATAGCGATGTTTGTGAATGAGAGATGGTGTAACCCTGGGCACATCACCGTTAAAGAACAGCGCTGCACTAAGGATGTTGAGCTGCTGAGTTCTCCCACGTCATCGCGGTGACGACATACGTCCCCCCCTCGGCTGACGCTGCTGCAGCCTGTGAACTCATCCACAGTGTGGTTTCTCAGCAACAGACATCGCACCCCCAGTCTCTTATTCTCATCTCAGGAGACTTTAATCACGCTTCCCTGTCTGCCACTCTCCCTACTTTCATTCAGTATGTTGACTGCCATACCAGGGAAAATAAAACTTTGGACTTACTGTATGCAAACACCAAGGATGCATACAGATCATCCCCCCTCCCCCCACTGGGACGATCAGACCACAACCTGGTGAGACTGCAGCCCATTTACATACCTATGGTGAAAAAACAACCCCCCACAACTATGTATGTAAAAAAGTGGTCTAAGGAGGCCACTGAGGCGCTGCAGGACTGCTTCGAGACCACTGACTGGGATGTACTGTGCAGTCCACATGGGGAGGACATCGACAGCCTAACCCACTGCATCACAGACTACATGAACTTCTGTGTTGAGAACACTGTACCCACCAAAAAAGTACGGTGTTTCTCAAACAACAAACCCTGGGTGACTCCTGAGCTAAAAACCCTGCTGCTCGAAAAGAGGAGGGTTTTCAGATCTGGAGATAGAGAGGAGCTGAGGAGGGTGCAGAAGGAGCTGAAGAACAAAATCAAGGAGGGGAAAGCCAGCTACAGGTCAAAGATGGAGGAGAAATTGCAGGAGAACAACGCAAGGGAAGTCTGGAGAGGCCTGAATAACATCTCAGGTCACAGCAGAGGTCGTGGGAGGGGCCCTGAAGCAGGAGACAGGGAGTGGGCAAATGAACTGAATTTGTTTTTCAACAGATTCGATTCTGCTCCCACCCCCACCCCCAACCAGCAGAGCTCTGACCAGCCCACTTCTCAATCACTCCACCTGAGCACCCTGTCACCCCCCTCAACAGCCCTCCTCCCCTCCTCCTCCTCACTCCACCTGAGCACCCTGTCACCCCCCTCAACAGCCCTCCTCCCCTCCTCCTCCTCACTCCACCTGAGCACCCTGTCACCCCCCTCAACAGCCCTCCTCCCCTCCTCCTCCTCCACCAACGGCCTCTCCATTACAGCTGATCAGGTGAGAAGTCAGCTGAGAAAGATCAAGGCTAGGAAGGCCACAGGTCCAGATGGCATCAGCTCCAGACTCCTGAAGGACTGTGCAGACCAGCTCTGTGAGGTTCTTCTGCACATCTTCAACCTGAGCCTGAGTCTGGAGAGGGTCCCCACTCTGTGGAAGACTTCCTGCGTGGTGCCAGTCCCAAAGACATCTCACCCCAGGGAGCCTAACCACTTCAGACCTGTGACCCTCACCTCTCACCTGATGAAGACCATGGAGAGGATCATCCTTAACTACCTCCGCCCCCTGGTGACTTCACATCTGGATCCTCTGCAGTTCGCCTACCAACCGGACATCGGGGTGGATGACGCCGTCATCTACCTGCTGCACAGATCCTGGACTCACCTGGAGAACACCGGCAGCACTGTGAGGGTCATGTTCTTTGACTTCTCCAGTGCCTTCAACACCATCCAGCCTGCACTGCTCAGGGGGAAGATAGAAAGAGCGGGAGTAGACTGTCACCTGGCTGCGTGGACAACAGACTACCTGTCCTACAGACCACAGTACGTGAGGCTTCAAGGCTGTGAGTCGGACATGGTGGTCTGCAGCACGGGGGCCCCACAGGGGACAGTGCTCTCCCCCTTTCTCTTCACCCTGTACACCTCGGACTTCAGTTACAACTCTGGGAGCTGCCACCTGCAGAAGTTCTCTGATGACACAGCCATCGTGGGGTGCGTGTCTAAGGGGAGCGACCAGGAGTACAGGCAGGTCATCACAGACTTTGTCAACTGGAGTGAGCTCAACCACCTTCAGCTCAACGCCAGTAAGACAAAGGAGATGGTGATTGACTTCCGCAGGAAGTCACCCCAGACTACACCGGTGAACATCCAGGGTTTGGACATTGAGATGGTGGAGTCGTACAAATACCTGGGTGTTCACCTCAACAATAAACTGGACTGGTCACACAACACCGACGTCCTGTACAAGAGGGGCCAAAGTCGACTGCACCTGCTGAGGCGACTGAGGTCCTTTGGAGTGTGCAGGATTCTGTTACGGACATTTTATGACTCTGTGGTGGCGTCGGCACTTTTCTATGCAGTGGCCTGCTGGGGAGGAGGGAGCACAGAGAGAGACAGGAAGAGACTGAACAGACTGGTCAGGAGGGCCGGTTCTGTCCTGGACTGTCCTCTGGACTCTGTAGAGGAGGTGGGTGAGAGGAGGATGTTAGCGAAGCTGACATCCATCATGGACAATCACTCTCACCCCCTGCATGACACTGTGGGGGCCCTGAGCAGCTCCTTCAGCAGCAGACTGAGACATCCGCCCTGCAGGACTGAGCGCTACCGCAGGTCCTTTATTCCATCTGCAGTCAGACTGTTTAACAGCATCACCGCCTCATGACTCTGTATAATAATCATTAATATCATTAATGCTACACACTGTGTGTGTTTGTTATAATATCTGATCTGTCTTTCCACAAGTGAAAGTGTACATAGTGTTTATGCCTAGTATTATTTAATTCTATTGTATTTTTTACTTCCTTTATTTAATTCGTGTAAACATGCTCATAGCTGTTTTTTTCTTAAACTTTTTGCTATTGATGCTGTTTATATTCCTGTTTTTGAGCTGCTGTAACAACTAAATTTCCCCCATTGGGGGATCAATAAAGTTTATCCTTATCCTTATCCTTATCCTTATCCTTATAGTTTATGGATTACAAAACTAAAGGCTGAATGAATGATTTAACATGTAGAAGTATTGTAAAGGGATTGTACCTGTTGGATCTTCTTCTTTGTTCTGTGAAGACATGGTGACATGGCCGCACTTTTCAATTAGCCTTCCTGTTCTTTCAAACCTGGAGGAAACATCAAATACCATCTGTTTAGTTTGACAGAACCACACATTGGGTTCTGGAGCTTCACTGCAGATCAGCTTCAAAGCAAACACTGTACGCAACTGACTGGATATATTTAGGTAGGGATGTAACGATTCACTCAACTCCCGATACGATTCATGAAACTGGGTTCACGATACGATTCTTTCACGATTTATTTTACAAAATGAGACTGAAAAAAAATTATGACTAAAAAAAGATTCCTTTAATTTTTTCATAAAAACACCAATGCACCTCGTAATCTCTTTGGCTCTTACACTCGTTTGGGTGAGCGGGGCTACAAACCTGCTTGTAAGTATAGTTTGGCTTCACAGCTGCCATAGTAACGCCTGCTTGTTACAACCAACCGCCTCTTCTCTACAGCTGCTGACACTCACCATACAGTATTACTGCAGGGTCCGACATTAACTTTTTGACTTTTTGAATGAAAGAATTCACTGGTCAAACATATTTTTTAACGGCAGAAATAACAAATAGTGTTTTTGTGTCACATACACATCTGTTACAGTACATTTAATTGAGAAGGTATTATGTTCTGTTGAATCAATCACAGATTTAAGTCACAGATTCAATAATTTTATCAGATCAGGGAATTGAGAAATTAAAAAAATATATTTGCTGGCCTTTATTTTTATAAATAGGTATACCCAGACCCCCCCTGCTCCCCTCTGAACCATTACGCATTACAACATTACAGACTAAAAACTAAAATCCACCAGAGAATAATAAATTATTATTCCACAGAACAAGTGTTCTCTTGATTTAGCTTTGACAAATTAGACACTTAATATAATCAGCCTGCTCATTATTAGACGTGTGTGTATCTCTGACTGCTCCTGCTGCGCGTGCATTTAGCGCGCTGTATATCTGCAGTGTTTATAACGCAGCGCTGTTTCACAGAGTCTGAGTGGAGACGTTCACAGACTGAGACTACAGCAGGCTGTGAGAGGACGTTGCTATCATTATGTTAGCTGCAGACGAGTGAACGGAGAAAAGTGGAACCGACCGTTTGACCGGATCACATGTTCCCGACTCGGTCCGTACGGATCACGGATCAACTGTAGGCTACGTGCTGATGCACTTTAAGTTAAAAGGGGCGCGCGCGGTGTGTGTGTGTGTGTGTGTTTGCGCTGAAATTGGTGTGTCTCAGGGTGCTCCGCGATGCTCTCAGTCATGACAGCAGAGAGAGGAGCAGGGAAAGCCAGCTACAGCTACATAAAACGTGCTTAATACTCATAGCATAGTTTTTATGACTTTTTGGTAAAATATTTATCCGCCCTGTGGCAGATAACCCTCTGAAATGTACTCAACAAACGGAAAATCTACCCGCATTTGGCGCTTGGCGGGTGTTGATTTCGGACCCTGTTACTGCGATTCATTTTTCAGAGAATCGATGTGAACCTTGACAGCTTTGAATCGATTTTTAACTGCCTCACGATTAATCTTTACATCCCTATATTTAGGTCAATATTTCCTTGTAAAATGAAACATGAGACTGTACACAAAGTCTATTGATTGAAAAAATATATGGTGTCAAAGGGCATGTGTTTGTAAATCAACTTTGAAGCAAGGTTCAAAAAATCGCAATGGCTCTGAAAGGTGATAGGCGTTACCGCCATATTTACACAAACATACACACACCCACAGCTTCTTCAAATACCAAATAAAGTTTTGGCTGAAAGTCAGAAGCAGGAGCCAAAACTATTCTCTTCCTGTTTCTGTTCTCAAACACATTCTTTCCATGTACAGCTTTTTGTTCTCAAGAATTTGGACTCTGTCCAAGCATTCGACCCATTTTAGAATTAGAAGAAGTATAACATTTAGACATTTTACATTTAGGGCAGACGGAGGAGAATTGTAAACGTGCGACCATGAAGAGACAGAAATTACATGCCGATGTGTAACATCAGGCTATTTAATTTGTTTAAAGAGGACATATTATCCCCCTTTTCCGGACCTGTGCAAAGGTTTTGCTCTAGGCTGGGGGTGGAGTCCATGGGGAGGGGAGGGTATTTTTTTTTTTTTACCAGAATCCAACTTGTGATGTCACGGGGGGGGGGACACCAGTGATGTTCCTGGTTTTAATCCAGCTTTTCTGTGTTAAATTTTCATTTATCTGCCAAAATATTTTAATAAAGCCAGTGTTTCCCCTAGGTTGGAGTTGTAGCAGCGGTGGTGACAATGTTTTAGTTGCGTGCAATTTTTTAAACATTTTTATCATTGAAGTAATTATTAACATTTATTGGACAAAATAATCAACCGAAAACCAGCCTATTGTCATAACCTGGCTCCTGGGTAATTGCAAGAGACGAGAGGAGTCAGAATTTAACCAAAGAAAATTAATAATTTATTTCAAATCAAATAAAAAAAGCTAGATGCATACAGGGGAAACACTGAAAGCATTTTATCTGAGTATTTTTTTTACATAAAAATAACTGTACTTTCTCTTCCTGTAAAACATTTGAAGTGTCTAATGACTCCTCCTACGCTCTTCTATCTAATATTTAAAGCCACAGTTCATCACATCACTAAACATCCTTTATTATCACCTGAACTTTGTTTTTACTGCAAAGTATATTTCTAGTCAAACTCAAACACATTTTTTTAGAAATGTTGAAGTAGCTTTAAAATGCAGCCAAGCCTGTGACAAGCTTAAAACAAACCCTATCAGCATGTCTAAGATTATTTTAGCAAACTGTCTTTCACTGAGAAAAAGTATGACTAATAAAATATAATCTTTGTTTACTTTCTATTGACTCACTTTTACAGTGAGAAACGATCCCACTGAAGAGAAGGAAAGTACATTTTGATCTCTGAAACTATTTAATGGAATCACAAACGTCATTATTGAACCAAACAAACATTTAGACGAGGTTTGCATCACTTTGTTTTAACCCCTACAGTCTGTCTGAGGCCTTTATTGCATGATTCCATCTTTGTCCTCTTAAAGTCTGAGTTCATTTTCCTTAAACACACTTTCATTAGATATTATTTTAAACTGTTCCCCTGTTTCCATTTTTCTGCAATTTGTCAGATAATAAAGTGACAAAGAGACGACTTCACTTAATACAAAATCCTTAACAATAATATTCCTTTATAAATGAATCTGTCCAAAAGTCCAATTGAAAGTTTACCTGTAAGCTCTGGTTCATGCGTCTTCAGTGTCAGCTTGTTCAGACTTTTCCCATGGATCTCTGGTGATTTTAAACTAAAAATAAAAAACATTTATTTAACTTTAGTTTCACAGAAAGGATTTTAAAATGTTTGCAGATCACTTGAAAACAATTAAATCCCATTAATGAACACACACAGTATCCTCAGTCTGTCTCTAATGAAGAACAGTGAGTCACACTGTAATCACTTGATCAGCTCAAGTTAATTTTGATATATAAGGATGAACATTAATGCAGAAAAGTATTCAGTAAAATGGTTCCAGACTCACCAGACATCAGTCGTCACAACAGTCTGAGGCTCTCTGTCACCTGTTGTTTTTATAATGCTCTGAAATCGAAAGCATTTGATTCACCTGACTAACAGGTTAATGTTTTTGTTTACTCTCAGAGTTTCCACATTATTCACAAGCCAATCCCTCAACTGGAATGTTCTCAGTTAAGCCTGGCTCACACTGTAGGATAATCAGGCCGATTTGAGGTCCGATTCCTCCTTCAATCGCAGGATCGCTCCCGACTCAAGGCTGCTCGGAACCAATTATCTGCCCAGATTATCTTGTAGTGTGAGTGAGATAAAGTTCCAATTTTAACGTCCCTGATCCGCTCGGCGATCGTCAGAGACGCCCTGATTTATTTCAGACATGTTTGATATTTAGGATCTGACTAAAATCTTGACGATTACGTCCTGAACTCGTCTTGCGGAAATCGCGCATGACTACAATATACTGTAATTACGAGAGACAAGGGAAGACTGTAGTCATGGCAACCCGGCATTTCTTTTTTGGGGGTTAAAAACGTAATTAACAACTGTCAACGCTCCGTCCCGATTTCACTCGCACAGTGTGAGCTCTCAGGTTGTGCCCGACAATTGGGTCGAACAGTGCGAGCACCTAAATCGCAGGGTCTGGTCAGGCGTCATAAACAATCCAGTCGTACAGTGTGAGTTGACATGCCACCTCGACTTTTATACAATTGGGGAAAGCTTTACTTTACCTAATGAAGGCATTTGCATGGGAGCAGAGGCTATTATAAAGGTATGAATCGTTTATAATAAGGGTGCAGTCGTGTGTGTGCGTGTGATTCCTGTGGATGTTGCCTGGCCTACTTTTTTTACTAGGTGAGTTGGTAGAAAAGAGTTGGTAGAGAGACTTACTAAGGGAGTCCCTATCAATATCCTTATTAGGAGCTTCAGCTGCAGAGTAGACCCATCATAGGAGAGCTTTCTGTCCTCCAGTTCAGAAAGGAACGCATGGAGGGTCTATCCAGAATGGTGAAGAAGATTCAGGAGAAGAGCCACTTAAAGGGATACTTCACCCGTTGAAACATAAATCTGTAGTGAAATTGGGTCATATATGTAGAAATGTTGAAGTTGGTGCCTTCTTGACCGAAATAAGGCAGAAAGTGTCTTTTTGGCTTATGTTGATGAGAGACAACAACTCCCAGAATGCACAGCACCGCAGGACACTCCCGCTGAAGGAGAGGTGCATTCATGTGGTATCGGAAAAATGAGATTCCGAGTTGTAAAATGCACATGAAACACCTGCTCAAGTCGGTTTTGTGTTTTGTTAACATACTTTTTATTCATGCACGTATTGCACATCAACTTTTTGCTTAAATATAACTTTTGACATTAAGATTTCTCTAAGAAACTTGGACCACCCGAGCAGCACCTGAATGCAGCATTACTCGCGGACATTTACTACAATAATACGGCAGTTTCCTCAACTGAATCCGAGATTTCTTCCAGAAGGAATTGGCATCTTGGAAATTCCTAGCAGAAAACAGACTCTATGTCTGTGTCCATAGGCAAACAGTCACAGCACCGACAACACAAGTCTGCCCCGGCTCCTTCTTCCTTGTCACAGCTGCGGACCTAGCCAGCTAGGCTAGCTAGCCTGCCTGTCGGCACCAGCAGCCAGCTCGCCACTATATTGCGGCTCGTAGAAAGAGCCACGAACATCCGATTCGAGCACAAGACCTTCAAAATCCCCTTCAGTCATATCAGTTTGAAGTTGAAACATACTTTTTTCGCCATTCTTGGTCCATATCAGTGTAATCCTTAGAGACACCCAGCTTGAGCCCGGCTCAGGCTCACTGTACAGTCGCTGTCTGTCTGCAGAAGCCGCCTGGCAGATATTGCGGCTCGTAGAAAGAGCCACAAACCTCCGATTCGAGCACAAAACCTTTTAAATCCCCTTCAGTCATATCAGTTTGAAGTTGAAACATACTCTTTTTGCCATTCTCGGTTATCAGCTTTCTCCACAGAGCCTGTTAGCACAGCTTCCAACTAAGCAATATGGCGGATGTTAAGTTTCGTTTTATGGGAGTGAGGTCCCGCCCACTGATCTGTGATAGCAATGTAGTTTCACCCCTGCTAACCACAACAGCCGCCAATGATGCAATATGACGATTTTTGCGTCATTGGAGGCAGCTTCTCAGAAAATAAATTACAGATATTTCTCATCTTAGGGGGAAATGAGGGCTGGATGCAAGACCATTCAATAAAACCACAAGTTTGCTACTGATACAAAGCTTAATGCAAGTGAAGTATCCCTTTAAGTGCCCAATTGTGAAACAAATGACTTCTCTTAACCAGCAATGACGTATTCAGACCCAGACTTGTGCCAGGACAAGTTGAAGCGTCTAGTCAGACAGGAGGTGTTGCTGCTGGTACATAATTATTGTTACATTATTTTTGTGTTTTATTCCTGATAATGTAACATTTTGCATACAACTTAAACTAAATAATTAATAGATTATTAATCATATTATCTATATTTATACATCTCTATTCATATGTTTTCATTCACACTTCTATATGTGATCTGATCATCCAACTGTTAACACAGTTCCTGTCCCTGGAGGTGAGAAATTACGAATTCCTGTCATTCAAGCCCATGGAGAGGAGGATGGATGTGTTTCTTCATGATTTTCTCAGTCAGCCCCATCCAGAGCTCTGGGCTTTCCTCCAAAAGCTTCTCATCCTCTCTCATGGCCAGGCTACAGTGGAGAGGGGGTTCTCTATCAAAGGACAACGAAGTGGAGATCTGTAATATTCAGGAGGACACCGTAGTTGCACATAGAATTGTGTGTGATTATCTATTGCTGCAAGTGGGAGTTGCCAAGGTCCCCCTCACACCGGAGCTCCTTACCTCTGTTGCAGCAGCCAGGACCAGATACTGAATCCATCTTGAGAATGAGAGAAGAAAGAAAGAATCCTTGGCACAGGGCCTGAAGAGAAGGGCAGGAGAGGAGCACCTCGAGCAACCTAAGAAGAGTAGAAGAGCCATCCAGGTAGTGTCTGAAGATTTGGCCAGAAATGTGGTCAAGTTAGTGGAAGAGGCTGAGGGCAAGCGAGTTGGCAGCAAGATAGTAGAGCTCATTACTAAGTCTAATGATTTCAGAAGGAGCCACAAGAAGAAGTTGGCTGAGCTTGAGAACCTTGATGAATAGATTATGACAGAGGGAGCAGAGATAAAAAAAACTGTAGTCTCTTGTGTCTAGTGACACCCACTGAAACACACTCACTTCACAGCGAGAACAGATTGCTGCACTTTCTCATCTTAATCTACTGCATGCTATGTCTGTTAACGCTATGTGAGGCTATTTAGAAGGATAAGGACTCCTGATGTGATAAATGCGCAGTTATTCATTTAAAGGGATACTTCACTTGCATTAAGCTTTGTATCAGTAGTAAACTTGTGTTTTTATTGAATGGTCTTGCATCCAGCCCTCATTTCCCCCTAAGATGAGAAATATCTGTAATTTCTTTTCTAAGAAGCTGCCTCCAATGACGCAAAAATCGTCATATTGCATCATTGGCGGCTGTTGTGGTTAACAGGGGTGAAACTACATTGCTAGTTCCTCATGTTTTCGACCACTGAAGCTACAGACCTATCACAGATCAGTGGGCGGGGCTTCACTGCCAGAATCGAAACTTAACATCCGCCATCTTGCTTGGAAGCTATGCTACCAGGCTCTATGTAGAAATCTAATAACAACCGAGAATGGCGAAAAAAGTATGTTTCAACTTCAAACTGATATGGATGAAGGGGATTTTGAAGGTCTTGTGCTCGAACCGGATGTTCGTGGCTCTTTCTACGAGCCGCCCGCAATCTTGCTGCCAGGTGCCTTCTGCATACAGACAGCGGCTGAACAGGGACCCTGAGTCGGCTCGAACTGGGTGTCTCTATGGATACAGCCCTTAAGGACCGAGAATGTCGAAAAAAGTATGTTTCAACCTCAAACTAATATGGATGAAGGGGATTTTAAAGGTTTTGTGCTCGAATCGGATGTTCGTAGCTCTTTCTACGAGCTGCAATATCTGCCAGGCGGCTTCTGCGGACAGACAGCGGCTGTGAGACAGGGAGCCTGAGCCGGGCTCAAGCTGGGTGTCTCTACGGATTACACTGATATGGACCGAGATCAGCGAAAAACGTATGTTTCAACTTCAAACTGATATGACTGAAAGGGATTTTGAAGGTCTTGTGCTCGAATCGGATGTTTGTGGTTCTTTATACAAGCCGCAATATCGCGGCGAGCTGGCTGCTGGTGCCGACAGGCAGGCTAGCTAGCCTAGCTGGCTAGGTCCGCGGCTGTGAGAGGAAGAAGGAGCCGGGGCAGACTTGTGTTGTCGGTGCTGTCACTGTTTGCCTATGGACACAGACATAGAGTCTGTTTTCTTCCAGGAATTTCCAAGATGCCAATTCCTTCTGGAAGAAATCTCTGAATCAGTTGTGGAAACAGCTGTATTATTGTTATTATTAAATGTCCGCGAGTAATGCTGCATTCAGGTGCTGCTCGGGTGGTCCAAGTTTCCGAGTTGGGAAGTCGTTCTTCCGAATTCCCAACTCGGAGAAATTTTATAGTCAAGTTATATTTAAGCAAAAAGTTGATGTGCAATACGTGCCTGAATAAAAAGTATGTTAACAAAACACAAAACCGACTTGAGCAGGTGTTTCATGTCCATTTTACAACTCGGAATCTCATTTTTCCGATACCACATGAATGCACCTCTCTTTCAGCGGGAGTGTCCTGCGGTGCTGTGCATTCTGGGAGTTGTTGTCTGTGCCGAGAAAAGGCAAAAGACACTTTTTGCCTTTTCTCGGTCAAGAAGGCACCAATTTCAAAATGTATTTCACATTTCTACTAAATATATGACCCAATGTCACTACAGATTCATGTTTCAATGGGTGAAGTATCCCTTTAATGTAAAAAGTCATACATATCACATATGAATGTGAGTATTAATAAAATGTTTTATTAAGTTGAAGTTCATTTGCAACACTTTCCAGTGATCCCCAGGAGGACCTGGAAAGTGTTGCTGGGGAGAGGGAAGTCTGAGTTGACTTACTGCCACCGCGACCTGACCTCGGATAAGCGGTAGAAAATGGATGGATGAAGTTCATTTGGTAAATTATTCATAGAGCTAAAAGTCGACACCAATTTTACATTGAGTCCTGCAAACTTTTGTCAGTACGGCCTTATAGTTGGCTTGAAATTTCATTCTAAGTGGTATTAAAAAGGTCTTAACTAGTCTTAAATTTAACTTTTAGAACCCTGGATCAGGGCTCGAGACTAACGGCGTCCCGTCGTCCCGGGGACGATAGAAAATGTGTTTGGGACGAACAGAAATCTCCCCCGGGACCCCTCCGGGACGCAAGGGATTTGTCGGTCTATAACTATGCTAAGTAAATGAGATACCAAACCACCAGCTGACTACAACTCAGCGCATCTCCTCGCGCTATATAATGTGTATCTATTTTGGTTACTGTGCGCGAGACCTAATAAATATGAACATTCTAAAATGTTCCCGCCGCAGTACCGGTCCATCTCTACCCTCATTCACAAACGGTTTCAGCGCGACATCACTTCTAAACACAAAAGCCTGCTGTGCTGTTGCGCTCTATCACCAGCTTTCATCAGACTGTAGCCAAATACGTCATTATTACTGAATATTTCCTTCTTATCCGAAAACAATATCCCGCACAGACGGCCCGATCATACAGAGGTGAGCTGCTTTAGCGGAGCAGCGCTAAAATGCTTCCTTGAATTACGCACGGAGATGGCACAGATTCATGGCGCATAAAAAGACAGGGACAGAGTTAGAGTACGATAGTAAGGACATGTAGAAGAACGGACTGCCAGGCTCATATTAAAAGTCATTTTACTGAGTTTACTCAGTTGAAAAACATGAACTCCAGACGGAGCTGATCAGACCGCAGTGCGCAACGCTGAAGGAAAAGTTCCCGTCTGTTCGGAAACATTTGATCATGTTTTAATGCCTGGCACTAAAATACCCGAAGATGACATCATTTGCATCAGAGACACTCAGTGAGCAGGTTTAATCTGTGATGAACCTTAACGAGTGCAAACTGTGCTGTGTCCTCCTGACGCACACATCTAAAGTCTCTCTCTCTCTCTCTCTCTCTCTCTCTCTCATAACTTGAACAGCAATATAAACAACTATATAAGTGAGTAATCTCAAAAACATTTAAATACGAAATACAATTACTGTTGTTTTCTTCTGTATTGAGGTACATTTCATTATTTCCATGTGCCAACATGCAGTTTGTAATGACAGAGATTTTGTGTTTTAAATCTGTAACCTGCAGTCTTATAATTTTATCTTTAGTGAATGCTAAAAATTCCCACCTGTCTTTAAGCCACAGCACAAAATAAGCTTTTCAGCACAGAAATATACTAAATTTAAATAACCAATACACCCAACGTGCATGTCAAAAATTAACTTACCTGATATTAATTTGTTTTTCATATATTATATTAGAAAATGCAAGGGTCTACAACTCTTTGTGTCCTATTTATTTTTTCTTTATTCTGCTTTTAACAGCTCACAGATAATCAGTTTTATATTAAACATTTATTTGTATGTAGCAAAATAAATATTATTTATCTCCATAACTGGTGTTTTTTATTATGCCACTAACAATTACAGACGATAATAAGCAAAATTTTGATTTTCGGACGGTTCAAATTCACTTCGGGACGGTTGAAGTTGTTTTTCGGGACGGTTCTGGGACGGTGGTGAGAAAAGTTAGTCTGGAGCCCTGCCCTGGATGTACCCTAAAGAAGCATCTCCACCTGAAGCTCTCCTGTTGTGATAACGGAAACGAGAATTAAACTACGTTATAAAACAGAGTGAGGCGATCATATCAGCGAGGTCCGTATCTTGGTTGTTAATTTTTTTTTTAAACTGTACAATGATTTATTTACATGCATGCTGCTTGAAGCGATGTCAGTCAGAAGCTCTTTCTCCTCTCGTTCAGTGTGCAGCAAGCAGGTGCGAGTGAGTAACCATGGTGACTGTCAATCAACAAAGTCCCACCCCCTCTATAAATAAAACTCTTCTTTCTGTTAAACTTACTTTAAGCATGTGTCTGTGACATAATCACATTCTGGATTATGTTTAATTATACAAAACAATATAACAAAACTAAAGTTAGTCCAATAATGTCATAAACACGACAGGCTATGAACAAAGACTTCTTGTATGAACTGTAGGAATTCAAACAGGGCTGAAATAGAACAGAAACACAAGAACACGTAGTCTACATGTTTTCAAATGAATGCATCACTGTGTAAACATTTACATAATTGACACAAAGTGTTGCAGAAATCCCTCAATATTGATCAGAATGTAGCTGAGAGAGGTGCCAGTCCACTTCCTGAGCACTGTCGAGGTGCCCTGTAGCAAGGCACCGACCCCCCCACCAGCTCAGGAGCGCTCACTGTGTGCAGCCCCCTCACTCTGACATCTCTCCATCAGTGCATGTTCACAGGATCCTGTTTGTGCATGTGTGTGTATTTCAGCCTATTTGTGTGCAGCATGCTCTCACATTTTCAAAATCGTTAGTGTGTGCCAGGCTTAAGCGCTTGATCTCCTTTGTTAAGGGCCTTTCAGATAGATCGCGGTGGGCGGTGCGCGTCGCTGTCAAGCCCGTTCATTGTGTATTGGGTGGCTCCATGCAAGCGCGCATCTCCTTGCTGCCAAGTTGAGCGCAGCGCAGGATCCTCTGTGCCGCTCTTGTGCGTTGCGGTAAAGTTCAAACATTTTCTACTTTCGCGCAGCGCGCCCTGACGTCACCTCCGCGCATCCAATAGATCACAACTAATGGTGTCTCACTTTCCTGAGCTCTAGTTTCAACTACCGGTACATCAACAGTTTGGGCGTACGGTGTGTTCGAAACAGCGGTCGTTTTAACGCTGCAGCTCCTGGACGAGCCTTAACACTCCCACTTCCTGACGTGGCCTGATGATTTCATGAACACACGCTCTTTTCTTTGCTGCTTGTCTCCCCCTCCTCAGAAGAAGAAAAGTCTGTGCTTTTTTCTCAGTAGTGGACACATAGGCCTACATAGTGCTGTGGCAGAAGCTACTTTCTCGACTATTGTTTCGGTCACCTAGCAACGCGCTGTTGCTTTTTGCTTGTGTGCGCTCTCCCCTTTTGCTTTGCGCCCTACTCCGCGGCGAGCTCAGCGTGCACCGCTTCCTATCTGAAAGGCCCTTTAGGCTTCATAAAGCTAGATAACTGAAAGACCAACTGGGTATGTTGAACCTGCTTTGTAGTACTGGGGTCACTGCCCTGCAACACAAACAACAAAACAGAACAGGAAAGAGACACTACTGGGAAGGTAAAGGGGTTGTCTTAAAATTTCTAAGCATATTTTCATACCATGTTTATTTTGTCTGATTAGTTTTGTTTTAGTACTTTTGTGATTTCACGTCAGTATTTCCTGTGTTAGTAAGTTTTTTGATGAGCATGAGCGCGTCTTCATCAAACTGCTTTTGCTTGCTGATCAAGTGCTGGCGTGAGCTTCTGTGAAAACAATGTCACAGTTAGGGCCCGACCGATTCATCGGCCTGCCGATTTAATCGGCCGATTATAGCCTTTTTGAAAATAATCAACATCTGCCAAAAAGACGCCGATTACAACCGATTTTTTTTTTTTTTTTTTTTTTATTGAAATGTTATTGCGCTTAGTATCCAGCAGAGTCCGCTTCAAGGGACTGTCGGGCCTGGCCAGGAGATACCTTTGCTGTCCACCTTCCTCTGTGCCAAGTGAGAGGGTGTTCAGTACCATTGGCAACATTTATGAGGAGAAGCGCAGCTCCCTCAAGGGAGAGAATGCTGAAAAGCTGTGCTTCCTGCACTACAACCTGCCTCTGCTGAAGTAGCAATATTAAGGATTCTATGACTGGCAGGGGCTTGTGAATAGAATTCTATTTGGAAAATATCCATATGCTGCTTGCCCCACACAACATCGTTCCTATACAGTTATTTTATATTATTATTGATTTGTTTACAAAGATGTTGTGTATAGTTACAAAATAGTTCTTCTTCCTGTACTGTCCTGTACTACTTTGTTAGAACTATGTTACCAATAAAAATAAGTTCCTACACTCATTTTTTTAAGATCTTTTTATTTAATTTTATTGACAATAAGATAAGGCTGTATTTGCACTCATTTTTGACTGTAAATGTATTCTAAAACACTCAAAGGTTCTGCATTCAATTCACATATTCGTCAAAAGTGTTTAAAGTATATTTAAGGTATCAAAAAATACGTTTTATATGTTTTTTTTTTTTTTATAATCGGCCGATTAAATCGTTATCGTAATTTTTCTCTGAAAATAATCGGCATCGGTATCGGCACTCAAAAATCAATATCGGTCGGGCCCTAGTCAATCAACTTCCTTCATAGTTAGGGGAAAAACCCATATGAGAGTTTGAAGTGTCAGAAATGTTGTCCAGCAGGTATACACACCCGTGTAGGGAGGAAATATCTGTTTATGGCCGTCTGTTTCTCAGAAATCATAATCTGGCACTTACCGAAAGTGTTGTTTCGAAGTGTTGTATAATTTGTGCATAACAGTTTTTATGGCATGGCATTTTTAAGTGTTAAGGTCAAGAACACACTTACCGAGAACAAGACATTCCCGAGACCAGAGTGCTTCAGCCGAGACAAGACCATGACATTTAGGGCTCGAGATCGAGAGAAGACCAAGACCATAAATATCAATAAGAAATCATCATCTTGTGAGCAAGGGGCGTGTCACTCTGAGACCGTAACAGCGGGAAGGTTGGGGCTGTAACGAGGGATAACAATCAAATAATGAATGAACTGAAGTTATTCGTTCTTTTATAAAGGGGCGTTTTCCTTCTAATCACAGTAATGACGTAAAAAAAACAGCCTATCAGTGGTGGTCTTGACCAGTCTTGATTTAAATCCAGAGTCCGCCAGTCTGGGGCAGAGACGAGACCGAGTACAAATGCCTTTGATTCCGAGATGAGACTGAGATCTCCAAAAAGTGGCCTCGAGACCAGTCTTGAGACCAAGACCGATTTTGAGTGTTTTTGAACAATTTGTAGAAGTTCTTGTTTTATTTTTGTACCACATTTGTCATACGGCTTTAGTTTTGTTTCTGCTTTTCACAACAGCAGACAGATTCAATGAGTTTGATCACCGAGGAGAGATGACCTCCTCAGAGCTCTCCAGCAGTTTGAGTCTGAGTTTGACATGAATGCTGTTCTGCAAAAAATCCACCAGGTGGCAGAACAGTACAATATGTGCATGCAGTGGACATGCACATACTGCACACATGTTGGGTTAATAACTACCTAAACTGGGAAGTTTTTAACTGAGCTGCTGGGTCAGCTTAAGAATAACTACATGATGGGTTATTTAAACCCAGAAATATGTGTTGCCTGTTTAGCCCAGCCTGATGGTTCATATATTCTAACCAAACTTTGGTTGTTTTGAACTATGTTTCTGGTTTAATTCCTCCAAAAACATTTGTTGAATATTCGGCCCAAATGTTTCTATATTTTAAATTAAAATTGTTTCGGTATTTTACATAATAAATGATTATTTTTTAATTTTAGTTAAACCTTTAAAAAAAGGAAATGTAAAAGGATAGATAGATATTTGGATGGATGGATCAATCAATGATTCATTATTTGTATAGCGCCAAATCATAACATTTTTTATCTCAAGGTGCTTTACTAAAGTGCAGTTTAAAGACCTTACTCAGTGTTAAGAAAAATGGGATAGGGGGAGATGGGATAAGATGCATGAAGGATTTCTCCTTCCGTTCCCGTTGCCCACACTTCCATGCTGCTGAGGTGGAGGTCGGAGCAGGCTGGCGGTGGTTGTGGGAGCGACACAGTCTGATCATGGCGGCTAGGTGTCAGGGACGTCAGGTGGTAGTAGTGCCTGATCACCTCTCTGAAGGTTGGGGGAGCGCCATCTACTCGAGAGCCCAGCTTCTGCTGCCGGGACAAGGCCTCCTGGATAGATGGATAGACGGATAGACAGGAAACGTAACACACTAAAACAACCCAACTCCCTAAAAATAACCATCAAAAAGGCTCCAACAGGCTCCACCCAGCGTTCGGGTTGATTAAATAAGTTGAGAGTGTGTGAGCAGAGTCAGGTGTTCCAGCTGAGTGAACGAGCGGCAGAGAAAAGTTCCATTTGTTTTCTTGGACATATAAGCAGTTTTTCTAAAATATTAAACTTTATTATTTTGAACACAATCCACCTTAAAGGTCTGATTTGAACAAGAAGCAGTCCATGCTGCCTCTGACAGATAAACAGAGGGAATGTGAGGTTGCATGTTGTGAATTGTGTTTAGTAATTATAGTGTTTTGCCAGTTTAATTGCTGTGCTGTAATCTAAATGGGTTTACAGACGAACACTCTAAATTAGCAGTTTTATAATAACCAGAGAACTCCACGCGTCTCACTGCATCCCCCACTTAATTAACATCAATTTGTCTGTGGAAGAGCTTTTGTTGAGCTGCAGCCTAGCAGGCAGCGATTAGAACAACAGACTTTGTCTTCAGTTCAGTCGTTCGTCCGTTCTTGCAAACGACTACATGAACATCCAAACAAAGGCAGAACAAAAGGAGACGGAGAAGGAGATTCTTCTCACCTGGTAACAGGTGTTTGAGATTGTGCAGAACCTTGTGAAAATGTGTATTGAAGATAACTGATACTCACTGTCGCACTCTTCTGTACATTTTGGATTTATGTAGTTTTCCATTTTGAAACCCTGCTGCTTACCTAAACTCTCTCATCCAGGTCTACACTCCCTCCCTCCCACTACGCTCTGCCAATGAAAGGCGTCTGATCCAACCTTCACAACAGGGTCCTAAGTCTCTAACTAGACTCTTCTCCTCTGTCGCCCCCCGGTGGTAGAACGAACTACCAAACTCCATTCGATCTGTAGAGTCCCTTTGCACCTTTAAGAAAAAGCTAAAGACCCAGCTCTGTATGGTTTTTGTTTGATGATGACAATGATGATATTTAGGATGGTTTCGATGCTGATTAGAACTCTATCTATTTATCTTTTTATATGACTGAGACTTTCAGACCATGCATACATTTACAAACAAACAACTGTCAGAGACAAACAAATCAGTCCTTGACAAAGATGAGCGCTGGCACGCTGACGACCTCGTGTGGTCTCCAGATAAAAAGCACAGTATAAGTACAACAGTTAGAAATCAATTAGTCAATAAATACATAACCGAGACATTCTAGGATGCACTGCAGTCACATTATAGGATTACATTCAAGTAATGTACGTACAGGCCGCTGATGCAGGAGTCACAGGAATAAACCACTATATGGTTAAACCGACGATTAAAGGACACGATAAGGAGAAGGAAAAATATCCGGGTAATTCGGGTCACCCAACAGGATAACCACAGCCTCGCACATGGAGGCTGCACGGTGATGCATTCATCAACACTGTTGCCTCACAGCGAGGAGGTTCCTGTTTCGAATCCCCGTCAGACAGGAGAGGCAAGCTCTCCCTGTGCATGCTTGGGTTCTCTCTGGGTACTCCGGCTTCCTCCCACAGTCAAAAGACATTTTGGCCGTAGGTGTGAATGTGAGTGTGGCTGGTTGTCTGTCTCTATATGTCAGCCCAATGGCAGCTGGGATCGGTGGGGAAAGTGGTATAGAAACTGATGGATGGATGGATGGGTGGCTAGGACTTCTGTTTTTGTTGTTGTTCTTGTCTTCTTTTTTAAATGTAACTTGAATCGTACCAAAGTGTAAAGTTCTAGTTTGGTGACAGCCATAAACGAAATCAGTCGTGTTATGTTGTATTGAAGTTGCCTCTCCCCTTCCTGTGTGTTTGGTCTTGGCGCTGCTTTGTTTCCAACGACACTCTGTTTGCCTTTGTATGATTACACACCGAAATGAGTCTGAATCGAAATGAAATTAGCGGAAATACTATTTGAGTGGAGATGTAATTTGTTGGAAACGAACCGATGAGAGTTAATTAAAAACACCTCTGTGCACGAAGAGCTCACAACAAACGAAATGAGTGAAAACATTCATCGAGGGTTTCAGATGAAATATTGAGCCTCATCAGCGTTGATGGAAAATGTATTCAAATCAACCAAAACAGTTTACACACATTTCACTGATTGTTTGGATGTTTTAAAACGTGAGCTCCACTGACGTGATTCTCACAAACATTTAAAAAACGTTTCTCCTCTCTGTCCGTGTTTCATCTCTCTGCTTCACTCTGTATTCAGAGGAGAGATGTTCCCTTATGAGACTTCTTTGGCTTGATATATGTGAGTGAACTGTGTGTGTGTGTGTGTGTGTGTGTGTGTGTGTGTGTGAGTGTGACAGAGAGAGAGTGTGTCTGCATTATCCTGCTCCGTTGGCAGTGCAGCCACAATAGAGCTGACTAATGCAGAAATAGACTGCAGGCTAAGCTTCTTTTTCTACAAATGTCTTGAAATATGAAGGGTGCATTCATTGGTCCGCTACAATATTTATATCTCCCTCCTCTTCTTCTTCTTCTTCTTCTAGAGCTAAAGAAATGTGCATCACCAGCACACACACCTGCTCACACACACATACATTCACACAAACACAGAAATGGGAAAGTGTATGTCCTCGTAACACGCCAGTTCTGACAACGCTCACCATAGGGCCGTTTCTTTTGATGGCTTAATGTGTGTACTGTGTACAGTGTGTCCAGAGTTTTAGTGTGTAAGACACTGATGTAGTGTGTTTGTATCTGGTGCTAATGGCGCCTAAGATGCAGCTCGTCATGTTGGTTGTTGTGGGAGAAAGAAGCATCAAGATAGAAAGAAAACATACAGAGTTTTGTCTGATCTGCGACGAGGGCTGGGATAAAAAACGATATTCACATGTGATCGTGATAACAGTTTTCTCAATAAAATATGTTTTTTTTAAATTATATTTCATCATATTTTTTGCCTGCAGCCACCTTTTGGTTGATCGAAAGGTTCAGCTGTTTGGTAAATATTCTTAAAAAGACAGTCTTTGTGGTTTGAAGGTTTTATTCCCCTGCACACTGCAGCACGGGTTCCCACAGTGACCCGCACCGTGAACATAATCTGTGCATCGGAACAGGTTTCTGCCCTAATTATATTTCTTTGTTCATTTTTCCTCAGGACAGCTGAAGGAAGATGTGGCTGACTGGATGACATGAAGCAAAGACGCGAGCGCTGCAGCCATGACGATAGTCTTTGCACATGGAACCTCGCACTCTGAACATTGAGGTAAACCTGCACCCCAACTAAATACTTTTAAAAGTTCATATAACCACATCAACACTTCACTACATCTTACATGGGAAACAGCTAGCCTGAAAACGTTAAGTTATCTGGCAGGAGCTAACTGAACAATCGTCCCTAACGCTCATCAAGGAAAACAAACAACGTATTTTACAGGCTGACAAACTTCCTTTAAGGTTTGTTTACGTTTGTTAAACGTGAGGGGATTTTGGTTTTTATGTTCACATTAGGTTTTTTTGTGTTTGCTCTCTCTCCTTCTCCCCCTTCCCTTTCTGTTCTTTCTCCTGCAGGTATGTGAGTGGCAGTAGGTGTGGCTGGCTTCTCCTCTCAGCCAGCCAGCTTCCTGCTTCCACTGCCTGCTCTTTTTGTTTATTAAACATGTTTTTTACATCCAACCACCTGTGCCAGTCTCTGCTTAGGGGTTTGAATTATACCAAACACCCAGTTTATAATACTAACAGGACCTGCTGCGTACCGACAGGTAGACGAGCTCCAGGAGAGTGATTGCTTCCTTCAAAAAGTAGCAGCCAGTGAATATGCTGCTTTTTGAAACACTTAACACACAAACGATGGGTTCAGGCTGAGAGTAGAACTGTTCTTCAGTGAGGCAAAAGCTGTGACAACCAATCAGTGCAGGTCACCAATCTGTGGATCGATACAGGTGGGGGTTGTGGTGAAACTAAAGTGTCCCGATTTGTAAGTTTGAAAATATGTTCAACCTACTGTAACAGTTACTGTAAGTCAAATCAACATCCAGAGAAGTTTTCAGGGTTTATTAAATCAAAGCATAACAAAATAATCCTTTAAAAACGTCCAAAACATGATCATTACGATGACGGTCAAATATTTACACCTACTCACCCTCTTTGTAACATGACTGACAGGTAAGATAAGACTGCTCAGGTGCTGAAATGATGTCAAACCCATAAAAGGAGTGAAACATTGTTTTGTTTGTACGATTTAACAGTTTTCTTAATTGTTGTCCCAGTGATCCAGTCTGAATCCAGCCTTCTACTGGGATCAGGATGATCCTCATCTTTGGATCAAAGTTTTCCCAATCCTACTTAAAAGTTTTGAACTGAAGGTTTCCTCCAGATAAAAACCAGGATTACCTGATCGTATGTGATTATGTGATCCTTTTTTTAAACAAAATGAGTCAACATTTATGAATTGATCCAATCTGTGTCTTTAATTCTGCTGGAAATAACCGCTGCCTTCATCAGTTTGTTTTTGTTTGTGTCCTGGCTAACCCTTAAACACCAAAGTCACGCAGCTTTTGGCCTGTTGTTCTTATGAAGAAGCAGTTTTATAAAGTTCATATCAGACTCATAAATCATTTTTAGAGGTTGTGAGCTCTGCAGCTCTGGTCTCCTGTACCCCATAACTCACTCAGCTGTTATCATACGGAGACAGTCAGACATCAGTCCTGCTTCCTGTCCTCAGAGACGCGGCTGATGATGGCAGATTATTTCACGTTGAGGTGATTAGGACGAGCAGTTTTACAGCCGCTGTTCTGTCTGCAGCTGTCAAACAGAATAACAACCACCAGGGGAGCAGACAGCGAAGATCAGGCGCTGTGGCATGAATTTAAGAGGGAAATCATCATTGATCTGCGGATGAGGGTCACCACCTCCACCTGTGTCTCCCACAGAGGGCGGGGGAGGCTGGGTGGGGGTGTTACATTAATTAACAGGAAGTAATTTAGGGGAAAACTCTCCCGTGGCGAGCAGGTCTTAACGTGATAAAATGGAGGCCCCCCTGTCTTTGTTCGGGACACAGATTTAAAGGAGGGGGGTAGATAAGGGAAAGGGGGAGGCAGAAGGAGGAGGAGGAGGGGGGGAGAGTGGGAGGCGGTGGGGGAGCCCATCTGCTGCTGAGGGTGCTGGGTCAAAAGGCTTTTGTTGTGAAGGAGTGATGAGACACAGAGATGGTCGTTGTCACCAACCGCTGGTTTAATCAAGTGAAAGTGTCACTGTGTGGAAACACACACACACACTCACGCAGAGACACACACACACACACCCACACACACACACACACACACACACTCACGCAGAGACACACACACACACACACACACACACACACACACACACACACACACACACACACACACACACACACACAAGGTGACTAGTAATTGCTCTTAGTATTTAATGATCAATTGAAAGTCTGACTTGTTTGATAAATGAGGTCTTTACATTTTCTGATACTTGAAAAACACGGATCTTTAGTCATATTTTAGTTGCCGTGGTATCGATAGCGTTTGATTTTTCTTCGTATCAGATACAAGTTTATAATCGTGCTATCATGAATAAATGTCTCCGTCCGTGAGATGAATAAAGGATTATCTTATCTTATCTTATCACAGCGAGTCTCCCCAGTGCATCCTGGGAAATGTTTACGTCTCATTTAGCTCTTTATTTGAGCCATTTATAGATGTTTTAGTCTGAACAGTGGCAGCCTCTCTCCCTCCACTGTCACCTCGACCCCAATTCAAACACCAGCCCCTGTGATGCAAGCTTTCTGCGCATGCGTGTTAGGTAATTAAAGCAGCTGCGTCAAGGTAGTGGAAGTCAGACGAAGTGGCCTTCAAAATAAAACCAGAATATTCTGACATCAGAAACAAAACACATTCACAGGTTCACTAAAAGGGTTCTAGACGGTTCACTTTAAGAAATAATAGTAATTATAATATATGACGTTACATTGTCATATTTTCAATTTGTATTCTGATTTTTTTACAAGTGTCATTGAAGGTTAATTCTTTCAAATTGCAGTTAATTGAAGAGCTCATCTTTGTGCATACCTGCAGCTTTGCAGAGAACTGCTGTACCTATGTTCCATAACGGACCGAGACTCCAACAGTTCTGATCGGAAAATAAAATACTTAAGTTTGTTTAATACACCTCTGCTTATTATCGCTGACATGTGGGCTTACAAGCGTGGAAACAGAGTAATATATTAATGCACAAGGAAAACACGTTCTTATCTTAAAATGTAGATATGAACGTTTTGTGTTTAATTAAATACAATGAAAAATACAATTGAAATAATATGATGGTTCTTTTTAACTGATTAGCCATTTGAATAAATACAAACTAATGTTTCAGCATGTCATGTCACAGACAGGCCCGCAAACTAGAGGACTTGTTCTTCAGATAGATAGATTCTTCATTTTCACCTTTGATTCAAAGTCACTCTGTGAACAATCAGGGCAACAGTCCTGACAGTAAAGCGAATAGCCTGTATTTTGAAAGAGACCACCGGAAGTGCACGTTCACCTCGGCTCGTGCTGACGCAGGCTGCTGGAGCAGCAGACAGCAGCAGCAGTAGCAGCAGTAGATGCTGTCCCATCATCAGATCACACCCAACGGGGCTGCAGCGCACCGCTCCTCCGGCACCAACACCATGACACCCCGATTCAAACCCGCAATCTGAGCCGCACGAGGAACGCAACGGAACTTGCACGAGGACATCGAGAGACGGACCTGGAGACTTACGCGCGCGCACGCAAGGAAGCTCGCACGGAGAGACTGTTGTTGCATTGACCAGCGGCCAAAAAGGACAGGGACGCCGACCGAGGCGAACTCCACTGCGCCGCGGATTTGCGCTTTCTCTCCCAGAATCGCGTCCAACACGGAAATCACTCCCAGTGAGTCATTTCACCCCGAAAATGTCATCGTCGGCAAAGGACAGCGGGCATTACGCCAACTATGTGGGACCGTACCGCTTGGAGAAGACGCTGGGCAAAGGACAGACAGGTTAGTGAAAGCCCCCCAGATGCTGGTGATGCTGTCAGGAGTCCCCGCAGCATCACCGCGCCGGCCCCGCGCGTGCCCCGCTGACATCATGTTGGGCTGCAGTTTTTGCATTGGCGCTGCCGTGTGCTCAGTGTGCCGATGCGGGAAATGTGCAGCGGAGAAATGCTTGAGAAAGTGCGGATGTTTGAGTTGGATGCGGCTTTGCAGAATGCAGAGATAGAAGCTGCTTTTAATCATGATGATGGTGATGATGATGATAATGATGGTGCTGATGATGAAGATGATGACGGTGGTGGTGGTGGTGTGCCTTTAATCCTTGTTGTCAGGCAGAGAGGGCTCGGTGATAATGGGCCCTTGTGATTTTTCTTGTCTCTAATTCTGTTATAGCATCCATCTGTCACATGGGCCGCTCTGCAGAAGAGGCAGAGCAGTGATGCTGCACTGTCCGGTCCACACACACACACACACACACACACACACACACACACACACACACACACACACACACACACACACACACACACACACACAGAGCACATCCAGCTCAGGGGTTAACACATACACATACTGCAGCTGTATCACCACATTTCTGCATTTCTGTCTTAAAGGGGCATTCTGCTCATCTTCAGACGCTCTCGTCAGGGGTTAAGATCACAGCCTACCCGTCACTGACAATCACTGTAGCCGACTGTGTGGTACAGTTTCAGTTAACATGAAAAACAACGACTCATCTCATGGTGATTACTGCAATTTTGTTTAAATCAAACTTCATTGTCGCTTTTCACATTTCCATGCATGATCATGGAGATATCTGCTTAGTCTAGTTGTGATGTTTGAAGACCAGCTGGTTCTACTTCATGGCCACACTTGAGGCTGCAGACTGTGCTACTGAGTTATATTCACCCGTACTTGTATATGTACTGTGGGTCATTGAATTCTGCACGTTATTAAGTATGAAAAAACCATGTTGCAAGTTGATGGTTGTGGTCCAGCAGCCCATGTCTAAGATTTACTCTCCTTTTAGCTCAGTTTTAATCTCCACCACCTTCTGATGGAAACGTTTGGCTCTTAAGCTGCTACATGCTCCAACGTTTTCACTAGCTAGTCACCAACTTCCTCTCTCTGCAGTTTGGTGTTTGTTGAGCAGGATGTGTTTTAGAAAACAGCAGCCTATTCTAGCTGTATACATTTTCAAACGTTACAATCTTTGTTATCGTAATAATTGGTAGTATTGCAAAAGTTGCGAACATTAAAAAAACCTAACAGATCTTCAGTCATACTTTTAACCAAAAGCTGCCACAGGAGAAAGAGAGAGGGAGCGCAATCTCTAGATTCCACAAAGACGTTGGCAACGATCTGAAATGTTGCCAACATGTTCAGTAACTCACAGAAGCCAGTAGCCATAATGGTCATCGCCCCCTCCCACTCACTTCCCTTCTCATATTGGCTCAACCCGACCTCGTGCTGAAAATGTACTCGGAGGATGGCAGGAAAGACTCTGGGTAAATCGGAGTGAAGAATGTGTCTGTTTGCGTTCACTCATGCAGCGGAAAATGTCTGGATGTTTTCAGGAGTTCTAGCAGAGTGCACTCATACTCAGAGTTGTTCTGTTAGCATTTTTTCCTTCATGATACCATTTGTGTAAACACGACTCATCAGCACAAGATTTATACGCCTATTTATATTTCAGTGAAAGAATCGGGGTCGTTTTCGCCACGTCGGTTCTTGAATGGCTCTACTCTGTACTCATATGGGTATGAAAATCTCCAAATGTTCTAGCTCTATAAGCAATACGCTCAAACTAGCTAAAAAGCTCCTTCAAGCCGATGAGAGCTGCTCTGAGTGAGTTTTAAATATCTGTACTATGATAAGTTCCTGTGGAAATGCAAGGCAGTAGCTCTGTCGGCAGGGACTTGGGTTGGTAACAAAGGGGTCGCCGGTTCAATAGCAGGAGAGGTGCCAGATCACTTCCTGAGCACTGCCGCAGCTCCCTCAAGCAAGGCACTGAACCCCCATAAGCTCAGGAGCGCTCGCTCTGGGCAGCCCCCCCACTCTGACATCTCTCCATTAGTGCACTTCCACAGGATCCTGTTTGTGCATGTGTGTGTATTTCAGCCTATGTGTGTGTAGCATGTCTCCTTAGTAGGATCAATAAAGTATCTCTTCTTCTATAAAAGAGCTCCTTTAAAGTATCTACATTAGCAAAAATTTCAAAAATCCATCGCAGTGAACATTGTGTACAACTAGGATTGCATGATACCAGAACTGATCTAGTAATCTCCTCAATACCATGGCAACAACAGAAGTCCTAGGTACCTGTTATTGGGTATTTATTGTTTTTGAAGGAAGTCTGAATTGCACAAATACATTGGACACGTTTCGGTACAGAAACGTTGCCAACATATTTAGACAATGCTCTCACTCTTTAGGTTGCTGGCTCCCTGCTGAGATGCACAGACTCACTTTAACTCCACAGCGATCTGTCTCTGTGTTTGGCGCAGTTAGTCCGGTTTTTACTGTATGAATGGAAGTGTCAGGCCAGGACCGCTGCTCCCCCACCATCTGTGGACACACGCAGCCAGAAATGATCAAGGTGTCTCTACCTCCACTTCCAGCAGGTAGAAGAAGCTATACGCTGCTCCGTTCCCTTGACGGGTGAATAATTCATAACCAACCAATTAGCTGGTTGGTTGAGATGGATTGTAGCAGCTGCTGTATTAATTACACAATACTTGTATTACCGGATGGAATAAAGCTGCAGTAATATGCATTTAACTCGAACAAAGACACAGAGATAATTTGATTTGCTCTCCATCAGGATTCATTTTAGTAACTGAATCAGAGGAGGAGGAAAGGTCCAGTTTCACACAACTCAACTCTACTATAAATACCCACAATCCATTTCTCCTCCACTGCCTCTCTGGGTTCAGGACCAACATGAGTGGCTTAAAACTGTAGTTTACACGCTTTCCTGAGGAGAAACAGGCTGTAATTAGCGCTATAATTCATTCAAATAAAATATATAAATCATGACCTAATTTTGAGGTCTAACCAGAGGCGGGAGAAGGCAGCGTAGTTATGTTTGATGTAGAGCGCTCTGAAACAGGAATTCAAATCCTGTGACACAAAAGCAGTGTTGAGTTTTTAGTTTTAACCACATAATGATGCGTTTCATGCCTAAATCTACTCACATCAATCTGGTGGTCAATCACTTCTATCTGAACCAGTTCTCTTGCCCGCTTCCATCGCTGCAACACCTGTTGGTTTGACCTGATAACTGCTCTCATATCTGGCAAACCGAGGGGCGTCCAAAACGGCCGTGTGGGGGGGCCTTAAAACCGCCTACCTTCTCTGGTCCAAACAAATCCAGACCATTCAGGACCAGAATCTAAAGTTAGAAGGAGGACATACTGGCTGCTGCATTGTTGTCAGAGAAGCCAGCACTTCAACATAGCATGTTTCCTTAATGTCTGATCATAGAGTAAGCTCACTTTATCATTGCACACTGCCCAAATTGCAGAAATAAATTGCATGATACAATGTTTTTTGATTTAAAAAAAAATAGAAAGTATCCAACATTGGGTGCCTATAGGACTTCTCTTTTTTGATTCTGTAGTATCTAAACAGGTATTGATTCAATAATGTTTGATGTGTGGTATGATAATGAAGTTCAAAGCTCCGGTATCATGACAACTGTACCACAGAACTCAGGTCATCTGTGCCTGCAGACTTAACTCAGGCTGAACCTGAAAAGAGCCCGAAGCTCTCACGCTGACTGACTCAGTGAGCGTCTTTGGAGCTTGTGGAGGTGTTTAAGTGGAAATGCATGTAGAGATGTAGAAACCCTGTGCAGACTTGTGTTTTGGTGTGTGTGTCTGTGTCGAGGTGACTGTAGTGCAGGCTGAAGAGGAGTGATGCTCTGCTTGTCGAGGGGTTTGAGTCGAAGGCTGTGGTGCTGAGCGGGCAGACAGGGAAGCCCGTGTACCGTTAAACCTCCTCCACAAGTGTAGGGCAGCCCACGCTCTGTTAGCGTGTGTGTGTGTGTGTGTGTGTGTGTGTGTGTGTGTGTGTGTGTGTGTGTGTGTGTGTGTGTGTGTGTGTGTGTGTGTGTGTGTGTGTGTGTGTGTGTGTGTGTGTGTGTGTATAAACACAGGGATCTCTAAGGGAGTGGACTAATGGTTCTTTTTCTTCTGATGTTGGATATGAACCAGATTTTTTTTTTAAATTTACATTCAGTTTATTATCATGCAGGAAGCACGACTCGACCTCATTGCATAGTAATTCGAACTTTAAAGAAGCTTTACTCGAGCGCCAGTTTCAAACATTTCAAGAAGCTGTAGATGACTCACACAATACGCTCTATGTTGAGAAAGAATAATAAATAAACAAGCTGAATCGTTGTCTATAACCTGAAGCAATGCAAAGTAGGATTGTCACGACACCAGAAATTCAACCCAATAGAAATTCAACCCTGAATAAATACGAGTAGAAATCAAGAGAAATCAAGGATTTAATTACCAGAAACTGCAGCCAAACTCCTGCACGCTGCCTAAGTTGCACAAAGTTGTCAGTGTTCAGGTACTGGAAAGTTTCCAACACATTTGTGCAACTGAGACAGTGTGGCCTCCTCTCTCCTCGCTTCAGTCGTAGTATTTGAATATTTGCTGAATATCTGTGAGTTTTTTGAGTAAACCCCCAAATCTGTTGTGCTGGTCAGGACTTTACCTGGTTAAATAAAGGTTAAATAAAAAAAATCAATCATTAAACAATCTGAGATTCAGCCTTTTTAAAACCTGTATTGAAGTTATTATTGTCAACATTAATGCAACGTGGTTGCAGCGGTTCTTCTGTCTGTTAGCTTTAGCTTAGCCACAGAGGCTAGTGTGAACATCTGCTGTAGGTTTCATCTTTTCTGCTCTGTTTTAAATTCCTGTTGTGATCAACACTTTTTATGTCTGTCTGCTGTTATGAGACTACACTTGGAACAATGCCTTCATGGTGTGAGCGTGCCGGTCGAGGCTCAATGGCGAGAGGCTGTGCTGACTCGGAACAATTAGTCAGTGTGTCTTCATGTGTGTCAGAGTGAGCGTGAGGGGGTTGAAGTGGTCCTTTTTTTTATTGGCTTCCCAGGCTCCATACAGCGCTCATTTTCTAACTGTTGGCCATCAGTGGGGACGGTTGTCATGGTTTCATCTCTCCTCCGGTGACAATGGACACTCTCTCTCTTCCTGGTGATCACAGCAGCTGAACTCTTCCTCCTCTGGTCCGCTTTGATTTCACTCCTCATCCTCTCAGATCTGCTTTGTGATCAACTTTTTTACACTTTATGGGTCAGCAAGAAGTTTAACGAACGCAAATCAACTCAGATTGTTGTTGTACTTTACATTCACAAGTGTGACACATGACAACAGCTCACTTGTCATTAGCTCGACTCAGACTGCCGTTTTAAACGGCGGACATGAGGCAAAGGGCCGAGGTCAGATTGGAACCTACAGCCTCTGCACACGGGGGGCCCCCCCACATAACCGCTAGGCCATCCAGCGCCCCGTTTGTGTGTAACATTTAGATTCATAGGATGCTCCGAGGATCACTGCAGCAGGTCAATATCTCTAAACCCCAGAGTATCCTCTGACTCTGAGGGTATTTACACCAGCAGGACAACCACATCATTCATTTTTATTTGTCTATAACCTGTAGTGTGTGTGTGTGTATGTGTGTGTGTGTGTGTGTGTGTGTCCCTGTTGTGTTATAATGAAAGTGTCATGTTATTGACGTGGAACATCCTAAAGACTGTAGTCCCTTGGCTCCGGTAGGAGTGCTACTGCTGTGTATGTCTCTGACTTTGTGTGTGTGTGTTTGTGTGTGTGTGTGTGTGTGTGTGTGTGTGTGTGTGTGTGTGTGTGTGTGTGTGTGTGTGTGTGTGTGTGTGTGTGTGTGTGTGTGTGTGTGTGTGTGTGTGTGTGTGTGTGTGTGTGTGTGTGTGTGTGTGTGTGTGTGTGTGTGTGTGTGTGTGTGTGTGTGTGTGTGTGTGTGTGTGTGTGTGTGTGTGTGTGTGTGTGTGTGAGAGGTGGGGGTGGTGTGGGCAGCAGGGAGAGCCCCAGCACAGATGGCCGCCTTTAGGTGGCTGAAATACAGCTTCATTATCAGCAGGTTGCAGGTGGTAACGCTCCCATCATTCTTACTGCATATGTGCACACATGGATAAATAAAGCAGTGTGTGTGTGTGTGTGTGTGTGTGTGTGTGTGTGTGGGGGGGGGGGGGGTCTGCACTATGCATTTGCATGTGTAGATATTTTACAAGGATTTTCAGTGAATGTGTTTTTTCGCAGCCGTCAGTGTGTTTTATTGGACTAGATGTTTTCTTCATTATGCCGCATCAAATGTAAAACAACATATTTACGCCAGCTCATTTGCACACAGATGGAACACAGCTGGTTTATACTGTCGTGGTCCCTCGGTATAAATAAAATATACTTCTTTAAATATGTAGAAAAATACTTGAAATTGAGAGGAAAAAAAAACCTTTTTTTATGCATTTATTAGAGAGAGGACATTGGATAGAGTCAGACATCGGAGAGAGAGAGAGAGAGAGAGAGAGAGAGAGAGAGAGAGTGGGGGGGTTTGACATGCGGGAGAGGAGCTATGTCAGATTTAAACCTGGGCTGCCTGCTTCCAGGACTACAACCTCTATATGGGGCGTGTGCTAACCGCTAAGCGCCCTGCAGCCGGTTAATTTATTATCAGAAGTGTTTTGATTTGACAAAGTTCTTAATTTTTTTATGGCAAAGTGATGTGACCGTGTATGTCCTTCAGCTTCAAACAGAAGGGATTCATTTCTAAAGCCATTTACTGACCTATACTGCACTCTCATTTTAGATCGTAACAAACCAAAATGATCTACTCCTTGTTTGGCTTATTTGATGGCTAACATGGTTTTAATCGGAGGGGGGAGGTAAAACTGCTGGTATGGACAGAAGTCTGTTGGGGAGGGGGATGTCTCTGCAGACAGGAGGGGGGAAATCAAAATTATGGCTTGTGTCAAACCCCCCCCCCCCCCCTTTCTATACAGTACATCCTTCTGGCTTCCCTCCCTTTGCTCGCCTTCCCAGCTGAGGGCTCGGTTACCTTGGCAACCGGAGGAATGCTCTGTCTCTCTCTGTGGCTGGTTGAAGGTAGGCTCGCCGTAGATCTCCAAGGCCCCTCTGCTCAGCCCGAGGGGGGGAGTGTGTTTCGCCTAAGCCATTAAACAATGACTGAGAAACTACCCCCCATCTCTCTCTCTCTCTCTCTCTCTCTCTCTCTCTCTCTCTCTCTCTCTCTCTCTCTCTCGCTACATCTCCATCGCTCTTATGTGTTCCTTACATCTCTCACTAACTCCTCCCCCTTCTCTCCTTCTCTCTCTTGCTCTCTGAGGTTTCCAGACTCAAGCTCAAGTCTTCATCTGAATCCCTGCTGCTTGAATTAGTCATTAATGGGAGGTGGAACCATTTTCATTTCTGAGTCTCTCCGTCTGCCCAAATCTCCGCAGCCTCTCCTCATACAGCCTAATACAGCCCCCCATTTTACACCGACGCGCTTATTTTAGCAAAAGAAAGTCAGGGGAGAGGAGCGACTGTAACCACAGCTCTGACGATAGTCTCAGTTTTTGTTGCTGCTGTCTCACTCTCCAGGAAATAAAGCTGCTGTGTTCTTTGAATTGATGTCGCTCTATTTTTACTTCTAATCAAATGACAGGCAGAGATTAGAGTTACTATACTGAGGAGCAGACTTTAATAGACTAACAAATTAACGATGCGAGAAAAAACAAGGAAAAAACTGCAGATAAAAATATCTTTGATAGCGTGGGAACAGGAGTCTGTTTATCGTGTCTGCAGCCCGACAGACAGAGACAGACGCTGTTGGTGTGATTCAATTAACTCTCTCTCTCTCTCTCTCTCTCTCTCTCTCTCTCTCTCTCTCTCTCTCTCTCTCTCTCTCACACACACACAAACACACAGGTATTGGGATGCGACCCTCGTTTGTTCCTGAGCTGCCCTGAGCTTGCAGCCTCTGAGTGTTGAGTTAGATTTAGACGGCTGTCATCTCGCCTGTGGCTGTCAGTCATTAACAAACTCCTCCTGCAAGTCATCAGGCTGAGACTGCTGAAATGTTCAGGTAGCTGAAGTGTGAGAGGCGTGTGTGTGTGTGTGTGTGTGTGTGTGTGTGTGTGTGTGTGTGTGTGTGTGTGTGTGTGTGTGTGTGTGTGTGTGTGTGTGTGTGTGTGTGTGTGTGTGTGTGTGTGTGTGTGTGTGTGTGTGTGTGTGTGTGTGTGTGTGTGTGTGTGTGTGTGTGTGTGTGTGTGTGTGTGTGTGTGTTGTGAAAGCCTCCAGGATGTCAGCCAGTTTTTGTTGATCTTGATTTGATTTGATGATCCTGTGTAGTTTCATTTAAACTGTCTCCAGGTTAAAACATTAAGCTATTTAAGACAGACCCCTGACATCATGGGAGCCTATATGGGGGTTCAATCTGCTTTTTGTAGGGCTGTGCCTGACTCTGAAAACGTTATCCTTAGATTCAAATTGGGCTGGAGAAAATGTGTCTAATTGTTCCTCCTTCCTCAGTTCAGGTCCACACAAAACTCTTATCAGCCTACTTAAGGGGCGGCTGTGACTCAGTGGTAGAGTCGGTCGTCTCTCAACCGGAAGGTCGAGGGTTCGATCCCCAGCTCCTGCAGCAATTCTTCCGATGTGTCCCCAAGTTGCTGCTGCTGCTTCGTGATGACTAGATCTTTAGTTACAGGAACTTTAGGTTTGGGTCTGTACCTTCTGATGCTCTACCAAAGAGCCACAGGGAGCCTCTGATTTTAAAACTGTTCGTTTGGATCATTCTACTCCCGGTAAAAACCTGATCCCAGTTAGATGAAGCTACGCTTGCAGCCCCTTTGATCTTGATCTCCTTTGGCCGCTAAACATCATCTGAGAAAACTCTTTGATTCAGTGTTTCTATGGGCTGTAGAGTACTTTGGTTTTCAAGAGGAGGAGACCTCAGCAGATAATTCAGCTCCTAGTAAATAAAACTTTGAATAAGAAACTGAAGGTTGTTTTGATACAAAGCTGGAATTCAAAAGTGAAGATATTCATCTGACAAAATGCAGGTCTGCTCGAGGTCCTCTCGCCTGATGGTTTAGATCGTTAACTTTTAGTGGACAGATCTACTTTTATAAATGACATCCTCCATCTTTTCCTGTGAGTTCCTGTGTGTTTTCTGTACTCACATGTCTACCTTCTCTCCATGTTTCCGTCCATCCTTTCTGCATGCTGTGGATGTTTTCTCTCTCTTAATGTCTGTTAGTAGAGGAGAGATTTCTCTCGTCTCTGGGGTCTCCTCCGCCCTGCTCTCTCAGCTCCATTAGCTCCGCTGTACGTACAGACTCGTGTCCAGAGTTTATCTCCAGTCAATTATGTTTATTATGAGGCAGGTAGATCTGTAATCAATCGCTGCAGCCTGCATGCACAGCTCGGTAATCGTCATGTGAGGGCTGGTGGTTGTTTTGTTATTTGCAGTTAATACATCGGACATGTGCCCAATCGAGACCATGTTTCCACCTGCTGTGATAGACCCGCCTGCCTTCAGTGTATCGAACATGTGTTGTGCGATGTGTGGATGACGTCTGTATCGATCAGCTGGAGGAAAATGAGGTTTGGAGATCCTGCTGTGCAGCAGCAGGGCCCCCAGGCTCCATCAGTCCCATTCATCAACACCTATCAGAGTGTTACACCTGTTAATACATAGAGGTGCACCTGAAGTGCTTTAGCTCTAACCCAAGTCCAGTTATTCATTACTGGTTTGCCTTTGCACCGCTTTATATCCCAGAGACTTGTTAGCATTTAAGTTCCCATCATATCCAAACCAACGATTCAGTTTCTCGTACCTCATAGGTCTGGCATGATTCAGGACTTCTAGCTAAACTTTCTGGTGTAACAATGACAAAAAGAGGTCTTTTATATCTATTGGTATTGAAGAGTTTTTATTTCCTGGGAAACTGAAACTCTGCCAATGTATTTGTGCAATTTAGACGTGCAAGTTTTTGCCTGCAGTTTTTAGTGATTATATATTTATAATAACTAATGAAGCAACAGTATCCAGGGCCTTTATTAACGTGACCTGTTTAGTATCGCTTGTACTTGATGTCTCTCTGCTCAGTCGCTGAGACTCTGTGTGCCACATATGTGGCGTCTCTTCTTTAATCCAGAAGCGCTTCCTGACAGGTCTGATAGCTCGACCAGCACGACTTCACGCGCTGCCATATTCAACAGAGACCAATTTAACGCCTCAATCAATAGCTGGTAATCAAACGGGGAACAGGCTACGGCTCCAGATAAGCCCCTTATGGTCCCGCAGTCCTCTTCCCCCAGCCAAAAACTTAATGAAATTGAGCATAAATCCCCCTTCTCTCTCTCTGTCTCTCTCTCTCTCTCTCTCTCTCCCTCTCTCTCTGAAAAAACTCTCTTTCATCCTTTTCCAAAAGCAATCTGGACCTTTCCCCTGAGTCAGCACTTACAGCGTCCGGGACAGAAGCAGGGGAAATTACCATCTGAAGAGCTGCTTTACTCGGCTCTCTCTCTCTCTGATCGGGCCCTGTGCCCACGCTCGACCTTCACTTCATTCCGTAGCAATATGGACTTTCTGGTATCTCGTGTTAGATAAATAAACTCTCCTCCCTCCGTCCACTAAAACCTCAGACTAGTGCATGATGAGATGGCAGAGCGCTTTTGGCTACAAGCAATTTCACTTTGGAATTTCACGGTGAAGAGGACGCAATCATGTGTGGAAAGTCCTGTTAGGTAGAAAACCTTAATGAGCTTTTTTCTATTAGCTCATTAGCATCACCCACGAGCAGCAGGGGCAGGCTGCAGCCCTCTGCTACTTCCTGCTTTCTGCTGTTTCATGTCCTTTAGCCCACACAGATGGTCCAGGCTCCGTAAGGAAACCTCACCTCCTCAGAATCGGCCTCCAGTCGGCACAGATGGCACGTCAGCGGCCGCACGTGCAGATGAGCTGCGTCGCCTCGAGCCCGCAGCATCAGAGAAACATCCAATCATGTGGCATAATTAGATTAAGGGGCGGGGGGACCAGGCGTGAGAAACGCCATTATACTCACTTTACTAGTGCTGGCAGGTTCCACTGCTCCCAGGCGTGTGTGTGTGTGTGTAAGTGTGTGTGTGTAAGTGTGTGTGTGTGTGTGTGTGTGTGTGTGTGTGTAAGTGTGTGTGTGTGTGTGTGTGCAGCGTTTGGCTGTTGCAGAAACGAACCGGTTTACAGTGGAGACTCTCCTTTCTTTTAGGGGAAAAAATAAAAGTCCACGTGATCTAAATCTGCTAAATATTAGCGTGAAGATATTGATTGATGTTATGTGTAACTTTGATTTAGGGTCATTGTTTTTGTTTCCTCTGTAAACATAGAACAGTTTGGTCAGTTTGAATATGAAGCTGTAGTGTAAGGCCGACTTTTGTGATGTGTTTATTGGGAATGTTAATCGTGATGATTGTGAAACTGCGAATAATCAATTAGCTCTAAAGCGGGGCTTCAGGGTCAAGCCAGCTATTTAAAATTAGAATGAATCCTTTTGTGTGTTGTGTGTGTGTTTGTGCACGTGTTGTGTTTATGAGTGTTGCAGTATTTCCAGGCCGCGCTCTGTCTCTGTGACCTGCTTGTGCTGTAACAGTGTGAGGCTGCAGTGCTGCATTACAGCAGAGACCGGCTGCAGCCTCTCTGCAGTAATCTCACACACACACACACACATACACACACACACACACACACACACACACACAAACACACACACACACACACACACACACACACACACACACACACACACACACACACACACACACACACACCAGCTAGGACCTGGATGTGATACATTATTGGTTAAACTTTCTTTACTCTGCGTCGCTATGGTTACCGGTGTGTGTGACATTGTAGGTGTAATGACTTACACAGGCCTGCCTAAAGGTTATAGATGAGTAGATAAATTAATTACACCATGCTAAATTATTTGATGATAAACATTACTTTTAGTTGCTAGCGGCAACAGCACAGGATGGATGGGGGCTGGGTGTTGTTGGCAGAGAGGGGAAAGGTTTAACATTACTGAGGATGTTTATAGTCACGAAGGAGACGAATGTTAATGTTTTAGTGACCTTTCCTTAAACATACGTGAGGAATAACAGAATGAAAGGGGTCTAATGTATTGAAAATTACGTTTTTATTTGTGTTTTTGTTGCGAAACCGAGATACTGTAACCCAAATGCAAACGTGTGCCCGGTTTGATATGACAGTTGGAAATGTCAGAGTCAGAGGCTAACATGCTAAGTGTTTTACAGTAAACGTTAGCGTGTTGACATTTTAAAGGGGAACTCCTCCAAGTTTACACACAGAGCTCTAGTGTTACTCGTCTCAATCAGGAGGGTTTTTTATTTGGTTTGGAAAGTCTCTTGGTTGTACTCTTGCGACGACACTCAGTTATCATGCTCCTGGACACCGCGTCCCCTCGTGGTAGCAGAGCTAACGAATAGAGACGGAGGAGTTCACGTTAGTAAAAACCGTATGAAACAAGTTTGAGCCTCAAAGTGAAACATGAACAAGCTGAAGGAAGCGCCATCCTGTCAGTGTGAACACAGAGCTGAGAACAACAAACCCAGAGGGGGTTTAACTTTTGTTTTTGCTATACTAATATTCAGTGTCAGATATGATCCCTTTAACAATCCATCAGTGGACATGCTAGCTAAATATTGTTGTCAAAATGCTCAACCTATTCGTGTAACATGTCGTTACATGCAGACGTACAGTACATGCATTCATCCTCGGCATACATTCATGCAACAGATGCACAGATCCACCTAGAGGACGACAATCCTTTCAACACACATCAAAGAAATAGAGCTGGGAAAAAAATTGATTTATGTAAAAATAGAATTATCTTCTGAAATGTTAAATAGATTCATAACTTGCTCCCTGCTAAGTGCTAATGCTAGCTCTTTAACTCAGTAGAATGCCAAATAGAGCAGCAAGAAATTCAGCCAGTCTCACAGATGACTGGAGTCGATCCTGAAGTACTAATTCAAAAATAGACTTTGAATCATGAATCCAGAATCATTTGGAATTGAAAATAGATTCTGAATCGAATCATGACCACTAGAATCGAAATCAAATCGAATGAGATGTCCAAAGATTCCCAGCCCTATTCCAAAGTATTGAAATGAGATCATCTGAGGAGGTCATTCAGTTAAATGTAAAAACCAGGACATGAGGCTTTAAAATACATTTCTGTACTCACGTCAGTAATAGTTAATAAACATTATTATATTTCCCCGAAGCAGCAAAGACACAAATAGCTCTAAAATGAATCTTCTCAAGTGAGATAATCGCTGCCATCTTTGTTGTTATAATTTAAATCCCCTGTTTGAACAGTTGGAGGGTAATGGTTTAAAAGTCAGAGGATACACGGTCCATGTTAGCAGATAATCTGTTCATATGAAGAGTTGGAGAGAAACAGTGAAAGCTCTCCCAGAGTTTAAAGCACACACATCTACTTTTTGTTAGCTTGGACAGTCAGCAGCTACAGAGCGTCCTGGTGGATCCTCCGTCTCAGTATCTGTCCCCAATGAGAGGACAAAGAGAGGGTGGGTGGCGGCTGACGGTCGGGCCTCCAGAACCAGAGTGTGTTTGAGTGTCCTTAATCTGCCACTAATCCCAGCATCCAGTGTGAGAGGGACTGTTTTTTAAACTAACATAATGACATGCAAAGATTTAGCAGAGTTGTTTATTTTGAAAACGGACATTCAGAAAAAGGTTTAAAATGATTAAATATCATTACGATGAATCTATACGATGAAATCTACGACTGCGTGTACGTTCAGAGATGCTTTTAGAGATCTGTGGTGTTTTTTTTTGTCAGAAAAAGCTCCATCCCTGTTGTTGTGAAAATGTTCGCTCGGTAATGGAGGAGGAGGAGGGGGTGTCAGGAGGTCATGACCCTCATTACACCACCTGCCAGATGGCCCGACACCACGCTGTGTGTGTGTGTGTGTGTGTTATGGATGAACGTAGACATTAACTTAAGGGCAGACTCAGAGGTGATAGAGTAAAGTCCCTCTTGAAAAGGAAATCAAATACAAATGGTCAATTATTTTACATTCAACATTCTCGTCTTCTGGTTTTACTTGATACAGAAATCAGGAAACCCAAAGTCTATTAAAGTCACACTTAACGCAGGATCAAAGCGTCCACGGGTGAAGACGTAAAATAGGTTTGCAGAGTGTGGCTAATGTTAGCAGCTCTTGCTCCGCCAGCCTTCGCTCCTCCTTGCAGGTTAACGTCCACATGCCTGTGCTGCTGGTTACGCATGGCTCCGGTTGATATGCAGTTTTAACCTGACACAACCGTCATACAACTTCACCTCCATTTTCACCATCAAAATGCTGCCAAACGGCTTCGTAATACAAGACGCCATGTGTGTGCTACAGCTAAGACTAGCGGCAGACAGCTGCGTTACCTCTTAGACACAACATTCGACCGCCATGGTGGTAAATAAAGATAGTCGCAGGTTCCAATCCTCCAGAGTATCCTCGATTAGCTTGTAATAAAATCTAGTAGAGTCAATATTCAGTCATTAGCTGATGAGAGTTGTTGGCACACCGCTGTAAGAAGCAATAAATGTGCGTCATGTTCACGTCTTGATTCAATTAGTTTTTTTAACTCTCTTTGTCAATGTATAAGATCCACCAGTTCAGTACTTCCTATAACCATCCTCCCTTTATCACTGAACACACACACACACACACACACACTCTTTTTATCACCGACCTCCCAAGCTCATCAGCCCTCTTCTGCCTGGCTGCCCATCCTCTTCCTCCTCGTCCTCTCTCTTTCATGCCTCCCTGTCCTCAGGCAAAGAAAGCAGGGGCACACTAAGTCAAGTTCCCCTGCTTGACCCTGCTGGAGCAGCCTTCGTCCTTCAGGCTAAACCCCTCCCCACACACACACGCAGACTTCCACAGAGCTCCTGGTCTTCAATGAGACCCTGACTGCAGAGTCCACCATGTGAAACTGGCTCTACTCACAGTTGACCAGGAACAACAAAACCAAATACTGTTTCCCAAACGTCAGGGTCCAGTTTCTGAGACGGGGATAACTGCTTTCGTGGTAACAGAAATTGTAAGTTGTAATAGAGACATAACAACGCCTTAAAGCTGCAGTCGGAGCGTATTTTGGTTCTGATATACAGACTAGTGTTGTAGTACTTGAAATTGGTCTTGGTCTCTAGAGCGGTCTCGAGACCACTTTTTGAAGGACTCTGTCCCGGAATCAAAAGCATTTTTACTCGGTCTCAGACTGGATGGACTCCGGATTTTAAATCAAGACCGGTCAAGACCACCACTGATTGGCTGTTGTTACACATCATTACTGTGATTAGAGGAGAACGCCTCTTTTTAAAAGAACAAATAACTTCAGTTCATTCATAATTTTTATCCCTCGGTTACGGCCACAACCTTCCTGGTATTATGGTCGAAGTGAGTGACACGCCCCCTGCACACAAGATGATTTTCATTGATACTCTTGGTCTTGACTCGGTCTCGATCCCTAAATGTCTTGGTCTTGTCTCGGTCTCGATCCCTAAATGTCTTGGTCTTGTCTCGGTCTCGATCCCTAAATGTCTTGGTCTTGACTCGGTCTCGATCCCTAAATGTCTTGGTCTTGACTCGGTCTCGATCCCTCAATGTCTTGGTCTTGACTCGGTCTCGATCCCTAAATGTCTTGGTCTTGTCTCGGTCTCGATCCCTAAATGTCTTGGTCTTGTCTCGGTCTCGATCCCTAAATGTCTTGGTCTTGTCTCGGTCTCGATCACTAAATGTCTTGGTCTTGTCTCGGTCTCGATCCCTAAATGTCTTGGTCTTGTCTCGGTCTCGATCCCTAAATGTCTTGGTCTTGTCTCGGTCTCGATCCCTAAATGTCTTGGTCTTGTCTCGGTCTCGATCCCCTAATGTCTTGGTCTTGTCTCGGTCTCGATCCCTAAATATCTTGGTCTTGACTCGGTCTCGATCCCTCAATGTCTTGGTCTTGACTCGGTCTCGATCCCTAAATGTCTTGGTCTTGTCTCGGTCTCGATCCCTAAATGTCTTGGTCTTGTCTCGGTCTCGATCCCCTAATGTCTTGGTCTTGTCTCGGTCTCGATCCCTAAATGTCTTGGTCTTGACTCGGTCTCGATCCCTCAATGTCTTGGTCTTGACTCGGTCTCGATCCCTCAATGTCTTGGTCTTGTCTCGGTCTCGATCCCTAAATGTCTTGGTCTTGTCTCGGTCTCGATCCCCTAATGTCTTGGTCTTGTCTCGGTCTCGATCCCTAAATGTCTTGGTCTTGACTCGGTCTCGATCCCTCAATGTCTTGGTCTTGTCTCGGTCTCGATCCCCTAATGTCTTGGTCTTGTCTCGGTCTCGATCCCTAAATGTCTTGGTCTTGACTCGGTCTCGATCCCCTAATGTCTTGGTCTTGACTCGGTCTCGATCCCTCAATGTCTTGGTCTTGACTCGGTCTCGATCCCTCAATGTCTTGGTCTTGTCTCGGTCTCGATCCCTAAATGTCTTGGTCTTGTCTCGGTCTCGATCCCCTAATGTCTTGGTCTTGTCTCGGTCTCGATCCCTAAATGTCTTGGTCTTGTCTCGGTCTCGATCCCTAAATGTCTCGGTCTCGATCCCTAATAGAGACAGCCAGTGTGATATTTCCCGGAAATGTGTGCAGGTGGAGAATATGTCTGAGAGATGTGTTGATGGTTGGTTAGAATTGATCAGAAGTAACATCACAAACTGAGACCAGAGGTAGAAATGAATATATCCAACCTCAACCCACCGATGGCTAAGGTCATTTTACCTTTTAGAAACTGTTATGTCACTTTGAGCCCATAAAAAAGAACATGAATTATTAACTTCATTATTTAGCTGAACTTCTGTTTGTTCCTTCAGATGGCTTTGTGAATGGAGTTATTTCTCTAATGAGGGTGGCAGCTTTCATCAGGTAGCTTGCTAATCTGGTTCTCATCAGGATGTTAATAACAACACACCTGCTGTTGGCTTTTTTTGACGTCATTTCCTGCAGCAGAACACACAACGTTACACATCCCTTAAAACATTTCTGTTTAAAAGACACAAACGTACAATGAGAGCATGTTGTGGTTTGTTTACTGGTGCGTATTTATGATCCAGTGTGGATACAGATGTGGGATATTTGAATGCTTGCATGCTGTTTGGTTTAGAGGGATTAAACCATTCATTGATGTTGAGGTTTTTATCCATGCAGGCGAGAGTCTCTCTCTACATTTGAATCTTTTGCAGTGAAATATTTAGCCATACGATGAGACAGTATTGTGTATTTTAAGATTGACCCTCTCTTTGCTTCTTAAAGCAACATTTTAAATATGGCATCAAATCTCTGTCATGATTATAATCAGCAGGTTCATTCAATCCTTCCCGTTTCAGTGGAAGTAATTTAAACAGAGTCAGCTTGGTTCAATAATGTTGGTAACGCTGGCTGTGTGCGGACCAATGGTTGAGCTGGTAGAGGGGAGATGGAGGGGGTGTGTGGGGGAAGCTTCGAGGGGAGCAGGAGCAGGTCAGCTCCTGTGGACCCTCTAAGGAGGAAGTCGTAGCGCTCGAGCTAAAAATATAAACCCAGATCTCAGAGTCATACAGCCATGTTCAGCTCTGGTTGCCTGCCAACAGTGCTCATCACACACACACACACACACACACACACACACACACACACACACACACACACACACACACACACACACACACACAGGCCGGGCAGACAAAGACAACGCTGTAAGCAAAACTGGAACAAGAGCGGCAGGTGGGCGGGGCCGAGAGGAGGACGAGTGAAAGAGAGAGTGAGAGGAGGAGGGGCAGCGTGGAGGAGGATGAATAAAAGCCGAGGGGGGAGGGGATGGAAGAACAGCAGAGAGAGAGGGAGGAGGGGGTTAAAAAGAGAAAGCCTGCAGAAAAAAAAGAATAATTAGTTATTAGGAATAAAGAGAAGAAAAAGAAAAAGGTCGATATGATAAAACAAAAGACAAAGAGAGAGTGAAGTAAAAGAGAAAGAGAGACAACAGCTCTGTGATGAGCTGGGATGATTCCTCGGCTGCCGTCCAAGTCTGACAGCCGATCCAGGCGATGATGTCATCATTTGTTATTGGCCCTGATTATTCATTAAAGCTCGATCGGCAGGCACAGCCAATTAGATACCAGGGATGTGACAGTGACACCAAACTGCATGTGCTCTGTGACAGTCTGTTAGTGAGACCAGGAAAACCCTGACATTGAAGAAGCAGCGACCAGCAAATATTTGACGTATAGAAGAAGAAGATAAACTTTATTAATCTCTCGAGGGCAAATTCAATTTGACCCTCTTTTATTGAGAAATGCTACACACACATAGGCTGAACTACACACACACATGCACAAACAGGATCCTATGGACATGCACTAACGGAGAGATGTCAGAGTAAGGGGGCTGCACACAGCGAGCGCTCCTGAGGTGGGGGGGGGTTCAGGGCCTTGCTCAGTAGCACCTCAACAGTGCTCAGGAAGTGAACTGGCACATCTCCAGCTGCCGACCGATTTCCAGACTTGGTCCACAGTGGGACTTGACTTTTGGTGATTAAAATCAAGAAATGACCCAACATTTGGGGCCCGGGACTTCTGTATTTGTTGCTGTGGTTTCGGGACAGGTAGCAATATTGGTTGATTTTGGTATCTTGACATTTTAGTTTGAAGAGATACTGTCTTAACACTTTAACAGTAAATATGAATGTCTGACTTACATCGACTTTTTGTTCAGGTTACGTCTGAATGTACCCAAAAAATGACATCACAAAACAAAGTAAACCATTGTATGCATTAGGGGAACATTTTGTTTGCAGAGTTGTACAAGTTAAGGGCTCACAAGCGTTCTCCATTTCTTGTTTTTTCATCTCTTTTTTTTAACCGTGATGACTTCTGTTGTCAGTGAGAGTTCCTTCTTTGTCATCCTTGCTTCCTAACTGATTTCAACATGTAGATAAATACTCTGCAGTTTGGCGTTACTGGACGACTGTTTCTGTGTCTGCTGCCCATCTGTCTGCAGCCTCAGCTTCTCTCTAACAGCTGCTGTCTGCATTCACTGCAGCCACAGTCCCTGGTATCGAGAAGAGACAGCTCCTTGTGGCCCATTGATGCTCCTCGATGGGAGGTCAGCACTAATTGGCCGACGTCCTATCTGTCGCACAATGTGCTCTGTTCAACATGAAAGCGGAGCCGCGGCTGTTTGCTTTTAATTCACACAAAGGGAGACTCTCCAAAGTACTCTACGGCCTCAAGTAGCCTAATTCAGAGCCTTTTTGTTCTCTCTGATGATCTCTCACATCTCAGTCAAACCTCGAGCAGGGCGAGAGAGACACTACAGGAAGATATTTCTGTCTACTACACCTTTGATTACATGATAGATAGTATTTCCCCCTGGCTACCCCCAAACTTAAATTCAAACCATCATCTACAGTGGAAGGGCCAAATGAGCCCCCGTGCTGGGCGGATACGACGGTTTTTGAAGCAGCTAGAGCTGTTTAGAATTGCATCATATTGCTGTCCACTTCCTCGTTTGAGCGCGGTTGCATTTACATCTCCTGTGGACCGTACTCGAGTATACAAGAATTGTGACTGAGACCACCTCTTCAAGCAAATTCGGGCACGATACCTGAGTACAGTACGCTTCAATCAATCAATCAATCAATCAATCAATCAATCAATCATTATTTGTATAGCGCACTAATTCATAAGTGTTATCCCGAGACACTTTCCAAAAGAGCATATGGGACAAGATGCAGGAAGGATTTCTCCTTTGTGTTCCTCGCGTTCCTGTTGTCCACACTTCCTTGCTGCTGAGGTGGAGGTCGGAGCAGGCCGTGCATGAATGACGACGGTGGTGGATGTGGAGGCAACCCAGTCCGATGGTGGAGGCTGAGCGTCAGGCTTGTGTACACGCTGATCAAATCAACTGGAGTTTTGGTTCAAGTGTAGTCCCGGGTCGCTAATATGAAACCACCCTTACATATCTGGGAGCTATGTTGAAATCTTGATATGGTGTGTTAGAGAGCCGCAGATTGGGTAAGGAAACAAGGAAGGGTTAGAAACAGTGGAATAGAAATGTGTGTGTCCTGCAGCCTCTGTAAACTCTGCTGGTGTTTGCCCTGGTGTGACCCATCACACTCGCCCCGGGGGCTCCTGTCTCTGCCATTTTAGCTCTGTGGTGGACAGTCACGCTCGCCACGTCTCAACACTTTAGCTCTGAGCTGAGCCACGATGCACCTCGAGAGAGATGGATTGATGTGAAGAGATTGAGGAGGGATGGAGCTGCAGACGCTGAGGGTTGCAGATTGATAAAGACACACAGCGGGTTTAAGATGGGGGAATTACTCAGGACTCGTAGATTTTTCAGGGTGGGGTCGGGACGGGAGGGTGATGGATGTGAGGATGAAACAGTGACTGTATCTGAGGGATGAGAGCTGATGGCCTCTCTGTCAGACCTGATGAAAGATTTAAAGCATCTGAAAAGGACCCCTCCACAAAAAGAGAGACTGTCGCCGCCTATAGATCCGTCGCCATGTTTGAAATATTAAGTACAGAGGGCCATTGGTGGAGTAACTAACCTGCACTTCCTCAGCTCAGAGCAGCCTGAAGCCTTTTAAAACAGGATTAGATTTGGATGGCTGCTTATTGGAGCTGTTTTCACTCCTTTTGACGCACCTCGCAGGCTCGCCTCTTCTTATTCTTATTCAAGATATTTCACAAAAGAAGAGGCCTGCAGGCACCAAAAGGGCTGGACAAGATATAAGATATAGATTATGAGCACGTGCTCCTGCAGTATAATTCAGTTCCTCCCTTCACATACAAAACATGATGTCCTTAGCTCTTCACTGTTTGAATATAACAAACAAAGAAACAAATGAATGTGGCGGTTTGTTGTCCGAACAGATTCGTTTTACATTTACAGAACTGTGTCCGTAATTTAATGGAGAATATGGTTCTTCAACACTGAGCTTGGAACATCATTCTGTTATTTAAAATAAATTAATATTATTTACAACATCAAGACTTCTCTTATTTTGAACTAAGGAGCCTCAGCGTGAAAAGAAACTTATTTTCACACTTAGTGCTCGTTCACATACGGGCGACCAAATAAAATGGGAAAACATGGATTCTAGCAAACGCAGGGCGCTCCTTGTTGCTTTGCTCCTAGAAGAGGAGGGGAAACTGTCATGAAAGCGGAGGTAGATCCTCCTACTTGACTTGATTGGCTGCTTCGAAATTGACGAGCTCTGCGACTCCACATCCTGAGCTGAAAAGTTGAAAACGTTTTAACCCAAAAACCGCTAGAAAAACGCATCGCAGAGAAGAGCGCTCGTACCACAGGAAAATGATGGTTTGCTGGCGACGCTTTTCTATTTTACTGAGGTGATTTAGTTTCATCATTGTTTAAAACACTATTTTAGAGCAGCATAAAACTAAATCTGCAGTAGTACATGTGCTTATGTGATCATGCATGGCTTTGGATGTTCTTCCTGCCAACAGAGGCGAGCCGCAGTAGGTCATCAGCAGCGCACACACTCACATATAAATGCACAAACACACACATGAACACACACATAATAGGATTTGAGTGTCTCATTGAGCAGTGCTCAGGCTTCCTGCCGGCTGCCATTCACTCTGTCAGAGTGAGAGGATGTGTGTGTGTGTGTGTGTGTGTGTGTGTGTGTGTGTGTGTGTGTGTGTGTGTGTGTGTGTGTGTGTGTTTGGCTCACACACTGCCTGAAAATGTGTCTGCTTGTTTACATTTATTTTTAGTGTAACAGATTCATAATCCTGTACTGTAGAGCGAGCGGCTGACATCCACCGGATACTGACACATTTATTGCTCTTCAGCTCGTGTAAGCTGTTTTTAGATTTGATGGGGTTAGATGTAATGACTTCTTGTCCACACAGCGTTCAACAGTTCAGTTCAACAAGTTCTTGTTTCAAAACAACATAGTTTACATGATTGAGGAAATGTTTTGATGGTCCACTACATGTTTGGTTAAGTTTCAGCCACTAAGACTACATGCGATTAACTGCAGGGTCAAATTCATGTAGTCTTACTTCATATAAACACCCAAAGACTTTTTAAGAGGTTATAGAGGGCTTTGTAGGTGATAATAAGAAGTTCACGCTGGGGGATGGGGAACCAGTGGAGGTTATGAAGGACGGTTGTGATGTGGTCATGGTCGCGAGAGTGTGTGTGAAGACGAGCAGCAGAATTCTGGAAATATTCTGGATAGATTCAGATGCATAGAAAAGGGTTGTGGCCTACAAACCCTGACTTCTGTGATCTAGTTTCTGTGTTGAGTGGAAGCATCATTAGAGACTCAGACAACCATCTTCTTCTTTTTAAGTATCAGAGTCAGCATGTGTGTCGTCTGTGTGTGTGTGTGTGTATGTGTGTGTGTCGTCTGTTTGTGTGTGTGTGCGTGTGCGGACGCTCGGTCATCCCTTTGGCTCGGTCTTCTCTGATGGCAGTGATTTAGGAGCAGTCATTAGAGGCAAAGCGACGTTAATCCATCCGGCAGACTGGAGTGATACAAGTTCCATTACACCATCGATCAGTCGCCTTTGTCACCGGGCGGAGAGGACGGGTCAGACCTGGAAAAAGAGCTAACAGCCTTCATAGAGTCAAAAAGAAGTCAGTGGTTTAAGAGCACAGACTGTATAGAAGCGATTGATGTAGCTCTGACGTTCCCCCATGCTCCATATTCACATGGCGGTCCTTTCCCTCAGTGGTCACAGTCAGCATGGCGAGCTCAGTCACTGATTTGATGACGTAAAGATGTTTAGTTGTGTAAATCATAGGAATCTGATCATTTATCAGGATTTTCTCTCCTCCCGATTGATCAGCAACTGAAAAGATCATCTTGTTAAAAACAACATATTTGATTACCAAAGCTGATGATGGCTGCACGGTGGTGCAGTTGCTTTACAGCGAGAAGGTTCCTGGTTCAAATCCCCGTCTGACAGGAGCCTCTCTGTGTGGAGTTTGCATGTTCTCTCGGGTACTCTGGCTTCCTCCCACAGTCCAAAGACATGCTCGTTAGGTTAATTGTTGACTCTCTCTGCCCGTAGGTGTGAATGTGAGTGTGGCTGTCTGTCTTTATATGTCAGCCCTGTGATTGACTGGCGTTTAGTCCAGTCGCCCAATGACAGCTGATATCGGCTAGAGTGTGCACATGCACAGGTTGGAATCTGACCTGGGGCTCCTTTCCCGCATGACAATTCCCACTCTCTCTCTCTCTCCCTGATTTCTGACTCCACCCTCTGTCCTATCTCTGAATACAGGCATAAAAAGCCCAAAATAAATACAAATTGAGCACAGTTTATTTAAACTGCCAGCCTCCAGTCCTCCCTGCAGCTCAATGTCCACGTGCTGTTTTTATAAAGGCATCATAACTTTAAAAATAAACCTCATGCCTTGTTGAAAAATGCTTGAGAATAGAGAATGAGACCATGAACTCATAAGGTCGCCCCCTGCTGGTCATTAGAAAGACTGTAGGTTTTAAGTATTTCTACATCGGCTAAACTTCTTATTTAGAGTAGAAGGTTGAGAGCGAGTTTGAAGAGCAGCTCATAGAAACAATCTTTGATATGCTGAACTCATTTAGAGTTGTCTAAGTTTATTTAGAGACATAATGTCTGCATGTTAACATTTTCACTGACGTACAAACCACAGACACTTTGGTGTATATGGAGTGACATCAATTCCATCTATAGATAACAGTGAATGTGCTGCATTGAAGGTCGGCTCCGCTCGGCGATGTTCCAGCCGACAGGAAACTGCTGACAGAGCGGGAGGAAGTAGGAAGAACCTAATTGGCGGTTAGCCGCCTGCAGGCTTCTGGTGAGATGAGTTTACCTCCCTGGTGAGTTTTTTCATCTGCTCACAGCTGGATGCTCTCACTGCAAATATGTCAAAACACATTTTAGGGCTGACGTGTTCCTGCAGCAGTCGCTGTGAGGTTTGGAGGATTGCTGTAAAAAAATCTATGCAATACAGTTACTCGTTTCCTGTTTAAAAAAATGAATACCTGCGTGGGGATTGCTCACCGACGGTACCTGACACAGAGACAGCGGCTGTGATCTTCGCGGCCAGCCCGCGCTCTTTCGTTAGATATTAAAGTTGACAGGTTGTGCTTCCTCCCGTGGTAAAGTGTCGACACAGACAAAAAAAACATGTTAACTCAGTCGAGTTCATTTGTCTCCAGCATCTCGCGTCTTGGCGTCTCCCTCGTGGCGTCCATTCAACTCAAAATGCGCCCCCACCTCCTCGGCAGGTGCTGCTAACGATGGTTGAAGAATCAGAGCCACCACACCCTCCTCAGGTGTGACATCAGTACTGACCCTGCTTCTCCACCTGCCTCTAAAGACACTGAAGTGAATCCCCTCAAACATGATCACAATATTGGTTAATTTCTTGGTTTTAATTCCCAAACATTCAAACTGACTCCTGCACACGGTCTATTTAAACGTTGCAAGCTGAATGCCAACTGTTTAACTTGCAATACAGGAAATGTTGGGAGGAGAGAGTGGGGGGTGACATGCAGCAGAGGGCCGTGGTCAGAACCGAACCTTCAGCCTCTGCACATGGGGTGCAGGTCATAACTGCTAGGCTATCCAACGCCCAAACTTGACAATACTCAATATATCAGCCACAAGAGACTCCGATCAGTGGAGCCCTTTGAAGGAGAGACCGGCCAGGGTGCAGGCACAGGAGCTGCACTTTACGGCTATGCAGACGTGGGGTCGTTTGCTCCACGTTATTTAAGATAAAACGAGCTAAAGATGTTTAAGATGATTAAAAAACACCAAACTATCCCTTTAAGCAGAAGATTGTAGCAGCATGACAAGCCTGCCTGTCAGTCAGAGCAGTAATGTTTCAGTGTTCAGATATTTCTGTCCAAATAGTGAGTTGTACTCCTGAACCAAACACACATACAGAAACCAAATATGGATCTAAATCTTAAGAAATCCAAAGCACTGTTTCTGTTCAGTATGTCATTTCAATCCTTTGTCTTGTCTCACAGCACACTGTTATCTTCATGTACTCTTTCAGTCCTCATCATTACCATAGCCGCCCTCTGGGCCTGCAGCCGTCCTGCAGTCTCACATCTGTAATGAATAAATGATAACATATTTTCTCATAGTGCGGTTTCCCTCGAGCTGCTGCTGCTGCATCCGGCATGTTCCTCTGATTTACGGCCCACATGCTGACATTAAGCCACTTTATATCAGCGTCCTGTTTATTGTTGTTTTAATCTTTAATCTCCACACTGCACACATGTCGTATTCAAAGTGGCTCAGATATTAGCAGACAGATCTGAGGCTCTGTGAGACACGAGAGCTGCAGGCGGCAATAAAAGAGATTTTCTGCCTGAGATGTTCAATAAAACGATATCACAGCTCGGTTCTAAAATGAGATCAATAAATGACTCTTTTATTAGACTGAGATTGGACCGCAAATGTAGTTACCAGAGAGGGATGTGAATGTTATTTTAATGATTTTAGAATATACGAGGGAGTCTACCTTTCCAGGGGCTGGTGGCTGTTCACAGAAAGAACGAAATTAAACAATTTAACTGTCACAGAATCATTTTGAAAAGTAAAAATAGAATGATGATAGTTTTGTTTGAGTTGTAGTGTGCTCCTGTCCTCTCAGGCCCGTGTCCACCTGCCATTTTTTCCGGGCAGAAAAGTGCTGGCTGTGCGAACGTGCTTTGCTGAAGCGTTTGTGTGCTGAGAAGAAAAGTGCTGCACGTTCGTCCTGTCTCTTGTGGCTGCTTTATCACCGACACTGCTCCGACACTGAGGATGTGGGTACACGACATGATCCGTGGCGGCAAAAATACGGGGACTATCATATCAATGCAAAATACTCAGTCTTTGTAAAATCTTGTAGTCTCTGACGTATATTTCCTTAAAGTAGCATTCCCTCAGTGCTCCGTCCACACCCACCCCCTCCCCTCTGTGCTCCCTCTAAAGCCACGCCCCTCACTTACATGCACGAGCAGTGTTACTGAAGCGGACCTCAGCTCATCTCTTGCATTGTGTAGAAACAACGTCGTCTCATGTCTCATTCAGCGGTAATTGGTGGACGTTTTTACAGGCTTACAACTGCTACAGATGACTGATTCTCTTCGTTCCTTTTTCAGAGCACATGAGTTATTAATTTCTGTCAGGACCTAAAGACAATTTCAACCAAAATCTTAAAAAGTGAATCTGGGGAGAATTACCAACCCTGCCTTTAATAAGCTTCCCCTTAGAGGTGCCCCAGGTTTGACTCAAGCCCCCTGCTCTTCGCTGCATGTTGTCCGGTATTGTAAAAAATATTTTACCTCTCTTTTAGCCCAGCTAGGCTAAATGATCTGATGCAGACACTATAACTGGTCAAAGTACAGGGAGGAATGGAGCCCTATGCTGAGTCCTTCCTGTGTGATTTAAATGAAAAAAACTCAATGTCTCTTAATCTTTCTAAATTTCTGCTCGATTTCTCCAAAGTACAACATTTCATATTTGAGGGCTTTTAGTAGATTATTGGTCGATCTTGTTGAAACAGTTGGACTGTTACGCTCTGAGCTGCCTGAGTTTTCAGGCTGAAGGTGTGTGTCAGATTGTGGCTGCAGGCTGTTTGCTCTCTCAGCAGGAGGGGGACTGCAGCAGTCTGTGTGCGGAGGAGGCCTTGTAGCTCCCAGCTAGCGCTCACCCCTTGATCATCCCCCCCGGAGAGTAAAAAGGGAGCAAAACGGGAACACCAGCACTGCTGTATTTTTCAGCCTGCTTCTGCACTTTCATCCATTTTTCTCTCCTCTGTTCTGTCAGGGACAGAGGTGGACACTGATGTCATGTTTTGACGTCAGCAGTGAGTTTTTGCGTGTTGAGATGAGCTGTCAGTTCAGGTTGGTCAAACAGACAGCGTACAGACTCATAAACCGTTCTATGAGTCTGTGCAGTCTGAGATTTGAGTGACAGCCACAGCAGTCACCAGAGAACCTGAAGTAGCCAGAATGAATCAGCTCCTCTCAGTTCTTTAAAAATGGTTTATTTTTAAACGTCCTGGATCCTGACGTTGATATTCTTCAGTTTTTGCACACAGTTAAACATAAAATACATGTAGCTAAGACTGTGACTGAGCAGCAAGACAAAGCTGCCTTTGTTTTCGAACCTCAGTCCACTCACAAGTCTTCAATGACCCCGTATTTCACAGTAACAATGACGGTGTGGGCTGCATTTGGTTCTAAAATTGGTCCTGTTTAAACAGATGTTCAATCAGTAGAGCCTCATCCTGCCTACTCTTACATGCGGCTGTGTACTTCACAGCTCTGGTAATGACAGCCTCATTTATTTCATGAGAGCCTCCGTGAGGAATCATGAAGTCGTAATGTGGTGAGTCAAATTAGGACGCAAATCTATCAAGTGATGATTTTTTAATTTTACTGCAATTATTGCAAAGAAGAAAAGAGAGGATGCATCAAAGGAGATGGAATCAGTTGAGGCAGAGGATGGGGAAATTTTTGTGCTTGTCTGCCCAGTGGACCAATCGCAGGGCTTGATATCTGCGTTGATTCGATGCAGACACCCCCACACGGCCGTTTTGGACGCCCCTCGGTTTGCCAGATATGAGAGCAGTTATCAGGTCAAACCAACAGGTGTTGCAGCGATGGAAGCGGGCAAGAGAACTGGTTCAGATAGAAGTGATTGTACCCGACCTAAAAAGCCTCTGCATGTTTCTAATAAGCTCCACGAGCAGAAACGTGCTCAAACTAGGATCAATATTGGAGATGCTTTTGAAAAATGGAGAGAGGTTAGAACGCAGAAAGGTTTACAGACCGATGCAGAGCTGGATAAACACTGAAGCTTCAGTGTTCACCACATGGTGACCTGCGTGAGCATCCACTCTAGATAGGAGGGGGGGGGGGGGAGACAGCTCTCTACAATGTTTTAAACTTGGACTGCAGTACCCATTTTAAACACTAGGGGTCAGAGTTACATATTGCTCCTTTAAAGCAGTGGGTCACTGACCAGACACTAGTTATGTACATGTTTTGAGTGGACCTCTAAACTAGAAGAAAAAGCACAGAAATGTTAACATGAGACCTTATTCGTCCTGCTCATTAAGCTAACACTTACCTCTCTGTGTTGTAAAGGGAAAGCTGTTTCTCTCTGTGCATAATACGATACCTGACAGTCCCAGACAGATGGATCAATCCCAGACTCATTTCTCCTGCCGGTCTGCCTCTGAGCCGGCTTTCCTCGGATTACCGAGTGCAGGATTCCACCTCAGGGGGGGACATGTTCATTTGACTGTATGTGGGGGGGCCAATATGGAGGCCAGAGTGGAGGATCTTTTGTTTGTTTGGGGATTTGGTTTGGTTTCCACCTATGTGTAGAAATGATTGCGGAGGGATGAAGCCCCCGATCCCCCCTGTATCCCTTTTTCCTTCCACCCGTCGCTCCAGTTGTGGTGGGATATGGAGCAATGACAGCTTAACCCCCGATTCCCCACCACAACCCCCCAGCACCACCACACACAGACGCAGCATGCATGCAGCAGCTCCTAAACCCCCTAAACCCCCAATCTCATACGCTCCCCCCTCATCACTCTGCGGATGAACTCGTGCTCCACTTTTCCATCACTTCACGCACACACTTTGGGGAATCCCTTTGTGTCTGTTGTGAAAGTGCCGTATACATTGAAACAGGCGGAGAGAAGAAGAAGGATTCATCTTCTCAAACACGACAAATATGATGAAGAGACAAAAAATATTGTGCGCTTCGGAGGCTCACGGGTAATTTCCTTCCCCTGACGACAAAGTGAATTGCTCCAGCTTTGCGCTCTTTTTATGAAGCATATTGATGAGAATGAAAGGCACCACTTTTAGCACACAAGCTAAATGGGGATTAGCAGATGATGGGGGTTGTGTCCCAGTTCTGTACAGCCGAACATCATATTAGTCTGTAGAAGCCTAAATGTGTCAAAGGCAGGACTGATGATCGCTGCTTTGACGGATAAAAAAAGGCCCACGAAGGCATTCTGTTCCTTTCTGGATTCAGCAACAGTGAAATAAAACTGATGCAGCTGTACAGATAGAGATAGATGATACTCTATTGATCCTGAGGGAAATCCAGGCATCGAGCAGCAAGACAACAAGACACATGACATGACACATCCGTCACATCTAACAACCTCTGTCCCACCGTGAGTATACGTTAACCTGCATGTGCAAAAATGAAACTTAAAGCCCTACAAGAATCTAAATTAAACCTGTAAAAAAAACTCATATTAGACCCATAATACAATTGAATTCAACATGTGAAAAAATTGAATGAAAATTAGTCCTGTACAGCATTTTAAAGGAGACTTATTTTACGCGTCTGCACAGCAGCATTTATCTGGTAAAGCACAGCAGAGTCTTCATTGAATCAGTGCTAATTAAACTCCAGAGTTTGTTGATCTGTGTCCGTAATTTATCCTAACGTTGTTGTTTTATTAGGTATTACCACAACAGTCAAACAGACCACATCATGTTGTAAGTAAGTCATGTATGAATACTAAGAATGACCGCCTCGACTCACACTTCACTTCGTAACTCTTACTTTTAATGTCAGCGATGCTCAGCTGAAGTTCTGACGTTGGGAGTGTGTGTTGCGTGTTAGTGTTGTGTGTGGGGGTGTGTAGTGTGTGGGAGTGTGTGGGGGTGTGTAGTGTGTGTGTGTGTGTGTGTGTGTGTGTGTGTGGGGGAGTGTGTGTTGTGTGTGTTGTGTGTGTGTGTGTGTGTGTGTGTGTGTGTGTGTGTGTAGTGTGTGGGAGTGTGTGTTGTCTTGCTGTGAGCTGCGGTCAGGATGCTCTGTGCAGACAGCCGGTCAGCGGCAGCGTGCGGAGGCCTTTGATTGCCGTGTGGAGGCTCTGGCCTCGGCCCGCTAACACTCACAGCTCCACTCTGCAGCATCACTCATCACACTCTGAGACACAGAGAGTCGAGCTGGATAAACCTCATCTGATGGAGCCTTAGACTGATGAGAACTGGACTGTGTGGAGACCAGCTTTCTTTATTTATCATGTCCTTATTTTGCAGGCGCCTCAGGGTCATTCATGTCAGTGGGTCAAATCACCATCAGCTGTATGGATTAGGGCATGATGTATGAAAAAGATGATAGTGCAGTATCTTTTTTTCATATTATGCAGAAGGGAAATTTCCCTCTCCGTGTTGCCTTCTACTATCAGGTTTCTTCTGTTCTTTATCGCTGTGGTCAGAGATGGACAACCTCTTTAATATGAGTCCACAGGCTGCCTGATATTCAATATTTCATTAGAGCTTTCTCTCTCAGTCAGGCTCACAGTGTGGGGCAGAATACCGCTTATCGCTTCAACTCCTTATCAGCTGGTTTCTCTGCTCATGATGCAGGTCTCCGTGGTGGGTGCTGCAAGAAAAAAATGTGTGTCAAGAGTTTTCACATCATAAATGAGTAATGCAGAGTGTTTGACCGGAGAGAACAGGTGGAAAGAGATGGGAGGAAGATGTAGAGTAAGACCTGGCAGGGTCAGGTAGGTGGAGGAGGTTCATCTGAGGAGAGACAGCAGCTCCTCTGACTGATCGTGACTGGCTGATGTACGCTACAGCTCGGGGAAAGAAGTAGTACTGAGGAACAGAAAAGTAATTTTACCTGTTCTATAGTTTGTATATGTCGGCAGAAAGAGCTGTCCACGGTGCTGAAACAGCTCAGACTGCAGTGAGTCTTTAGCTCCATTCAGACAGCCGTTTCAAGATGCAATTTACGTGCCTGCGACATTTCACCTTCAATATGAATGTCTACAAGGTGACATTAAGACGAAGTGATCCCCCCTCTGTACCGTCTTTAGAGAAAGTAACAGAGGCGATACAGGGGCGAGACGGGTCAGTGGAGCGCAGCGCTGTGTGTGTGTGAGCATGTCTGACTGTGTGTGTGTGGAGCTCCTGCTGTGTCGCGCTCTTTCACACTTCCACATCGCTGTAACGCAATGTGAATAGACAGACTGGGAAACCAATGGTGTGCTGTTGCTAAATAAATACGAATGTCTTTAAGGAATTATGACGGCAGAGCCTCGTTATGGCGCTGTTGCAGACTTACTATGGTACTGATGTTTGTTTACCTGAAGGAGGAGCTGTCAGCAGTGCTGCTGGACCAGCACAAACTGCAGTCAGTCTGTGTTGTGTGTATGCATTACAGTTTTAGCTGAAGTTGCAGCTGCAGCAGTAGTCCACAGTGTCAGTGTTGTACACAGAGGAGGAGCTGTCTGTGGTGCTGAAGCAGCTCAGACTGCAGTGAGTCTCTGCTGCAGCGGGACACGTTCACTCCTTATCTAACCTTCAGCTTAAGACACAAAGGCGCCTCGGGGAGCTGCTGCTAATTTGAGACGGCCGGAGTGATTTGTGTCAGCACGCCGAGAGTCTAAATGACGACCGAGAGAATCATCTACATTTAACAACCCTGAGAAACAAGCCACTCTGCCAGGATTTCTTTGATCTACTGTGATCCCAGGAGTCTCACAGCAACATACAAACACACACACACACACACACACACACACACACACACACACACACACACACACACACACACACACACACACACACACACACACACACAGACTCCATGTTAGCCTCGGGGATGTGATTTGTCTTCTGCAGTCCCTCTCCTCAGAGATTGGGGAGTATTTATGTAGATTACTGGAGGAAAGTAGGTTAAGATGAATGTTGTGGAGCTGTACCCAATACAAGCACCATTAGCTGCTTCTTGGTTAAATTAAGACTTTTTCTCAACCAGTTCCTCCATGTTCCTGCAGTTCACCTTCACTAAGTTTACCATTATTTGACTCAGTTCAAACAATCAGCTGAGTCTCTCAGACAGAAAGAAAACTGACAATACCAGAGGCCTTAATTATGAAAAACACAAGCTCCTCTTTGGCATTTGGAGCTTTTGTTTGAGTCAAATCAGTGAGAGAAACACCAGACCAAACTAAAAACATATTTAAAACAGACAGGGATTATGTGAAACAATTTATAGCAAAAGAAACGTTAATAAATCACGTTTTCCTTCATGCTTTCCACAAAACACAGCGAGTCATGATCCCCCTCAGAACAATACTTACAGACTTCCATACCTAAATACAGATAAGTACAAATGAAGATGTTGATCAAGCCAACCGGTTTTATGTTTTTCAGGTGGAAACCATTAGGGGGAAAAATCCACATATCTGAGCTTGACGTTGTACATTTTCAGTTCTGTTCATTTAAAGGAAGAATGTGCAACTTTTTGATCCAGTAGATGTCGCCCTTGAGCTCCAGCATGAAACCAAAACAAACTTCTGTTTGGCCACACCTCCTCCATACTGAAGCCTCCACTCTCCTCCAGAGACACACCTCCAACCCCCCCGAAGGAGTTATGAATTAGAACGCACCATAATTAAGCGCAAGTGGCGGACAAAATTTACCTCTGCTCGATTTGATTGCCATTGTCCTGCATTGTTGTGTTAGCATGCTAATGTTAGCGCACTTTAGTTAGCTCGTAGCTTCACATTGAACATAAACTGACACAGAATGATCTTGTTCTAAAAACTGTGACATCCAAATAATCAGTGAGTATGTTCTTCTTCTTCTCTCTAGTCCTTGACTAAAACAGCTTTTATACACAAGGGGAGGAGCCGGCCGTCCCGTCCATGTAAACACGGCTCTGACAACAACACAGCCAGCAGGACTCGAGCTTCTCACTCATTGTAGACAGTCATGACTCAGAGACACATTTACACAGGAGAGACTTGATGTCTGATATATTTATGTATAACATGTCGGACATTCTTCCTTTAAAACAACACAAACTATCTCAAATACAGCATTGAGGTTTCATTTTGTTGTTTTGATGCACCAGAAAGGATTAAAAAAATGATGTGAGCTTTGGGGCTCTATGGAGTCTAGAGGGTTAAAGCCAATCAGTGCAGGGATAGTGTACATGGATATGTGTGTGTGTGTGTGTGTGTGTGTGTGTGTTTTGCTGGTGTTTTCTGGGGGGATGGGGGTGTTGCTCTGCCAGCATCCCATCTGGCTCCCTCGCTGTCTTCTCTCAGTCTGAGCTGTAATTGGAGCAGGATTTGGAGTGAGACGATTTTTTATATCTCAAACAACAACAACCTGAAAATTCTCCGTCGGCGTGCACCTCCTGATTTTAGAGTCTGTAAAAGGAAATAATCACATTTTCTGGTACTTTCTGAATGGTTTCCTCACGTTAGCGTCGTATCACATGGTCTTTATTTATGAACTCCCTCAAACGTCCCCTCACACACGACCGTTTACGTTGTTTCTGTTTCTACACACAGACCTTAAATGTCAACCTCTCTGCACCATCTCCGGATTAAATTTGATTGAGACATTTAGAAGAAAGGAAAAACAGCTCTCTGACCTTTTAAAAGCCCCCTCCCCACAAACACACACATACATAAGTGTTTTTAGTAGACACACGCACACACATTGAAGTGTACACGAACACATAATCTAATATGTTGCGATGTCTATCTCTTCATATCGTTTCTCTAAATGTCATTTCACGAGTTGACTGGTGTGTTGCTGCTCCGTGTTTCCCTCCTCCTGCGTCTGATTTGTGTCTGAGATAAGCCGACAGTTATTATCAGCACAGCTTCTGACTGAACGTAACGCAGGCTGTGTATCAACATGCGCCATCGTGTTTTCTGACACTAACGTGGACCTTGAATGCATCTCAAAGCCTCTGAAACTCTTTTGGTTGATGTGTTTGAAAGGGTTAATGAACTATGGACAGAGTTTTAAACATGTATTCGGGTTTTGTTCATTAATAATAGTTCATTTTTCTATAGTGTTCATCATCTACAATAAACAGACTGTAGGGGCGCCGGTAGCCTAGTGGTTACTGCATGCACCCCATGTATGGAGGCTGTGGTCCTCGTGGCGGGCGGCCAGGGTTTGAATCCGACCTGTGGCTCCTTTCCTGCATGTCATTCCCCACTCTCTCTCTCCCTGATTTCATTCTGACTCTATCCACTGTCCTATCTATAAATAAAGGCTTAAAAAAGCTTAAAAATAAACCGGCAAGTGTTAGATGTCGCGTCGCATCGCGCATAATTGCACGCTTGCTGTCCACACTGCATCCGTTAAATATTTCCTTCTTTGCTCTGTGAATTTCAGATTCCCCTTGTTAACATTGTCACATGGTGGTGCTTTTATTTTGAAGGTGGACAAACTGAAGTGTGGTGCTTTTATTTTGAAAGTGGACAAACTGAAGTGTGGTGCTTTTATTTTGAAAGTGGACAAACTGAAGTGTGGTGCTTTTATTTTGAAAGTGGACATACTGAAGTGTGGTGCTTTGTATGGATGAGCTGCTGACTAAAATCACGACACTCAGAGGCTCGTCAAAAAACGGCTCGCGGTGAGATGAATAAAGTTTTTCTCCAGTGTTGTCACAGGTCAAAGGTCAACATTTCAGTCATGGATGTGGATATTATTAATGCACCGTTATCTCCACTTTGTACGACAAGCTAACGAGCTTTGCTGAGTGAGGAGAGCGAGCGTCAGAGCCCTGTAGAGCCCCCTACACTGATATTATAAAATATCTTTATTTGTATTGTTCATCGTCTGCTAAAAATAACCCTCAGTTGTTTGACCAAAGCTAAATATAGCATTTCATTGAGGTTATTTCTTTCTTCACAAAATAAAGAATAATCCTGGTTTTATTTCGTCGTTAAATGACGGCTCTCGTTTTTTCTTCTTCATCACACGTTTGAGCAGCAGACAATAAAATCCGCCTTCAGACCCAAACGTGCTCATTTGTTCCTCTTCAAAGCCGCGAGCCTCCTGTCGGGCTGAGAGGCAGCGCACGGTGTCCTGAGCGCCGTTAATGGGCATATTTAGAGAGAGGGGGATGGGGGGATGTCTTTTTTTAGGAGTCGATAATAAAAGTGTAGGCAGGAGGGGGGAGAGGAAGAGGAGGAGGGGGATGATCTCATAGCTGCTGCAGACTTCAGGCAGGATGCTTTGTGTCGCTGCTGGTGGCAGAAATTTCCCCTTCCAACTAAATAAGCGATTTAATTTACAGCCGGAGCATTTCTGTCTGCGTTCAGTTCACGTCTCCATCACTTCTTTTCAGACGCTGACCTGCTTTTTGACACTTTAACCACCTTTAAAGGTATCACACCTGAGAGGAAAGATTCTGAAGACTCGTCCTAATTAAAACCTTAAAACAAATGTATTCAGGGGATATTTAAAATCTCTGCAAAATCTCTCCCAACATTGTGATGTCAGAATATCAAATACAAAAAAAAGTCTATCTGTGATACTTTAAAGGATAGTAAGATGTGTAGAGAGTGAGATGATAAAGTGAGCTTACTCTATGATCAGACATTAAGGAAACATGCTATGTTGAAGTGCTGGCTTCTCTGACAACAATGCAGCAGCCAGTATGTCCTCCTTCTAACTTTAGATTCTGGTCCTGAATGGTCTGGATTTGTTTGGACCAGAGAAGGTAGGCGGTTTTAAGGCACCCCCACACGGCCGTTTTGGACGCCCCTCGGTTTGCCAGATATGAGAGCAGTTATCAGGTCAAACCAACAGGTGTTGCAGCGATGGAAGCGGGCAAGAGAACTGGTTCAGATAGAAGTGATGTGCTAATATCGACCTTTATATCGAGATAATAAAGAATCTGTCGGGCTCTTCCACAGATGACTGGTACAAATACAGAGAAGCAGCTTTGTCTTTATCTTCCCTGTGCTCACCTTTTCAACGGACAAATCCCTCCTCTTCACTCCTTCTTCCTGTTCAGATTAGACGGGATGATCCTCATTACTCATCAGGATTTTATTATGATGAACACTTGTATGGGATTAAATAGAAAAAGAGGACTATCCTCCTCCTCAGCTCCGTCAGCGCTCCTCGTTTCTCTCCCTCCTTGCCGCTCTTTGTTTCTCTTTCTTTCACTCTTTATCCTTCTCTTTCTCTCGCTCTCATCCTGTTCTCCTCTCCTCCTCCTCGGGGAGCAGAGAGGAAATGAAGAGGGGGAGCGAGGTAATTAATCTGCATTCAGTGGTGAGAGAGAGAGAGAGAGAGAGAGAGAGAGGTGTGAATCTGTGTTTGCGATTGCATCATGTGAAGAAGGTTAATGACACCATGTTGCACTTTTAGCCATTGTTTTTCAGTGTTTTGAGACTTAAAAGAGGCTCAAAGTGGACTCATGTCTCCTCTCTCGTCTTTGTCAGATAATAAATGTTAAATCTTCTTTCCTGAACTTCTCATATTCTGGTTCTGAATCATGAAACTAAAGCTCACACTGAAACATTTTTAAAACCTTAAACGATTTTGAAAAAGTTAGTCAGTTTGGTTCTTACAGTGTGTGGAGAGCAGTCATCAAGTCATTAGACTTCATATCCATCTGATCTTAAACTTTGTGTAATAATCATGAAATATGGACTTCAGATACGAGGAGAGAAAAAGGAGCTGCTGGTTCCAGAAACCCTCGAGTACTTCCACTGTTTGTGCAAAGAGAGCCAGAGGAACGTTTGTGTTAATCTACCTTCTTTTATCCTCCGTCTTTGTCGTTACACAACACTTCAATTTAAGAAGGAGCGAGTACGGAGACGTGTGACCTCGGGGGCCGGACATGTTTGACTGTGACTGATGCCTTTAATGACTTTGTGTTTGATAAAACAGGCTGCAGATATCCTACTCTCCTACCCTTCCCTTATACTTTCCTTCGTTCAGTTCTTTCATTCTCCTCTCCTCTCCTCTCCTCTCCTCTCCTCTCCTCTCCTCTCCTCTCCTCTCCTCTCCTCTCCTCTCCTCTCAGTATGAGTCATATCTCTGTAGCTCCTCCCTCTCTGTATCCTCCTGTTTTTTTTGTCCTTTCTTCCCGTCAGGTAAAAAAAGAAATCATCATGGCTTCCTTCATTGCTCTCTCCCTCCTCCTTTCTCTCTGTTTGTCTATTTGTCTCTGTTATGTCGGGTTATTCAGTTAAAGTGACAGTGCTTCTCTCCTCTGCTCATCGTCTGCTGCGGGAAGTGCTCCTCCAATCAGGTTAACATCGATCGGACATTCCCAGAGAGGAGCGAGCAAGGAGAGGTCTTCATCTCGGCTGTCCTCTTCCTCTGTCCTTCACATTTATCTGCTTCGATTTCTTCTTCCTCCTCTCCCGCTGAACCTTCCTCTGACGCTCACAGAGTAAAAGTTATATCATACCAGTCACTTCCTGGTTTCTCTCCGGACCGCTCGAGTCGTTTTGGCTCGCATGCTCTGTTACGTAAAGCTGACCAATTAAGAACATTCCTGGCCTCTGGTCACGGAGCTGCCGAGACCACAAAGCCATAATTAGCAGATCAGACATCCACTCTGCTCAGTATTACAGTGTGTGTGCGTGTGCGCGTGTGTGTGTGAGATGACAGGCCGCTGTGTAGACACGGAGGGCTGCTGCCTCATCTCATGAAACAGAGATAAACCTGCATCCTCAGAGATTGTGTTCATTTTAAGAAGTTCTGCATTCAACACAAATGTCTTCACCGTGTTTGAAGAAGTGTTTTCCACCTCTCTCGTCATGACGCTTATTCACAGATAAACTCTTCTGCCATCACCTTTCACACTCGTCTCTCACAGCAGGACATTTTCAGTGTTGGGCACACACACTCCCAAAACTTAAAGTTCTTGAGTTGAGGTGATGCTTTTGTTGCAGGTTGACTGTGAGGAAGTTCAGGACTAGCTTCTTTGCAGAAGATGTGCAAGGACTTGGAAGTGCAGCCTTGTGTATAAAAGCTGTTTTAGTCAAGGACTAGAGAAAAGAAGAAGAACACACTCACTGAGTATTTAAATGTCACGTAAGTGTCTTTGGATCACGCTCATTCTTTGTTAATTTATGTTCAATGTGAAGCTACAAGCTAACTAAAGCGCGCTAACATTAGCCTGCTAACACAACAATGCAGGACACAGGCAAGCGCCTTGTCCGCCGCTCGCGCTTAATGGTGCTTAATTATGGTGCGTTTTAATTGATAAAAGGGGGAGAGCGGAGGCTTCAGTATGGAGGAGGTGTGGCCAAACAGCAGTTTGTTTGGGTTTAATGCTGGAGCTCAAGGGCGCCATCTACTGGATCAAAAAGTCACACATTCTTCCTTTAAGAACTGGAAATGAACACAGGAAAATAAGTCTCTGAGGTGGTTAAAAAAAAACTTGTGCAGCGTAATATACACTCACTCTTCACATTTTAAATGTATTCATCCTTTTATGTTTCTTCCCATCCATTGATCCAAACACCTTTTGGAGAACCAATGAGAATATTCACACACATCATAAACCACTCTGATTTGTTGAGAATGAGATTTGTTAATTGCCACATACTGCACATCCTTCTTGTCTCTGCTGTGTTGTTCTGTTCTTGTCTTTTCTTTTGTCTTGCAATAAAACGTGGTAGCATAAACAAAAAGCGTTAGGAGCTTTATATCCAGGAGAACAATCATCTTGATTGACAGGTCCAGTCTCTCCTCACAGGCTGGGATTTGATGCCTCATTTTACTATAATTTATCCAAAGCGACGAACATCAGAGAGTAAGAACAACAAAAGCAAAGATTTAGAGGAGGGAACATCGTCACTGAGTGCACACGAACAGCTTGAAGTGACATTGGACTCACAGGTGCTGACAGGAAGTGACTAGAGGTGCTGACAGGAAGTGACCAGAGGTGCTAACAGGAAGTGACCAGAGGTGCTGACAGGAAGTGACTAGAGGTGCTGACAGGAAGTGACCAGAGGTGCTAACAGGAAGTGATCAGAACGAGTCCACACAGCCAGGGGAATGCTTTAAGATGGTCAATCGATACCATCTGCTTTAAAACAACAAACCCTTGAATTTTCGAGTACAGAACTTTAAAACACTACAGATCTTCATTCATATCTTTAACTAAAAGCTGCAACGTGCGATAGTAAGAGCACACTACCTAAAATAAGCTGCCAATGCAGTTGTGCAATTTAGACCATGTGCAGGACCTTGCTTGCATATTTTGGTAATTAAAAACGAGATTTTCCAGAATCTGGTGCCTAGGGCTTGTAGTTATGTTGCTGTGATATGGAAACAGGTATGGATGCAGTCTATTCTTTACTAGAATCATACATTTGAAGTTGTGGTATCGTGACAGACCGAAGCTGCTGAACCGTGAAACCTTTAGGTTACATGTTAGATCTGAGGATTATTCCAGTTCCGTTACTTCCTTGTAATTTCCCAACTAATTAAAGAAACGTGGAGCTTATTTATTTATAAAGTCCTGCAGTCTGCCTGTTTCAAGCTGCACTCTATACATGCAGCACCATGGTGTGCTTAGTGTCACACAGAGAAGATGTTTCTGCTGTGTTGTTTATGTCCTGCTGACAGTGGTGTCATTGTGAGCTGCAGTATGTCGGGGTCGGTGGTGTTGGTGCTGACGCCTACACACACCGTCTCAAACTGCACATTCTTCACAACAGCGGAGAGAAACCATGGAGACAACAGCTCGTCACCAACTACACACACTGTCTGAAGTTCTCAGTTTGTTCTGTTTTCTCACAGATTGATTCTCACGACCTCGGCCGCAGAGTGCTTCTGCCTTCGAACCGGGGGTCTGAACTCCTCCTGTCAGAGACGATCTAACCTGTTGAACTGTCCTCGGGCAAGTCGTTAAATCCAGACCAGCTGAGGGCGGCACTCTCCTGTGAACTGATCTCTGACCTCTAATGGGAAAAGGATCCAATAAAGACGAAAAGCCCCCGACAAAATATATATTTTAAAAAACGGTCTTCCTGCGTGAGGGTTTCCAGTGTATTAAGCAAAGTCCACGACGATCAGTTTGTGTGCAGCTATGTCGCTTTTTTGGTACTGTCGGTTTTTGCTTTTTGGAGTTTCCTACTAGCTACAGTACGATAGTTGAGCTCTCAGCCTACAGTGAAAGTTGTGAAGTACAGACACACAGCTTGTGAGTAGCGTGAGGCTGCATTAGTGTTATGGTGGCATGTGTGTCTGCATTTTATACAGGTAAAGAACTTTACGCACCTAAAGAGCTAAAGTTAGCATCATATCGCTCTCAGCATCTGAGACCACGCTGAAGACCGGAGAAGCAGATTCTCTAAATGAAACCGCTGTATTCAGTGTTTTTTCTGGTGTTTATGAACAGATCTGTTTGTCTTATAGAAGAGGAAGTCTCTGTGAAAACTCAGCTGGTCTTTTTTTGAGACTCAGTTTGGGAGCTTCACAGCCGCTCGTGCTGTTGATCCTGCTTTTGTCCGGGTTCCATGTTGAAGCCTAAAAAGGAAAATCATTTGTGCAAAGATTTGAAGAGACTCGCCTCTCTGTCTTCAGTGATGATTTTAGTTTTGGACTTCCAAGCGTCAGCCCTTTGGGGAAAATCCTGCACAGAAGCTTCTACAAAACACGGAAACATTTTGATTCACTGCTTTAACTTGTTTTGCCTCTCTCTTCGGTTTATAAAAAGTTATTCAAGACTCCCCTCACCATCTCACCTCACAGAATCTCTTGAACCAGCTACTTAATAAAAAGATCAATCTAGTGAATGTTGTTGACCTTGACATACTCGCTTTGTTAATTCTCTCACAAATCTCCTTTTCTTGTTGAACAAATAAGAACAGAAATAATCACGGCTGAAGAAGCGGGGGAGGTTTAGCTTTTTGTTTCCCCGATAAGAAAAGAAAAGAGCCGGAGAGAAAAATGTGACGATGGAGACGATGTGTATAAAACAGATTGAGTGTGAGCGTGGGCTGGCGTTTGAAAGGGTGATCCGTCAGGAGGAGGGCGAGCGTGTATGAAAGAAGGGGCTAAAAATAGTCGAGTGTCTCTGAAGACATCATGGAGGAGCGGAGGAATCACCTCTGTAGCCTTGGGCGCACAGACTGCCAGAGAAACAGGAATCCACTGAGCATGTGTGAGTGTGCACAGCTGAATGAGAAGCTACAGCGTGCTTTAAAGCACATCTTTATGTGAGTGTGAATGTGTGCATGCTGCTTTTCTTATTCCCCTTTGTTAACTCCTTAATGCACTCAGAAACGTGAACACAGAAAGAAAAGAAAAGGGCTGTTAGAGTGATAAAGCAGCGGAGAGGAGCAGGCAGTGGTTTGTAAATCAACTTCAGCTTAAGACAGAAAGTCAGAATAAATGTATCTTTGAATGACTCAGTGAGGTGTTTATTGTTTCTGTTATGATGCTCCCTTCAGTGAATAAACATTTATAAAGAGGAAAGATATGAAGAGTATGATCACACATCAGCCTACAGTTTAGCCTTAAAGGCAGGGTTGGTAATTATCGAAAACTTGAAAGTAGCATTCCCTCAGTGCTTCGTCCACACCCACCCCCTCCCCTCTGTGCTCCCTCAAAAGCCACGCCCCTCACTTACATAGTTTGTTAAAGTGAAATGAGACATTCAAAGATGCAGCAGTGTCCTTCTTTTACATCACTGAGACTACAGGGAGACACTGAGGACGATTATCTACGGTGCACATGACAGTCGTACTAAAATCCAACCCAGTAGAATATGTTCTATGAAAAACCAAACTCAAAGAAGCAGCAGTGTTGCACAGACCCGGAGGTCTGCTCTGAGAGGGAATATCGTAGTTTGACTTCATTATCCTGCAGAAGGTCTTTAGATTCTGTGTTGATATTATGACTGTAACTACATGAAGCATTAACTTGATCTGAGGTCAGTGATGCTGCGAATGATCTCTCAGGAGATTCTCAGCTTTCATTCTCGCTCACAGAGCACCGCTGATCCTCTGTGACGGAGCTCAGCCACAGTCTGAACCAGAGGCTGGATCCTCTTTGTGTGTGTGTGTGTGTGTGTGTGTGTTTGTGTACATGTATGCTCAAGTGAGTTTGGTGTCATATCGATCGACACTGCTGAAAGCTCTGCGGCCTGGATCTTTGGTTTTCCGCTGAACATGCTGTGTGTGTGTGTGTGTGTGTGTGTGTGTGTGTGTGTGTGTGTGTGTGTGTGTGTGTGTGTGTGTGTGTGTGTGTGTGTGTGTGTGTGTGTGTGTGTGTGTGTGTGTGTGTGTGTGTGTGTGTGTGTGTGTGTAATAGAGAGAGAGGAAAAGAGGACATTGCTGGTGTGTATAGTCAGTTCATTGTTATTGACACCTTGTTGGTTGCAGGGACTTAAACACACTGATTGGCTGAATGCTGGACTCTGAGCAGCTGTTGGACTAAGCAGGTTTGTGTCCTCAGGGAGATGAAGAGTGTCAACAAACAATATGTGTATCATCAGTCTGTGATGTGAGGTGTGTGTGTGTGTGTGTGTGTGTGTATCTGGTTGTGTGTGTGTGTGTGTGTTTGTGTGCAGTCAGCTTGCTGATGGCTCCACATTCCTGAAACCAGCTGACACTGAGACAGCAGCTCACAGTCTCTGTTCTCTTTACTGAAGAGAGAAATAAAAAAAACATCTGTTACATTATATTTTTACATATTAGAGGTGTTGCTTCGTCCATCCTTTCCTCGTTCTTTTTACGTCAGTAAGAATCAATTCAAAATGTAATTTACATTATCTTCAATATTAATCCATAAAGAAAGATGTTAACAAGCCAAAACTGTCTTTAAAGACCTTTTTCATCAATCAATCATTATTTGTATAGCGCTAATTCCTAACAAGTGTTATCTCGAGACGGTTTACAAAAGAGCATATGGGATAATAAGCAGGAAGGATTTCTCCTTCGTATTCCTCGTGTTCCTGTTGTCCACACTTCCTTGCCGCTGAGGTGGAGGTCGGAGCAGGCCGTGCATGAATGAGGACGGCGATGGCTGTGGGGCCGACACAGTCCGGTGGTGGAGGCTGGGCGTCAGGGACGTCAGGTGGTAGTAGAGCCAGATCACCTCGCAGCAGGATTCAGTGTCCAGAATCGGGTAGGGCTTCAGTGTTTCTCTCAATTTGACGCCTTCTGTTTTTTGTTGGTTATTTTCGGTGAAACCATCACAAGAATTCCATCCGTCAACGTGTCTGTAATGTTCGAGCAGCATTTTCTAATCTTCTGTGAAATTGTCTGAGAGTTTGGGCGAGAGCTTTAGGCAGCCTGCGAGGAGCCGATACTTCTGGGAGAGCAGCAAACTGTGATTACTTCAGGACTGAAGCTCCTCGTTCCAAAGAGCCGAGGGGTGGCCGCCTTGATGGAGATAAAGTAAAAATGTTCATTTTGCAGACCTCTCATTTTGAACATCTTATTAATACAGTCTCATGTGTTTGAAAGCGGATAGTCTGAGCCATGGTACAGACTGAAAATCTGACTTTTACTTTTCCCTGCAACAGAGCTGGATGCTTCCTGCATTGGTCGGATTTTAATGAAATTAAATCGCAGCATGTTGGAGCGATGCCAACATCTTCCTTCAGACGTATTTAACTCTTTTTGTTTAACATTGAACAGATAGTTTGTTTGATTGTTTCATTTTTCAAATTCTTTGCGATGGAAGAAAATACCCCTCTGTCCTCCCCCTCCTCCCTCTTCTCTCTCATGTCGCCTGGCAGCCAATCAGAGCGCAGCGGCTGGCAGACAGGCAGTAGGCATGTATTTGGGTCACAGCAGCAGGATGCCAACTCAGCTAACTGAGCCACAGAGCTGCTATTTGAGGCGCCGACACTAACTGCTCCCTGAGTCAAACCAGTGCAGATACTGGGAGGAAACTGGGAAGTTTACCCTGACTGTGGTGATGATTGGATAAAATGAGCAGGAGGTTTGAACCTGAGAGAAAAAGTGTGCTCCCATCATAATGGATATTATTGTATGTTTATAGTTGCCTGGAAGTATTTTTTTGTTTGTAAATGGATCACTGGACAAATTGTGCAAAAACTTCTAATCACATTAAACAGTTTCTTCAGCACGATTCCCCGGCGTCAGGCGTGTCGTGTAAACTGAGGCACGTCAGCCGATCACGGCCCGATCTGCTGCTCCCGACCGGCCGGGGGATTTTCTGGCATGTTTGATATTTTCGTACAACTGCACACACTGCAGAGCCACGAGCCGATTCCCCGACTCCAACACTCTTTTTCCTGATTTTACCTCCACAAACAGAAACACAGCATCTGATATCACCATGGTAACAGCAGGCATGCATGTTTCATCTCTCGATAAACGATGGTAGAAATACCTGCAGACCTCCAGCTGACAGGGAATATTTGTTATGATTTAGCTGCTAGTTAGCTTGAGTGAATCAGAGATGCTGAATGAGTGTGTGAGAGAGTTTTTGTATTTGAGCCGTGCATGAGTGAACTGAAATCAACTGACAATTGTCGTCAGGTGGTCGCTGACAATCTGGACGTACAGTGAGAGCACATAAACTGTGAACTTTGGTCGCGTGTCTTTAAACGTTTCAGTCGTACTGTGTGAGCTGACCTTCCACCACGACTTTTATACAATCGAACGTCATACGTCTGGCTTTGTTCTCAGCAAGGAGGGCAGCTAGAGGAACACAGGAAACTGTGATGATCATTATGTCACCAGAACTTAAAGCAGCTCTACTTCTTATTAAGAAGGATGGTGAAACGTTAATTGAGGTACATTTTACTCGTGAACAGTTCTGTCCGATGAAGGCAGATAAGACTCGTATAAACGATTTTCTCATAAAGTGCTTGAACTAATCAGACGTAGTCATAATTCTCAACAGAAAGGCTCCTCACACAGACTCTTGTAACACTTGATTTCTGCACAGCCCGTGATGAAAGTGATGATGAAAGCCATTTCCTGCGAACTCTGTGTCGTACATGAGCGAGTGATGACATGCACGATGTCTCCTGCAGCCTCCAGCGCGGCCTGAAGCTAAGCTCCTGTTAACTTCAGCAGACCCTCCAGAGCCGCAGTGTTTGACGTCATCATCTGTGTGTGTGTGTGTGTGTGTGTGTGTGTGTGTTGTCGAGGGAGGCGGAGGTCGTGTGTGTCGTAGCTATATTAGTAACTCCCGTGCTTTCTTGAGAAAGACATCAGGGCTCATTAACAGGCGCAGTCTGACAGGCGAGTCGAGTCAGGTCGGAGTCATGTTGGAAATTAATTTGCACAGGAAATGTGGAGTTATTGTGTGTGATAGAGAGAGAGAGAGAGAGAGAGAGAGAGAGAGTGTGTGTAGTTGTGATGCGGGCTCTCAGGAGGAGGTGACGGAGCATTCAGAGACTAATTATGAAGCTCGGGCTGCAGGCTCTGAAGGTTTTGCTGCAGGGCTGAATATTTCCCCATAAACTGGGCTTGCATGTGAACTGACTGTGTGGATTTATGTATAATCAGTTCAAATGTACAGAGATTACTTCTCCTCTTCAGCCGAATTATGAAATGAACTTTCCTAATGCATGAACTGATTTCAGGGACTTTCTCATGCAGAGCTACGACCTCGTGTCCTGAACACCTCTAACTTCAGGAGGGCAGGGTCGAGGGGTGGAAAAGGTCGGGGCTGCTACAAATGTTTTGTGTTTAAAAAAACGTTCCCGAGGTTTAGTATGGACATCCAACATCCACACATTATATTAATGTAACAAAATATGGATCAGCAGAATACATCTCCTTTAACACATGACCTTGACCTTGATTGACCTCTATCCAAAAATAACAACGTGCTTTAGAGAGCTGTTGCTGTTTCCATCGTGTGTGGCCCGTCGCTCACACATGATGGACACATGGAACAAAAGAAATGTCAGTGTTAGAGCAGGATTAGGATTCATCATAATTAAAATGTAATTGTCAGTGTGGAGGACTGGCACCAAACGGTGCTGGAAAGAATTACTATCAGACTTAAAATGGAAGCAGAATCATTCAGGAGATTCATCTGGAAACAATCCTCTAAATGTTCTGTCTGTGGCAGAGAACGAACACCACCGGGGGAGATGTGAAAGATTGAAATTGAAAATCAGCAGCTCGTTAGTGGTGTTCAATTCAAAGTGGCCTCACGCTGAGCAGGAGAGACAGGGAAAGTGTCTCTTACCTGTTAAACCAGGCCAGTGTGCGCCCCCCTGTGTGACTTCTTCTGTTGTAGGAAACAGTCTGGTGTTAGCGCTGCGTTAGAGACCGCTTCATGCTCATCACATGACCTCCTGTAGTGAAGGAAACCCACAGACTGTAGAGACTTGATGCATGACTTTATGGCTGGTAAAGGAGTGAGCGTAAATAACAGAACGTCTGATTATTTCAGGCTCTTATTTCTCAGGTGACGTGTATACAATGATCTGGTAAAGGAATGATACGACCAGTGTTGATACGTTCATGATGATCATATGTACATGCCTTATAGCCTGACCCCATGACCTTCCCTCAGGCATACTTTTAAACCCAAAGCTGCTTCACAGGCTGTGTCAGTCAGACTGACTTTGAGCAAGGCACACAACCTCACTTTCATGTCATTATTCAGCAGATGAAAGAGTTTCACATATTTTACAGCCTCGTTCTTCTGTGTTTCTCTCCGTTCCATCGAAGTGGACTCTTCCTCTGAGTAAAAGCACAAAAGACCAGCAGGTTTAAGTGTAATACCTTTGGGGGGGGGGGGGGGGGGGATTGCATCATAGGATTGGGAGTTCGGCTGCTCTTCTCGGTATCAGCTCCACTTTTCTGTATTGTCAGAAACCTCTCTCCTCCTCCTCCTCCTCCTCCTCCTCCTCTTTCTTCTCCTTTCATCATGTGCCTGAACCAGGACGTGAAGTCAGTTTTTTCTTCATCTTCTCATCCTCCTCAGATTTGGATCTTCCCTCTCTCTCTCTCTCTCTCTCTCTCTCTCTCTCTCTCTCTCTCTCTCTCTGCCCCTCTCTCTCCCCCCGTCTCTCCAGTGGGTTAATTATTCTGTGTTCATGCTTCCTCCTCAATCCTGTGAGTTACATAAAACTCAACTCATTAAAGTGAAGAGCTGAAGTTTTGCCGTTCTCTCGTCATGACAAGCTTTCCTTCTGGCGGCACGTCGTCAGCGATGCAGAGACGTGGTCATTAAACTGGCCTGAGAGCTGTCGGGAAGACTTTACGCAGCTCGGTGTCACTGCTGCTCCGACGCTGAAGTCTCAGGCTGTGCATTCAGAGCGGGCATTAGGACGGATTCACAGCCTAAGAGCAGGATAGACTGAGTGAGCGTAAGGTTGATGGACTTTATTTGACGGCTTAAATCACATGTTAAGTGACTTCATATTTCTGCCTTATCTCTCTGAAGAAACCAGCTCGTCTTCACAAGCCTGTTTTCATCATTCACCTCTGCACAATAAAACCGACAGTTACACTGAGGCAGGAGCTTCTTCTGAGTCCAGTGATGGTGGCGTTAGGATTGCAGCTGGACTCTGAAGACGCCACGCTGCATTTTAATCCAGTCAGACACACTGTGAATATCAGTTAGTTACTTACCTCAGAGGTTCTCTGCCTTCTTGAGTCACCACCCCCAATTATAAAAGGAGAAGGATTTAATAATCAGGGCAGTGGGCAAAGATATACCGACTTTAACCCTTAGCTTTGGATACTACATTTCCCATAATGCAACTGGAGATCATCTTTTATCAGACTCCCTGCAGGGTCAATCAGAATAGTTCCAAACTCCACACGTTCATAAAGATCTTCGGTTTAAGACCCTGATGACATCACTATGACATCATCAGGGTTGTGTTCACTGACTCGATGAAGCTCTTCAGGATGATTCTTGTTGTATTTGCACTCTGATCATCGCTCTTAAGCTGCTCTCCAGGGGACAGTGAGACTTGTTGGAATCTTCACTTTTCTCTTTGCATAGCATGATGCGTTTCGTGGTTGTTTTACAGGAAGTAGGACAAGTGGGACGTTCCTGTCTGCTCTGATTCTGTTCATTCATAAAGTGTGTTGACTCAGGCAGAGAAACTACAACTCCTCAATAAAAGTAAATGAACCCAGGGCGCCGTATAGCCTCGTGGTTGTGTCTCTCAATCCACGTAAAGAGGCTATAAACCTGGCAGTGGTGAATGGTTCAAATCCAACCTCGGCACCTTTGCTGTAAGTCATCCCCCACTCTCTCGTCCCAACATTTCCTCTCGCCTCTCTTCAGCTGTCCTATCTAAAATAAAGTCAAAATGGCACCAGAGATAAAACGTTAAAAATAAATAAAAATGAACCTGATCACTGAAATCGTCACGATATATGTTGACGTCGTTTTACTGCAGTTTGTGTTCTGCAGGAAGCCTTTCACTCTCTCCCTTTCTTCCTCTTCCTCTCCCTCTCGAGGCTTGACCCGCTTTCTTGGCCTCCCTCGTCTCCCTCTCCTCCCCCTCTCCTCATGCCGATACAGGGAAACGAGGGGAAGAGAAGGAGGGGCTGATTACCTCATTAACAGAGAAACGGGGGGCTTTGTCAGAATATGGAGAAGGATGGTGGGAGGGAAATTATATTCAATATATTCATATCATCAGGGGAGCAGCAGGGGGGTGAGGAGGGGGAGGGAGATGATGGAGGAGGGGGAGCTAACCTTGACACAGATATCCTCTGTTTAAATGGATTTACAGAGTGTGTTAAAAAATGACTGAATGTACAGTAAAGAGATTATTAACAGTGAGGAGCTGATTGGTTGGCTGCACCGAGCGTCTCCATCATCTGTTGTCAGGTAGATTTCTGTGCTGAGAGCTAACCATTGGTCTCCTCTTCTCTGCTCTCTCCTCATGCTCGGCTCTGATTGGACGGCTGCTTCCTGCTCTCAACATGCTGATCTGGAAAACAGGTAAGAGCATCTCATGTTCATATTTCCTTTTTCCTTTTTTCAATGAACATTTATTTACAGTTTTTACATTATGATAACTTTTTGAAGGCTGATTCGTGAATTACTGGGATGTAAAGAAGGATGAGAATCCTGTATTTCTGCAAAGGCTGAACGTGTCATGCACCATTCTAATCAAATATTTACTTCCATTCATGATCATCAGTATACAGCGAGCTTGTTGAGAGGAGGGGTCTCTGTGGCACAAACATTTTAACCTCATGTACACACACCCTAAAGCAAACCCTGCTTTGCATAAACTCAGATTGTTGCTCTGATAACTTTATATCCAGTCATACAATCATACTTTTTTCATCTATTCAAAGATGGCGTTTAAATCGGTGGTGACTGTGACACGACTCAAAACAGGAAGAAAGATTTGAATGTCCAAACGTTCAGCTGGCAATCGTCCAATCTGCCTCTCATGTACGATGTACAGAGGATAGAAATGTTGTTGTCCAGCGCAACAGGAAAACAAAATGACAACAGACTAAATACATGAAAAAAGACAGAAGTGCATTTGTCATTGTACAAATAAAGCAACAGTCGGGGTCAAATTAGGCGGAGGATCTGCTTCAGAGGGTGAGTTTGAAAGCTAATAATGATGGTGGTGAGCATCAAACACAGGCGGGGTTTATAAATGTCCACGAGCAGAGTGCACCAGCGGGGCGTACGCCGGTGCTACGTTACATCAGAATGAAAAGTTATGACAAACTAAAGATTATATCGTGTGCACCAGCTGCACCCAAGCCCTGTTTGTGTTTCACCCGGGATGTAAGTTTAGAAGGTTAGGCTACACTGTACTGAAGTATCCGAGGTAAAGCAGTGCGTCTGTTTGACAGGGTGATTAATGAACGGGCGTTTATACGAGAGAGAGAGAGAGAGAGAGAGAGAGAGAAGGAGAGAGAGAAGGAGAGAGAGAGAGAGAGAAGGAGAGAGAGTAATGTGTGATTAGTAACCCGGACAGAAACACGGAGCTGCCCCCCCTGCAGGTGACGATTGTGTGTGTGCCCACTTTTTAAAAAGTAATGGCGATATACTATCCTGTAAAAACATCTTATTTGGTACAGTACTAATTTGATTGAAATGTCTCTAAAATTCAAGACAGATCTTTGTATATTCTTGGTCGACAGGAGAGGTTACATTGGATGGAAGTGTGATACTTAGCGACCCTCACCGCTCTGCGACTGTTCACGTGGATGATAAGACCGGGGCAGCTCTGACCGTTCTCTAAATACGAGTCTAGAAGTTGTTCATAGCTAAGTTGGACTTCAGAGATAAGACCTACTTTATTTACACCCAGCTAGCTGGCACACTCCGCTCCTGGATTTTGGTGAGCCAGGCACGAATGATCTTGCAGGCCGCCTTCAGTATTCACTGCAGAGTCCTGTGGTCAGTGGGTGTGCAGCTCCCAAAGCAGAGAGTGATGCTGCTGGTCATGATGTGATGAAAGCTTTGTCAGGTGATTGAAAAGATTTGTTCTGTTTCCTGTCTTTGTTAGCACGCAAACATTCAAAAGTTTGCTCCCTTATTTTGGGACTTTTATTGTGAAGATAGAACAGTGGATAGAGTCGGGGGGAGAGAGAGAGAGAGAGAGACAGAGAGAGAGAGAGAGTGGGAAATGACAAGTGGGACAGGAGAGAGAGAGAGAGGGGGAAATGACAAGTGGGACAGGGGGCACAGGTAGTATTCGAACCCGGGACACCCGTCTGGAGAACCACAGCCTCCGTACACCAACCACTAAGCTACCGGCGCCACATGCACCGTCAGTTTTGTCCCACTTTGCAACTTTCCAACTAACTAATTAAGACGTTTCCAGAGAATCACAGAATCAGAATCAAAAATATTTATGAATCCCGGGGAGAATTTTTGTTTTTTTACAACGATGGTTTGGACTTATAAATGGTTGGGAACGTTAACGTGCAAGCTTGAAACTATTTATCATCCTAACTGATACAAATATTTACAATCCTGTATGAAGGTTTTTTTTTTTTGCTGAGCCCTTCACTGCACGAGAAGAAGAATCACAATATGTTTTCTTCTAATTATGTCCACTCCTGCACACCGTACCGTCCTGCTCATTAACTGAAAACATCAATAATAAAAGAAAAGCCTTGAGCCGCAGCTGCTCAAACAATCCGCGGTCAAATCCAATATTTCTTCACTGATCTGAAACCACGAGTGGTTTCACCTGGACAGTCGGCCATGTGTAATTCATGGTATGAAATCGATGTTCAGGCACATTTCCATCTCTGTGATCTCATTAGCCTCAGTGCGCCGCAGACGACAGGGCGAACGTCTCTCTGTCAGGGCGTCTACCAACATATCAGCCTCATTGGTAAACCAGCAGCAGCAGTTAATCGATGTCTCAGGACGGCCGGCTGCTCTCGACTCACATGATTGGTGAAAGAGAGAAAAAAAGTAAAGGAAGGCATCACATGACTGACAGCAAGGTGGGCAATTACAAGGCCAAAGTGAGGATCAGTCGATATGTTTTTTGGTTAATGTGAGAGTGGGAAACAACACGGCCTCTCTGCTTTTGCTTCTTTGGAGCATAGTGAGAGTGAAATGGATGTTCGTGCTCTCTGTAATGAGATGTAAATAGGCCGGGACTCACTTTCGGAGGCTGGCAGGTCTGATTGAAATGTGAGAAGCGGCGGGCTCATCAATCCTGTCGGACAGCTACAGATGGCTCCCAGACAGGCGGGAAACTCCATCAGAGCCCCGCTGAGCTGCACTCAGGTCTGCTGCTGGATGACGAGCCCGCCGCCACATTTCCTCTCTGCCCCAATTCTCTTTTTTGAAAGTATTTCTGAAGAGGGAGGAGGACTCAAAGTTGTCTTTTAAAGGGGAACTCGTTTTCTCCGGTTTCCCCTTCAGTTTTTTAAACATTTTTGTGTTTCAATTACTCCAAGTCTTAGAAAATGCTCGAGTAGATTATTCTAACATCACAGTGAGGATCCCGACAGAGATGGACCTTTTTTGATGACTTGTGCATCAGGTTCACTCTCAGGGTAACGGACTCCTGCAAAGCTACATGCCAACTTCATTTGCATCAAATGATTCTGCTCGAGGGTTTTCAATTGTTTCCAAATCATCCCTGTTCTCTTTATCCGTATAGATATCGGTGATGATTTTACCACATGTGAGATCTGGAGGCCTGTTGAGCTCGTCTGACATTTCCTGATCTCTTTCAGTCGATCACACGACTCTCTGTTTCTGATTCTGATTCTGATTCGTTGTCTGATCAACAGAGCTGTACATGTTGTTGGTTGTTTCAGTAGTTTATTCAAACTGCATCGACTCCCTGCTGTGGTACAGGGAGAAGAATCCGGTGCCCCTAAAAATGTTCCCGCCGCAGAGCTCAACTCTTGTTCTATTTTTAGCTCAATTAGCTCAAAGTTTTCCATCCAGCTTCCTGTCTAGCTCCTGTTTTCTCTTCAGTAGTCTGTCTCCCTCCTGCTCTCTCTGTTTTCCCCTCCAGTCATTCGACTAACACCAGCTGCAGCGTGTTTATTATCGGCCGTGGGTTAGTTCTGCTGAAGAAAAGACAGAGGAGGAGAAGAGGAATGCCCTTCGATTGCTTTCGCTCCGCCGGCTCTGATGCTGTCAGAAATCTCAGCCTGCAGTGGTTCAGAGGGCGCTCTCTTGACTCCGGGCTGTACTCGGTAGTTTTTCAGCTCTGTGTGTGTGAGAGTGTGTGGGTGGCAGACGGTGGCCTGCAGGTCCAGCAGCCCACAGCACTGCATGATTGAAACGCTTTCTGCGTGCCAAAACTCTGAATCCATGAAGAAGAGAAGATGTCTGCGGGCATGCTCATCCTCCTGAGCTGACTCACGCTGATGTGTTCACTTCAACAATTAGTATTTAGCTCGGGGGCTTTATTTTCTTTTGTCTGATAGGAAGTCTGCATCCTTGTAGCATCACCTTTCAAGTACACGTCTTAGTCTGTGACTAAAATATAAACACTGCACTAAAGATCAATTCAGGCCAGTACCTACGTGGTCTGAGGGGATGACAAAATACATACTGACTCGAAAGGCTGAACGAATGAGAACAATTACTCTCTCAGCATGTGCACATTTTACCATCCGAGTGAGGCCTTGGTATAACCGCCATGTTTTCACTTTTGATGCAGTCAAATGAAGCTAAAGCTATCAGCTACCCTTAGCTTCAATTGGAAGCTGGTGAGCTCCAGACATTGACAGGTGCTAAACACACTGGTTAGCTTGTGCTATCCTAGCATGCGGTAGCTTGCAGTGACGCTACAAGCAGTAAACGTCTACACTACGTCCTGCAGTGAGTGTGAGCTTCTGGGGGCGATGAGCCCAAGAGGAGGGGCCAAGTTTGAATGTTGGGGTTACAAGTTGCAACAAACATTTCTACTGACTCCACCTTTAAGCCACAACTCCGCGTTAGCTTTGTGACAGCTGAGCAAACTAATGGGCCTGTGTCCATGCAGGTTTTAATACTCTGGTAGTATCCACGACCCCAATGTCAGAGTTGCTCTCCCCGATGCTTACTGTTGCTAGGTGACGGAAGTTGTCTCACAGCACTTCTGCTTCCCTCAGTAGTGACCATATGGTCTGTTTTAAATTGGAAATAGTACCCTGAAAAAACAAGTCTTAATTTCTCCTCTGCTGTTGATGTTGAGAAATATGATATTGGAAGTCCCGCCCCTTCTTGGTTTTGATTGGTCTGTCTGTATCAGTAAATGGTAAATTAATTTCTGAGCCTCCAGTGGTTTTCTAGTCCACCTGGTTCTAATCTTCTCAAATGGCTTTTTGCATGTCACATTAACCCATTCACACACCACCGATGGCACTGGTGAACCATATCAGACTGTAATCATGTGATATCATGTCTGAAGGATTTGCAATAAACTTGATGTGTGATTTGAAGTAAAGCCGACACTGAGAGTAACGTCGTCACGTTTAAGTGTTGAGGGTGTGAGTGTGTGTCTGCTGAAGGTCACCAACAACAGCTGACCTGTCAACATGAGTTAACACTGACTGTGTGCGTGCCTCAAACTATCTCTGCAGGGTCTGTTCGCCTCTTTCTTAAAGTCTACTTGTGACTGCAGAGTTTCTGCGTCCTCACAGCTGCAGACAGATCTCCTGCTCTCAGAGGAAACACGTCTAAAAACTAACTCTCAGTGTTTACAGGGTTTCTGACACTCATTGTGTTTCTCCTTGTCCAACCTGTCACAAAACAGGAGAAAGTTTTTGTCTTTTTTTCCGGGACTTTCCTGGAAACTTGCATCCTGCTGCTCCCTGCAGAATCAGTCATGTTCTTTCAGGAAGGTGAAGGAGAAAAAGTAGCAGCTGTCTACTCCTAAAAAAACTGATTCAAATGTCGTGGTGCAGTTTTAACTCCAGCTGGACCACAAACAAACAATACAACTTTTAATTTGGTGTCCCCAATTCTGCCAGACACCAGCTGTTGTGTCTGTTGTCCTTTTTACAGTGTGACGGCACATATGCAGCACTGCCTCTGTATCCTTTGATTAAGATCATTCAGTGAGCAGTGGAAAGAAAAATGGTAAATGGACTTGAGCTTGTATCGTTCTTTTCTAGTCTTCTGACTACTCAAAGCTCTTTTTACACCGCAGGTCACACCTACACATTCACACACTGATGGTAGAGGTGGTAAAAAAAAATCGAGATTCTTTTCTTCTAAGATTTAAAATCGATTCATAACTTCCAAAAATCATTTTTTTTAATATATATATATATATATATATATATATTTTTTTTTTTTTTTTTTTTGGGGGGGGGGGCTAATCAGTCACTCCCTGCTCTTTAACTCAGTAGAATGCCAAATAGAGCAACAAGAAATTCAGCTAGTCTCACAGATGACTTGAGTAGATGTAGTATGTACTAATTCATAAATAGACTTTGAATCCATGGATCCAGAATCGTTTTGAATCGAATCGTTACTCAAAGAATCAAAATCGAATCGTGAGACACTCAAAGAGTCTGATGGTAGAAGCTGCTGACCATCACAAGTAACTAATCCATTCATACACATTCACACGCCGCCGACGAAGCAGCGGGAGTAACTTGGGGTTAAGTGTCTTGCCCAAGGACACATCGGACATGTGGCTGCAGGAGCTGGGGATCGAACCACCGACCTTCCGGTTGAGAGACGACCGACTCTACCACTGAGCCACAGCCGCCCCTTAACCTGGGAGGCTGCCTACAGAAAAATGGGACGGTTTAACAACAAAATCAGAGGTCTTGAATACGGACGACACTTTGAGATCTGAAAAAGAAACATAACAAGTTGACACATTTGCTGCTCTCTGATTGGATGGTTGTTGCAGCAATGCTTTGTGGGAATTTATGGACAGTTTTGACTTTCTCTGCTCTCGGTGGGAGGTACGCAGAGTTTAAGCACTGAAGAAGATTAATGGGGACTTTGAAGAAGTTCTTACTTTAATTCCAAAAGCACAGAGAGGGATTGTGGGAGGTCTAAGGTTCAAGGAGCTGAGGAGGACCAGAGTCCCTGCTGCCAGTCTGTGGAGTTCAGAGGTCGTGCGGTTTATCGATTAGATCCAGCAGAGAGGAGAGGACTGATGAAGGAGAGAGAAATCGATTAAACTGAGCCGATTCAGACACTTCCAGCTCCCCCTGGTCGCACATGGGTTTCATTTAGAAAGATTTATTTTACATGTTTTATTCTTCTCTGGTGCACAGAGCTCCGAGTTTACCTGTCAGTCATGTTAACAGTCTGCATGTTGTTGTTGTTGTTTGTGTCTTTGTTCCACTGGCTTTGGTTCACTGCTCATGTGAACCACACAGCTCCCGGGTCTTTCGCACGTCAATCTAGCGGACACAAGGCCGCGAGTCTTCTGCTCTGAAGCAATTTGAAATCTGAAACTCCTTCTTATTGGATTCAATGCTCCGCGTTGAGCTAAAAAACGACCCCATGACTCTTTATATAGAGATAATCAATGTTAATATGTGTGCAGAAAGTCAGTTCATATTACAGGTCTGCTGTTTTAATAACAGATGATCATTGAAGTGGAGGAGCAGTGATATAGAAACTATGGTAACTAATCAGATGATGTGGGAGGAAGCAGGAACATGGTGTTGGATGTATCAGAGTTACTAAATCTTGATGTATGAATGACTAACAGTTGGTATTGATCCAGTAGATTCCTTCAGCTGGAGGTCATAAAGGGGGTGTAATGGCTGATACAAACGTGGATGCAATAAAGTTCACGACAGGCTCAGATTGTTATTTTAAGGTTGCCTGTGCTAACGGTGCAAACCGGTACAACTCTGGACCGTTGTCGTGTACAGGAGACTCTGGAGGAAAGAAGTCCTCGACTTCAAACCACATTTTGTCAACAAAAGTGTCATTGCTGCTTCTCGAGTAGTCGCTCGTTTGTGTGTCCCAGAGACGGCACCAAGGGGTGAGTGGGTGCGTCTTACCCCCTCCTCCCACACCAGCCCTGTCCATGCTCATACTTTGATGTATTTAAGACAATCTTTTGAAAGTCCAGGGTAGATACACTCAAGCTGAAACTCTGGGGGCTCTCAATCAAAACAATAACAAAAGATGACATCGAGGCTAGCGGGGAATCATGGGAGTGATTCTTTCTGCTACTCCCCCCACCCCCCAATAAAAACAAACTCCTCGTTGACCGTAGTGGAGACGACCGGGTGAAACCGACCTGAGGGAGAGAATATGTTTACAGACGAGCTAATGTATAATTTACATGACATCACAGCAGCACACACAGCAACAGTACGGCAGCTTTCAGCAGCGGCTCACGCTTCCTTATGCAGCGGCCTTTGACGCAACATCCGGTGTTTCCATGGCAACGATGAACATGGCATGTCTGCCATGCCGGCCGCCGCAGCAAGACACGTCCAGTTACAACTATAAAACTATGGATTTCTCTGGCTTTGATAACTGTTGAAAATATTTGAGGTGATGTAAGAACTCAACACAAACATATATAACAGGTTTAGTCCGTTTTTAAAGAAAAGACAAATCCTGTTTCTTTTTGTTTTACTTTTGTTCCATAATTAGGACCTGTGCTTTTCTATCTCTGTAATTAAAACACGCTATCACCACACATGTAGCTTTCACCGCTCAGGTTGCAGGTTCATGATCCACATCTTCTATTTAATCTTATTTATATTAATTTCTACATAAATGATCCTCTGCATGTCGGATGTTTAAAAAGTTCTCGGAGCGGGCAGAGAGCGGTGATTCAGACGTTCGGTGAACTCATCTCTGCTGATGTATTTGTTTTAAAATGATTCAGAGAAGCAGAGTGGACGCTTCTCGATGTGAAAATGTTACGATTATTACCGCAGTGCCCGGTTTAGAGCCACATAATGATTCTAATAACCGACATGTACTTTGACAAATGTCAAACTTAATGTGCTTTTATGATTTTCATCCCGGGTTGAATCAAAAACACGCAGCTTCCTGTTCAGACAGCAGCTCTCACGTTGAGGTGTCAGAGGAGTCATTATGAGGAAAGACAAACCTCACGGAAGATTACGGGAGCACAAATGTGTTTTTAGTGGAGACTAGTCGCTCTTATTGTCCTCCACGGGCTCATGTAGCTCTGACATCACATCAGACAGGAACATGAATGTTTAATAACATCATTTATATTCCACCTTGTCTCTCCTTTTTCTTCAGAGCTTGTTTTCCAACCAGTCTATTCATTTAACTCCTGACCAACTCTCTGCCGAGTCTCATTTTCAATAAACACAAAGAGATGGACTCTCTGACACGATCAAATACTTCCCTACGTTTGGACATGTTTTCATTTAGTAGAAGAACAACCCGGGCTCGTCCCCTCGTTGGTTAGTGCGTCACATTGATCAGCAACTGTCTTTGGTTAAAAAACATTTAAAAAAAAAGCTGGTTAAAACACGTAGGTGGAAACTACTTCTACCGTAGCGTGCAGCGGTAAGAAGCCTTTAATGCTCGCCAGATTGGCGGTTCCATAAGTGTGACATCACGTGAAAGCTATGAATTACTACTGGAGCTTTTACCTTGTGTTACAAAGACTGATGCTGATAATTTTACTGGTTCTGCCACGACCACCAAAAATGACTTTGATATCACACACCTCCATACAGATCAGTTCACAGCTCTGTGTTGTGATAAAGAGTTGAAGCCGTTCTCGATCTGCTCCGACAACATGATCAATGAGAGCAGCTGAATGTCGCCCAGAAGACATTTCATTTGTAACCTGGGACATAAAAGAGCCCCCAGACGGCCATATTGGTCCCAACCCCCCCCGCGCTGCTCACGGCACTACTTGTTTCCGCAGGAGACCCCGCAGGGAAATCACCCTTCAAACAGCACCACCCTCATCTCCTGTGAAATATGAATGCAGTGTGGGGTAATGAAGAGGTGCATATGCGCAGTGGCATTTTAAAGCGCCGTCTGCAGACCTTCAGTACAAAGTAAAATATAGTCCCGGGTGTCGGGTGCTTTGATAGAGATGGATGGAGCCATTGTAGCTGTAATAGGATAAAGGTATTGCATGTTGACATTTGTGTAACGGCACATGAGCCATGAGGGCGAGTTCTCAGAAGTACACAATGAAAAAGAGACTCGGGAGTTTCAGGAGGCAGGTTGATTGCTCTTTTTATGCGCCTGTTTTATGCTTTGTTACCTGACAAACAACATGCAGCCGGGAGAGGAAGGGAAAGAAGCTGCATGTGTGCAAACCAAGCAGAATCCTCCAGAGCTGAAGATTAAAGCAAACTGGGAAGTTTAAAAACTGCACTTCCTTGAGTGGCCACTTGGGGCTGAATCCTACAAGTCGATCTTCATAGAGCCCCATTTTAATTGACCAAACTTTACAGCAGAGTAGAAGATGTTTTTAATCTCATTAACTCATTTCACATCATGAAAAATGTTCTTTGATAAGCTTTACATGGGTTGCAAAGTAGCCATGGATAGTAACCTGTATGCATGGCATCTACTTTGTATTTTACAAATGATGTTCATTGCATGTGTTCCTGTTAAATAAACTAACTAAAAATGACCTCTGTAAAAAGTCTTCTTGGGCTTCTCATATGAATTTAATTTCATGTTTGTCTTTCAGGTCTGGTGAAGCTGGGAATCCACTGTGTCACATGTCAGAAAGTCGCCATCAAGATCGTCAACAGAGAAAAGCTCAGCGAGTCGGTGCTCATGAAGGTAAGAGGGGCAATTTTTACCTTGCAGATACGTGTCAGTGTGTGTATGTGTGTCCTAGATTGTAGAGTCAGCACATTTGCATGTTTGTTTTCTAGAAAAATTAAAGGTCACATATTCTCCTCTTCAGTGTAAATAAGTCTCAGAGCTCCCAAAACATGTGTGTGAAGTGTCTTGTTCTAAATCCACTCTGATCCTGTATTTGATCATGCCTATAAACCCCTCTATTTCAGCCCTGCTCAGAACAGGCTGTTTCTGTGTCTGTAGCTTTAAATGTAAATGAGCTGTGTCTGACCACGCCCCTCTCTGGAAGGGCTTGGGTGTCTCGGGCTTTCTCGCTCCATGCCCTATTGTTTACGGTGAGAAGGCAGACTCAGAGGGCAGAACAAACACCTAGCTGTGGGAGGGTCACCCACGTGGGGGAGGGGTTACTGCCCTTTGTGATGTCATGAAGGGAAAATCTCCAAACGGCCTGTTTGAGCACACATTTTCTGAAAAGTGGAGCAGGCAGAAGACGGAGAGGATGGACTTTTCTCATCATTGGGGGGTTTGTAGACGGACGAGGGACACATGTTAGTGTTAGAGAAACATGGAGAAGTGTATTTTGCATCATAGGTGACCTTTAAGGATAAACTAAAAAATGGTTCTGTTCCACATCTTTGAAGAGTATTTTAAGAATAGTGTTGTCGATTGAATAACATATTTAATTGATTAAAGGTTCTTTCTTCGATCACACATCTTTTCCCAGAGATCACAGATTAGCTTTTCCACACTCATCAGAGCAGGATGCAGTGCATGTGCCAATTTGAATTTGCAGTCTTGCTGTCACTGTTTCACCCACACACTAAACACAGCACAGGTGTTACACGGTGGACAACGCTCCTGCTCTTTGTTGCCTTTTGTCATTACTGTCACCACTCCTCCGTCCTCCCACTCGAAAACAAACAGCTGCATGCAGCAACATCTGACATGATGACGCACATGTTCACCGTTAGCTTGCTGTGACGTTGACTCATGTTCAGTCAATGGGTGCTTTTCATTACGCTTACTTATCCACCCTCACATCCTCTCTCCTCTCATGACCTGCACATTGTTCCCCCCTCTGCCATCATAAAGCATCTTCCACTAACTTCAATACACCTCAAGGAGACGAGGACGCTTTTGGAGGACCTCAGGGCACTCATGCTTTTCCTACACAGTCTTTTATCAAGCGCTGTGCCGTATGAATGCTGCACTCTCACACGTGACACTCAGTTTGACGTCACTTTGGACTGACGCTGTGAATCAAAGGATTGCTCATTTGGCAGCTTTTACTCCTCCGCCTGCACGTTTCTCCTAAAGTGAGGATGTGAGGAAGACACACGAGACACAGAGGCACAGAGACTTATGAACATAATGAAAAGAACAAATGTATATTCTGCTTGAAGTGTGAGGTGAAGTTTGTGTAGAGCGGGGGTAAATACTTACTTTGATTTTAAAGATAATAGATTGTTTGTTTAAGCCAAATTAAACATCTTTCCCCACTTATTCTTGTGGTTTCTATTCAGACAGATTGATTTGATTCCATTTTTCCAGGTTTCAGATACTTGTGATCACTAGAGCTGGGGAAAAATCACATCAGAATCAGAAATGTTACCAACTCGATTGTACAATCAAGACAGTGTGCGATCTGTAGATTTATCAAAAGAAGAATGTGCGACTTTTTGATCCAGTAGATGTCGCCCTTGTAAACCAGCATGAAACCAAACAAACTGCTGTTTGGCCACACCTCCTCCGTACTGAAGCCTCCGCTCTCCTCCAGAGACACACCTCCAACCCCCCCGCACTCACGTTTACACGAAGACAAGTGGCAGACAAAAATTCTCCTTTGCTTGAGCTGCACCCTGTGTCCTTCATTGGTGTTAGCGTGCTAATGTTAGCGGTCTTTAGTTAGCTCGTAGCTTCACATTGCATGTAAATATACACAGATATACCTTGACCTAAAAATGCTTACGTGACATCCAAATAATCAGTGAGTATGTTCTTCTTCTTCTCTCTAGTCCTTGACTAAAACAGCTTTTATACACAAGGGGAGGAGCCGGCCGTCCCGTCCATGTAAACACGGCTCTGACAACAACACAGCCAGCGGGACTCGAGCTTCTCACTCATTGTAGACAGTCATGACTCAGAGAGACATTTACAGGAGAGACTGGATCTCTGATATATTTCTAACACATTCTTCCTTTGAAGCTTCAGTACTTTACGATACAATCAACTATTAAGATAACAGACATTGTAGAGATAGTATTTTAAAACATGTGGTATTGAAAACTATCTAAATATTGAAGACTTGGACTACCTGTAACTTTTATATCAGCCCACTCTGACTCAGTTTGTAAAGTTTACAGCCTGACCTTGGCTGTCAGCGCTTGTTGTCTCGGCTTTATTCAGTGATTCACAACATTATCACCTCATTGGAAAAAACAGAGACTTTTCTGCTCTCAGGAAAGAAATGAAGTTTTCAGTGCAGAGAAAAGGAGGCAGAAATCTCACTGACAGATCTGTAAGAATGTCTTGTAGTATTTGACAGAATTAGCTGCAGTTAACACCTCCTTTTTCTGTCAAACAAAAACTCTGCTGTAAGTGTTCGAAACCTTCTTCTCCCAGTTTGTGTTCGGCTCTTTCACAACATGTCAAAAGGCGGCCCCAGTCTCTAAGTACAGATTTGTCAGCCTCTGTTTTTTTTTTTCTGCTTTATCATTTCATTACTCTGTCTAACACACACTTAAACACACACTAATATACACACAGACACACACACACACACACACACACACACACACACACACACACACACAGAGACACACACAGACACACACACACACACACACACACACACACACACACACACACACACACACACAGAGACACACACACAGACACACACACACAAGAAAAACCCAAAAAGGAGTAAGAACATTTCTTTGTCATTTTCAGTTTGACTCAATTCCTGTCATATAAGGATGAGACAGGCTTTTTAAAGGCAGTTTAATGAACAGCAAAGACACTCACGCACACACACGCACGCGCGCGCGCACACACACACACACACACACACACACACACACACACACACACACAAACAAAGCAATAACTCTTATATCTCAACACTCAAAGTTTGTGCATCACACCTCAGTTCTTCTAACCACGTCTTAAGTACTTGGCACTAATGTGTGTGTGTGTGTGTGTTGGGGTTCATTTGGCCAAACTGATTGCTGCTGTTGTGTTGTCTTTCTGCTGATGACTGGCGTTGCTTCCTAACGAGCAGAGTGAGTGAAGAACATCGCTCTAGTCAGTAAATGCTGGCGGCTAATTGGTTGATGTCTCTGTGTGTGTGTCTGTTTGTGTGTGTGTGTGTGTCTGTGTCTGTGTCTGTGTTTGTGTGTGTGTGTGCAGGACGGTGTTTGATTTTTCCGCGCGGTAACAGCTCATGAACGTTGTCAGGATGACTTTAAAGTCTGTTTACAAGGTGTGAAAGACATCATTTGCACCTAAAGGTCAGAGAAACAAGCTCGATCCTGATTGGTTGCTGGGTTGTTTTGCCTCAAGTGTTGATTGGGGGAAGTATCACGTTAATCTCTAAAAATAGCTTTGATGGTTTTAGAAAATCCCAAGCACCCACCTGAGGGTTTAACACACCGTGTGGAAAAGAAAGCAGCACATCCACCACAGACGTATCTCCTGCTTCACGTTAACTTACTGAAGGCAACTTGATGTGATTAAGAGACTTTCTGCTCAGTACTGCATCTTGATTTAAGTGTTCTCATCAACAGTTTAACCTCTAAGCAAACGTGTAAAGGGAATGTGTACCCACATTAAATCTAGCCTAGGGTTATCACAACACAATCATTTTGATCATATGCTGGCCTCACACATTACGACTTTAAAGCGATTTCAAAGTCACAGACAAATTCCCAAAGTCAGAGTAAATTCCTGACAGTTTTTCTAGAGTTTGGACGCGCGCCCGTGATCTGTTAAGAAGTTTAAACTACACATGCAGAACGACAGCTTCAGTATTCTCCAATCATTTGCCACATGTGAGCTTGCCGCCTTAATTGGCTCAGAAGCTCCGCCCACTTAGAAAGCAGAGAGGCAGGTAGAGGAGCGTCAGAATTACTAAAAAATGCTGTAAAAATAACTGTTGATAGTTATCGTACTCTGATGGCAAAGAACTTTAAATGTATACTCTAATGAATCAGAAACACTGTTTAATAGGAAAACTGAGCATTTCTTCAGTGCCTGAAAAAGTTCTGCAAAGCATGCTGGGATTTCAGCAGCTGGCTTGGATGTGACATCTCCAAATCTTAGGCCTGTATGTTAAATATTTTGCTACAGGAAGTAGTTTTATTGGTTCGATTGTAGTTTCATGTCAGCCCAAAACACCGGTGTAGTGTTAGTTTTTCTGTCCCATGTCCATCAGATAATTACCCATCAGCCTCTTGTGTTTCTAATTGGCTGTGAACGAAGGAGATGAAGGCCGCAGATGTTTCTGTTTCCTCTCTGCTGAAATGATTTTCCGGCTCTGCGGCTCTGCTTCTCCTCCCCCGTCTGCTGACGTCCTCCCTCTGTTTCGATGCCAGCCATCTCGGGGGTTGCCCCGGCAGCCTCCTCTAATCTTATCCCGCCACGGTCTTATTTTAGGAAGATGCTTAGGCCCTGTTGTCATGGCAACAGGCAGCGATGGGCTTGAGTTATGGCCGTGTTGTTCTCACACAATAGAGTCTAATCAGCCTCCTAAAATATATATATAAAGAAGGAAAGAAGAACAGAATGCGAGGCGGATTCTGCGGAGTTGTATGTTTAAAACATGATGTTCACCCTGCTCCGCTCCCCGCGTTCTTTCAGGAGACCCCATTTTGTTTGACATTTCCACGAGGCCGCTGGTTTACTTTTCTCTGTTTCTTTTTCTTTCTTCTCTCGCGGCTTTTATCCTGAACTTTGTGTAGCGTTGGATGTATTCTTTGAGGTTTTGCATATGAATGTATCCTCTGTTCACAACACAGGACACATTTACATTTCCCTTGTTCATTGTCACACACGGACCCTTGAAAGAAAAGACCCAAACTATTTCCATATAAATACATTTCTTCATCCCTGACTGATACAGTTTATTTACAACTCCCGAAGCTTCTGTTGTGACAAAACTAAACCTTCAGTGTCTGCTAACACTTCAAGTTATAAAGGAGTTCTTATCAGATTATTGACCGCATTATCTGAAGCAAAGAGTGAAACAGAGAGGATGCATTAAAGCTCCACTGAATCTAACAGTAAACTTACACCGTGTCCTATCAGCACGCCAGGGTTAGATGTCACGTTGCATCACGCAGAAATGGACGCTTGATGTCCACACTGCATCTGTTAAATAATTAATTCTTTTCTCTGTTAATTTTAGTTTCCCCTTGCAAACATTAAAACATGTGGTGGTTTGTATTGACGAGCTGTTGACTCGAATCACAGCAGTCAGAGGCTCGTCAATAAACGGCTCGCCAAATAGAGTTTTTCTCCGGTGTTGACACAAGTCAAAGCTCAACATTGCAACACGATACTATTAATGCACAAGTATCTCCACTTTAAGCTCTAGTGAGTGAGAAAAGCGTGTGTCAGTGCCCCCTCCTTCCTCGTTCCTCGTCCATATCTATGCAAGCGACAGAGAGGAAAATAGAAACTTGGCGTCAGGGTTGAAATGGCGCGATGCTCAGATAGGGATAGACAGCCCCACACGGCCGTTTTGGACGCCCCTCGGTTTGCCAGATATGAGAGCAGTTATCAGGTCAAACCAACAGGTGTTGCAGCGATGGAAGCGGGCAAGAGAACTGGTTCAGATAGAAGTGATTGTACCCGACCTAAAAAGCCTCTGCATGTTTCTAATAAGCTCCACGAGCAGAAACGTGCTCAAACTAGGATCAATATTGGAGATGCTTTTGAAAAATGGAGAGAGGTTAGAACGCAGAAAGGTTTACAGACCGATGCAGAGCTGGATAAACACTGAAGCTTCAGTGTCCACCACATGGTGACCTGCGTGAGCATCGACTCTAAAGAGGAGGGGGGGGGGGGAGACAGCTCTCTACAATGTTTAGAATTTGGACTGCAGTACCCATTTTAAACACTAGGTGTCAGAGTTACATACTGCTCCTTTAATTCAAACTTTTGTGACGTCTTTGTCGTGTTATGGTAACGATTAAATTATGAACTATTGTCTGTAGCAGCAGCTGAATCTCCACGACTGGTAACTGTGATGTCATCGCTCTGTCGATCGTGCGTGTGTTTGTGTGTGTTTGTCTGTGTGTATGTGTGTGTGTGTGTGTGTGAGGGTGTGTGTGAGGGTGTGTGTGCATGTGTTAATGAAAGGCAAATTGTGAAGCACTGTGGATAAAAGCGCTACACAAATAGCAGCCATTAAATGCATCTTCCGGTAAGTCAAACGTCATGAGCTAAAAATCCAAAGGGGAAAGACGTCACACTCCTGCACACTCTCTTTAATTGACAAAAATAAATCCTGCAGTGTTTAAATCTCAGGAGCTCTTCGTGCTGCTGATGTGTGTCAGAGCTCTCTGCAGCCCTCTGCTGTCACATCATTAACTTATTCCTGCCTTAACTACACGTCTCCACTGTCTCCACTTTTAAAAAGTGAGTCCGGACTTGTACTTGCTTCCCATCTCTGAGTGATTGTGTGTGTGTACGTGTACGTGTGTGTGTGTGTGTGTGCGTGTATGCGTGTGTGCGCGTGTGCGCGTGTGTGTGCGTGTGCGCGTGTGCGTCCGTGTGTAGGATTCCAGCTGAGATGAGCAGCCTGACATTTACGCCACTGCTTCAGAGATCAGCACCTTACAGCAGCACCACGCCTGCAAACCAGATGTCAAACCCGACACTTACACCTGAAGCTCACTGCTGCCGCTAATGAAGCGTCTCATTAGAGGAACCACAGGTGGAGGACCCTCAGCTGCTAGCATTAGTGGCTAACAGACAGAGGAAAGGTGCAGCTCAGTGAAGGAGCAGGAGGAGAGTCTCGTGTGTGCCATGTGTTGTGAGCTGAACTGAATATCTTCTACCTCTGATTTGTGTCACAGAATCTGAAATAAATTATCAGAATCTAAGATTTAAAATCGTGATAATCTTAATTTAACAGGAATTGAACACATTGAAAGTTGAACTTTACTTTCCATCTGATCTCAACTGAAGCTGTTAAATGATTTTCAGAAGGATTACAGCTCTGCAACTTAGACAAAAGAAAACATCTTATTCTCAAAGCACATGTGGATATTTAAATGAACTCCTAACTGAGCGGCATCTGTAAGTATTTAAATGAGCCATTATGTAGATATGTTTTTTTAAAAGGTCCCTTTATATGCAAATGAGCCTCATTGCAAAAATAATGAAATTCACAAACAGCCACATGCAGTCACAGTGAAATGTTTCAGTTATAATGAAAACAATTACGCTCTGGTTTGATATAAGAAAATAAAACTCTCTAGTACAGTTTTTTTAGTCCTGGTCCATGTGTGCAAACTTTCTCCAGATGTGTTTCACAAGGCAGAGAGTTAGAGTTTTATTTTATCTGGATGAGCTGAACTCGATGGCTCAATCAAAGGAGAAAGAAATGTATTCAACAAGCAGCGACCTCCGGTCTTGAAAAGTGAAGCTGTTGCTGAAGTGTAAAATCCTGCAGTTCCTCGAGTGTCCACTAGAGGCTGGCTGCAGAAGCACAGGAAGTCACATACACACCCATTCAAAAAGCCTGTTTTTACAGCAGACATTAACATGTTTACAGCCTGGTTCAAAAAACCAAATAGGTCTGATTAGCTCATGTCTCGACCTGCACACACTGTACGGGGGGTGAATGTTTTGATGACTCATCAGTTTTGATTTGATGAAGGATAAGAGTTATTCACAATAAGGCGTGTAGCTGACCTGATTGACAGGCGGGCGCGGTGTAACGGTTTGTCAGGAGGCTTAAAACCCGCCTCAGCTCCAGCTCTCTCAGGACTGATTTGCAACATGCCGACTAAGTGTCTGTTGCTGCAGACTGCTGGACAGCTCTCACTACAGAGTCATGTGTCACCATCACTCATCATTTCATTAAGAACTGGGATTTGAAGACCGCTGTCCAACAGACACACAGCACTGGTGAGAGGGGCGTGTTAAAGACGTGTGTGCGCGTGTACATGACAATGACCGTCAGGAGGTCTGTGTCTGACATTTTTTCTTCATGTAAAAAAAACTGGTTTGCCAGGCTGGAGACTGAAAGACTGAAAATGCCCGTTCCTAGTCTTTAGAAAAGCCCATTGTTGTGTCAATGCCTTCAGCCTGGTCCTGAAGGGACTCCTGTGTAGAAACCCTGACTCGTCAAGAACTGCAAGATGCACTGGAGGCTGTGTGTGCCTCTCAAGTGTGTGTGATTAAATCTCCTTTTCTAGTTGGAGTGCAGCTTTGTAGTGTGTGTGTGTGTGTGTGTGTGTGTGTGTGTGTGTGTGTGTGTGTGTGTGTGTGTGTGTGTGTGTGTGTGTGTGTGTGTGTGTGTGTGTGTGTGTGTGTGTGTGTGTGTGTGTGTGTGTGTGTGTGTGTGTGTGTGTGTGTGTGTGTGTGTGTGTGTGTGTGTGTGTGTGTGTGTGTGTGTGTGTGTGTGTGTGTGTGTGTGTGTGTGTGTGTGTGTGTGTGTGTGTGTGTGTGTGTGTGTGTGTGTGTGTGTGTGTGTGTGTGTGTGTGTGTGTGTGTGTGTGTGTGTGTTTGTGTGAGCTCAGAGGTCTAGCTCGGCCCTCTCGTGCCTGACCGGACTCATTTCATCTTCTCAACGACTGGCTGCTCGTGTTAATGGTGTCAATACGGACTTAACTGTGCTGATTCTACCCACTGCTTCCACTGCACCCAGAGAGAGGGAGGGAGGGAGAAGAGAGAGAGAGGGAGGGAGGGAGAAGAGAGAGGGAGGGAGAAGAGAGAGAGAGGGAGGGAGGGAGAAGAGAGAGAGAGGGAGAAGAGCGGGGGAAAGGGAGGGAGGGAGAAGAGAGAGAGAGGGAGGGAGGGCTGGGGGCTGTGAGTAAATTTGTTGGAAGACCTCACTGTGTCTTTTAATTAGAGTCTATGCCAGCAGCATGTTTGCTTACTCACCTGATACTTGATGGAGATACACACAAAATTAATTCTGGTATCAGGAGCAGCCATCTTTAACAGCTTTGGCTTCTTTATGGAGGATCTGATTTGAACACTTTGTCATCTGTAATACAAAATATACTATATAATATATGTTCTGTGCAAAGACTAAGCCCTGATGTCACGCCTCTTTTTCAACAGGTTCAGGTTCAGGTGACTTTATTTGTTCCTGCAGGGAGATTTGTTTTGCAGCCAGCCAGATAGAGACTTCCATCATGACACACAGATTACAGGCCTGTCTGTCTGACAGAGCAAACTTCACACTGTGAGAGACTTCTGTGAAAGAGCAGGTTAGGACCAGGGGCAGGCTGTCCTGAAATACTCTTCAGGAGTTTTCAGGAGTGCAGATTTGAAAAGGGCTCAGTTTGTCAGTTCAGGGTCGCATCAAAGTCATGACATATCACAGTTTTCCGTTATCACCGGCTGTTAGCTGAACATTTTCTGTATTTGCATCGATGTTTTCAACTTTATTATTTCACCAGATTAAGAATCATACTCGTTTTGCACCTACATTAGAGAAACTAGCTGAGTTAGCGGCATCTCAAACATCCCAACAAACATAGTGAAGACTCTGATTTAGCACGAAACTGTTGTTTTTTCAGGGTTATCGATATTAATGTTGTGAATTATAAACACTGAAGAATCCTTAAACAAAAATACATCAGCTCAGTGATGTCTGATGTCCTGTGTCCTGGATTAAATGCTGATTTTATCGATGTGAAACTTCTTCATTCAGTGTTTTACTGGATTTAACCTCGAAGGCTTTTTGAGTCGTCTGCAGAGACTCCGCTCCCCTGATAACCTGGAGGACGATGAAAACTCAAGAGTCATTTGAAGACCTTTTTGTCAAGTTTAAAGCCGTCTGTCCTGCTGCTTCTGTAGCTCTCTGCAAACAGTGACACAGCTCAGGAACAAGCGTGCAGGGATTTTAATCTGACGTGTTTTTGTATCCATCTGACCTCTGACCTTTAGCCACAGAGAGGTGAGAGCAGACGGTTGATGAGTGAAAAGATTCACAGTGTAGTCCCACACAGAAGAGAGCATCTGTCTCCTTTTTTTCCCATGATTCACAGCTGACCTTAATCTCTCGTCGCCACATCAGCCGACCCATTCCCCCCCCCCCTGTATGTTTGTTCATGTTTCCTGTGTGATACAGTCACACAGTGAGGACGAGGCTGCTGGCCGCTCACTCGTCACCAGACGTCTGAATGTAAAAACTGCTCGCCCGCTTCCTGGAAGCTCCACAGCAGCACCAGGAGAAGCTGAGGAGACGCTCGCTGTTGATTGGCTGAAATACATTCATCGGCCCTTTTTGTACATCTCCTGCCCTGACCTCTCTCCTTCCTCTTCAATCCCACCATCTTGTGCCTTTTCTTGATTTCTCTTTCTCTCCTTTTTTATACTTTTAGTCTTTTCTCCTTTCTTTAACTTTTCCGATCCTCATTCATCTCTCCCGTCTTCTCCCTTTCTGTTCTTTTTTGTTTTTACACTCATGTCTCATTTCCTCTGCTTTCTTTTACTGCTCAAGCTTTTCTCTTTATATACTATCTCTCCTCTCATTGTCTTTCTTTTAATCCTTTCCTTTCCCCTCTTTCTGTCTCTTCTCCTTATCTCTACTTTTTCCTTTCCTTTTCTCCTCTCTTCTTTCCTTCTCTTTTCCTCACATCACTTTCCTTGCTTTCTCTCCTCTCCTGTTCTTACCTGACCTTCTTACTTTCCCTTCCTTTTACTTCAGTCATCTTTTCCCTCCTCCTCTCCTCTCTCCTCACTTTTCACTTTTCTCCTCGTCTCCTTTCCATCCTCCGTCCCATTTCTTTCCCTTTTATTCCTCTTGTCTCCTTCCCTTTCCTCTTCTCACTTTTCCACTTATTCCCTTATTCCCTTTCTCTTCCTCCTCTCGTCTCCTTCCACTTTGTTTCTTGTCACCTTTCCTTCTGTCCTCTCATCACCTCTTTCTTTATCCCTTTCCTCTTCATTTATTTGTCGTTCCCTTTAGCCTCTCGTGACCTTCCTTTCCATCTCTCTCTCGCTTCCTCTCAGTTGTTTCTGTCGTATCTTCTTCTTCTACTGAATCAATTTGTGTTGCTCCATAAAATTCTGGGATGTTTTGGTCTCACTGCCAAATTACATGACACTTCGCTAGCAGCGGTGGTTATGGTTCCGCTCGCTAACGTCAGACCGTGATTGGACATCACAGGGCTCGACTCTCCTCTCTTCCAGGATCTCTCCAACGTCATAGCAACAGATGGCGGTTTGATTACCGAGCGGATGTTCCAATTTATCGTGCCCTCAGCTCTGTATCGTGTTTCAATTAAACAGGGATTTGGAGGCAGCGAGTCAATCCTCATCATTCATTAAGAGGAGCTCTGAGGCGCAGAGGAGGACGGAGGAGAGTTTATCATGAGTCAGGAACTCTGAGACCCTCAGAGGGCTGGAGGAGACGAGACATCAGCGGGGTGGTATTATAACACCTGACCTCCAGGGGCAGAATGCGGGTTCAATGAGGCTTAAGTGAACAAATGAGTGTGTGAGCCGTGCACTGTTTCTGCTTACATGTGGAGATGTTCCTGAGTGGCTGCTCATCACAGTCTTCAAGATAAGATAAACTTTATTATCCCCGCAGGGAAAGTTGTTTCAGACTCAACAACACATTTTCATGCAACAGTTTGCACATGTGCATCAACGCAGAACAGAGAGTCAAAGTGTTGGAGCTTTGACCACAAAGCACAGACTCTCTTCATCTTCAGTCTGTAGTGTGGAACAAGCAGCAAACCCTGATCAGAGAACCTTAGAGATCTGCTGGGAGTGAAAGGCCCCGTGTCCAAGTAGTGTTTTTTTTTTTAGCGCCAGCGTCTTTTTTTCAATTGTTTTCAATAAGTAGTAGTAATATTTGGGTAGTCTCAAATATCAGAATCAGAATCAGAAATACTTTATTAATCCCCGGGGGGAAATTCGGGTGCCAGCGCAGCTCTTCAATACACATATAAAACATGCAGTAAAAAGTTTGCTTCTCAGCGAACAAACGCTTCATGCAAACACTCCCGAACGCACAGCCAGCGCTTTTCTGCCCAGAAAAAAATGCTCGATGGAAACGAGGCCTAAGGCCGTATGAGTTCTGTGAGTGAGGCCAGTGCCTTTCAAAGCAGGGCTCTAAAAGTAAGAAAATTATGTGAGAAGGACAATAGCATTGAATGTGCAGTGTGTGTGTGTGTGTGTGTGTGTGTGTGTGTGTGTGTGTGTGTGTGTGTGTGTGTGTGTGTGTGTGTGTGTGTGTGTGTGTGTGTGTGTGTGTGTGTGTGTGTGTGTGTGTGTGTGTGTGTGTGTGTGTGTGTTGCCTGCACTCTGCTGTCGGAGTACTCAGAATAGAAAGGGGAGTGTTCTGCATTAGTGCTGCTCATCCCTCGCTCTTTACTGAATGAGTGAGTCAGTCACAGGGTTGGAAAGGTGTGTCGCAACATTGACTCACTCCGAACGAAGCCGTTGAAGTGCAGCAGGGCCTGAGTCACTGTCCGTGCTGCAGACCAGTCACCATCACTCCTCCACTGCCGTCCGACTTTCCACTTGGCTTGAATTATTATCACCACTAGACGTGCCAGAAAAGACTAACTGCAGTGGGAAGAAGAAAACTAAATAACCAGTCCAAGCATCTCTTTTTGCATGCATTGAAACAGGAGCAGTCAAGTTGTATTATATTTCTCTCAATGTTACATTTCTTATCTCCACTCTGGATTGGTCGTCAAAAACATCTCTGTTGTTACCCAGAATCGTTTTAAATCATCTCGAGGCCAGAGACAGAAATAACGTGGAGGGGGGGATCAAGTGGTGGATTAATGTGGCATCAGCAGCGAGGCAGTTGTTTGACCACGCTATCATCGTCAGGATCATCTGAACACAACGTCGCCTCCAGGAGCAATGGCCAACTCTGCAGGCTTTCAGGTGAAGCCAGCAGTCAGAGATAAAAACAGCAAGGAAAGACTTTGTTTTCTGTGTGCTGCATCGTTCACAGCCCGATGAAGAGCAACTTGAGAAGTGAGAACGGAGCTGAGAATCAACGACTAAAAGCCTCGCATGCAGATATCAGTTCATAGAGGTTAAAGCAAAACGCTGTTGTTTGATGAAGAGAAAAAGAAAATGGAACATTATCCAACACAGTTCAATACTTGAACCTATCTACAGTTGTTCTCCCTGCTTTTATTGCAAAATGCTGCCTGAACTAAAGCAAGTCACTTGCGGAGCGCCGCTCGAGTGAAGACGGTGGTGAACAATGATTGGCAGATTTTCAACACAAACATTTGTAATTTAAGAGTTTTAGCACTTTAATCTATTGACACTTCTAAAAGCTGATGTTTTTGTTGCGGTGTTACGGTTTAAAAAGTTACCATGATAACTGGTGATTTTTTAGCACAATGCATCTGTGGTTGTCATAGTAACAACAGGTGTTTAAGACGGAAAGTGACCTGACGAATGCTGCTTTGTTTCGTTTTTTATTGTAATGTCAAAAATACCAATCATATTAGTCTGTAACCATGACAACAGCGGACACATTCGGCTGAAAGTCGCCAGTTAACACGGTCACTCTTTAAAGCATAACATTAACAGAGTTAACTGATTAACTGCTTTTGAAGTCGTCGTCTTTGTTAACAGATTCATGTTTAACAAAGTTACATTTTTGATTAACTGGCCGACTTAACTCGAGGAGGGCTTATATTTTAAGGCTTCTTTAACGACAGAGAACACGGCAGGAAAGAATTCAGTTAATTCGTCTCAACAGAGAGGATGAGTCTGAGATAATCGAGGCGGTACAGAGCGAAACAGGATTCAGCAGAGATCAGAGTCACCACGACGACCCAGCGGGCCGGTGCTGGGGAGAATAAAAGATCTCTGGGTTCAGTTTCCTGAGGAGGATCAGACCGGGGGTGACCGTGTGACAAGAAAGATTTGTGTGTAGAGTAAAACCTCAGTGAGTCCGAGCCGTCATGTTCTACACGCTGGAGGAGTTTAAAGGAGCGAGCTTCTGTGTTACAGCTCATGTTCGCTCGTCCCCTCCCCCAGCCTGTCCTCGCTCACTCACACACACTTCATCATCCCACATTAAACAACCATATGGGTCATAATTGAGCCTAATAAATGTCAGCGTCCCCGCTCACGCATGAAGGTCGGGGGGCTGAATGTCTGTTTACCTTGTACATGTGCTTAATTAGCCTCTGCCATGCTACCGTGTGCACCAGAGTGTCTGACTGATGTGAGGAGGTTAAAAACGAGTGTAATTAGGTGAGGTAGCAGGAGGATGGGCAGATGAGCTGCACCTGCATCCATCGCAGACATGAGTCACCGTGTTCACCTGCTGGCTGTGAAGTGAACACCTGGGGGCCCAAAGTCTGCTGTGTTAAAGAGCCGTTACGTCATAAAGAGCCCGAGCACAAACGGTCAGCTAATTCGGACTTCATCAGAGTCGTGACATGGACTCAGAGGCTGGAGGTCAAACAACTTGCTAACTTTAATGAAACACTTTTCAAAGATAATTCAAGGGAAGTGATTTGAAAGAGATTAATTGGATTATTCTGACTCAAGTTTCTGCATTTGGTTCCTTCCCCTGCTGCCTGATTTCATCCACTTTAAGACCATTTTTAATCCAACAAAATAAATGTAACCTGATATTGCAATCATCATCGCAATATTGAACAATATTATCACACTTTGCTTTGTTTCTCATATCGGCATAGTCAGCATAATAATCATTTACCTCTGCAACCACCCCGACCCAACAGTGATGTCACAAATGTCCTGGAGTATAAACATCAGAGCAGTAGTGCGAGTAGTGAGCGATCTATTCAAACACTAGTATCAAAGTTTTCAGGGTTGTTTGAACTTTCAGCTCAGTATCCCCGTATCTTGTAGTCTAAAAGTAAATTATGGGAGCTCATAAGTCCAAACTATTCTTTAAAATTCTCCTTTTGTCAGCTGCTGATGTCAGGATTTCTCTCGCTCCTCTCCGGCGTTGGGAGGAGAGTTTGAGGATGAGAGAGATGGAGGGAGAAGTAGCTGTGACAGTCTGCTCTGGGAATCTGCTGGGCCAAAGATGAAAGACGTTTCTTTTATTATTTATTTGCTGCCAGCCGCCATCACTAGCCATGACACACCTTTGAAGACGGGCTACTTTGATGGGAATAACATTTCTTCTTCTGCTGTCTCGTGAAACACGTCCGGCCCCTGAGAGGCGTCACACCGATACCAGAGGATGACTCAGAGTCTCAGGATGGTTTGATGAAAAAGGTGCACGGAGAAAGTCATGAGGGCATCGAGAGCAGTAGCAGCGTGATGGCCGACAGATGACTGATCAGTTTGAGTGTTTCTCAGCTTTAAAGTTCAGCAGAGACGAGAATCTGAAATCCATACGTGAATCAGCGGAGGATTAGTTAGATTACCTGTGTTAACGATTCCTCCTGACTCACACAGTGTGTCCTTCATCGATTCTCTCAGCAGAAACGTTGAAACTGATCTGACATTTCCCACAAATTAAAATCGATAAAGTGACTTCTGTCGGAAACATCAGGAGTTTTACAGCCTTGGCGGTGGGAGTTAAGTCACCTGTATTGCTTTTTCTAACAAAGACTCTTTCTGATCGGTTTTAGCGTGACGTCAAAGAGAGACTGGTCGTCTAATAGATTTCTGCTGGTTGTTGTCGTGAGTCCCTCCCCATAGAGCCCCATGTTAAAATGTCTAACTTTACAGCAGAAATAAACACGGTAGGGGCGCCGGTGGCCTTGTGGTTAGTTGTGACCCCGTGTACGGAGGCTAGTCCTCCGAGTGGGCAGCCTGGGTTTGAATCCTACCTCTGGCCCCTTTCACACATTCCCAACACTCTCTCCCCAATTTCTGACTCTGTCCACTGTCCTGTCTCTATAAAAGCACCAAAATAAACCTTTAACTAAAGGAAGTAAACGTGTTTACTGCCTGGTGTCTGTAGCTCATTTCTCTCTTCATGATAACTGCAGGCAGATTTAAGCAACTCACCTGTTTAACGTATACTAAGGCTTAGGGTGGGATAGGTGTTTCTGCTCTGAGCTGCCTCAAAACTGAACCTAAAGAAGGAGAGAATTTATTTTGGGGCGGCTGTGTCTCAGTTGGTAGAGTTGTTGTCTCTCAGCCTGAAGGTGGAGGGTTCGATTCCTAGCTCCTGCAGCAACATGTCCTTGGGCTGCTATGTCGGCGGCGAATGAAAGGGATTAGATACTTCTGATGGTCTCACTACACAGCAGCCTCTACCATCAGTGTGTGAATGTGTAGGTGTGACCTGCGGTGTGAAAGAGCTTTGAGTAGAAAATAAATATACAAGCTCTGCTCAAGTCCATTTATCATTTACATACTGGCTGCTGCATTGTTGTCAGAGAAGCCAGCACTTCAACATAGCATGTTTCCTTAATGTCTGATCATAGAGTAAGCTCACTTTATCACTTCAATCACTACACATCTCACTGATTGATCCTTTAACTTTCACTGCTCCCCTTGGGGTCCATGGCAACCTCAAATACCAAACTAAACATCAGTCCACAGACCAATGGGCGACACCCAGGTTGCTTCTCCATTTTGTTTTTAAAGTGAACAATCCATTCCAGCAACATCTTCATCGTCGACACAAAAGCTGCAGTGTTGATCCAAAGACACATGGAGAGTGAAATCCAATGAATTCTGACCATTTTCATGCTTTTAAAAATGTTTAAATTTGTCTCTTTACTTCTTTTCTGATATGTTTCCTTTCTGTATCTCTGGAACATTTTCCAGAGGAGCTCACAGTTGCAGTTTGAGTGTCTGTGTGACTGATGGTGTCTGTGCAGCAGCAGCAGTTTGTGCACAGAGGTCTGAACTCAGTTTAGCCCGCGGCCCGCTGAGGTGCCAACTGGCAGTAAATCTCGAGCACAGCAGGCAGGTTAGCAGTGACACGGCTACAGGCAGCATCTGTACGTCCAGACATCTTACTCCTCATGAGACGGTTTCACTTCATGACACCGACCTGCAGCCGCTGCTGGACCGAGGCAGCAGGAACATCCCATGTCATCCTGTTTTATGACAGGAAGCTGGGATTTGTTGTCATACAAGTCTGGTGTTGTTTCATTTCGTGTTACTATCAAGAAAACCCAACGTGCCTCAGCCTGAACATCCATACCAGAGCTTCATGACCCTTTTCCTTGGAGCCCTCTGTTTGAATCTAAAAAAGCTTAGCCTCCCCAGGACCAACACAAACATTGTTTTTGTGTCAGTGCATAACGACATGGGTGTGAATAAACACAAGAGCCTCTGTGTGTCTGTACACGGTCAAGCCTTCAGGTTCTGATCTGAGCCAGTTAAACAGGCACCTCTAATCTCTGTCTCATTAACACCAGCCTGGCTGCTCTGCGTCCTGGTGTGTGACTAATCTTCTCCGTCTTGTGTTTTTCTGCAGGTGGAGCGGGAGATCGCCATCCTGAAACTCATAGAGCATCCCCACGTTTTAAAGCTGCACGACGTCTACGAAAACAAGAAATACCTGTAAGTACTTTTGACCTCGTTTTCTGTGTCAGTGTGAGAAACCTTTTGTTACTTTTGAAGATGCACAGAACATACTGCTCAATAAGGTTATCAAAGTGTTCAATAGTTTTTAAACGTTATTTTAATGACTGATAGTATCAAGAAGAAGTAAAGCCGGAGTAAAAGAGGTGCTAAGGAGAGGAATGAACCCACAGTCTAACACCGCGTCCTTACCGCATGCGAGCGTTAGATATTGCGTCCCATCGCACTCTCTGCAAGCTCGCTGCCCACACTGCATCAATTAAATATTTAATTCTTTGCAGTGTGAATTTCAGTTTCCCCTTGTTAACAGTATAACATGGTGGTGCTTTTATTTTGAAGGTGGACAAACTTTGTGTTGATGAGCTGTTGACTCACAACACTCAGACTTTTGTCAGTAAACGGCTCGCGGGGAGCCAAGAAAAAGTCAAAGCTCAACATTTCAATCACAGATGTGGATATTATGAATCCATCACTACCTCCACTTTGTAAAACAAGCTAACGAGCTCTGTTAGTGAGAAAAGCGAGTGTCAGTACCTTTTAGAGCCCCCTCATTCCTCGTACATGTCTACACGAGTGACAGCGAGAAAATACAAACAGAGCTGGGGAAAAACAAGTCGCCCGTGGGTAGTTACGACTCTCCAACAGGGAACAATACAGTTAGGCTGATTTTGTCGCTGATGCTTTCTAATGGCGCGTGCTGTTAGGACACGCTGTAATAAGTTGGAAACCAACGTATTTGTGCAATTCACACTGTGTGTAGGAGTTTGCCTGAAATGTTCTTTTTTAAGATTTATTTTTGGGCTTTTCTTTGCCTTTATTTAGAGACAGGACAGCGGATAGAGTCAGAAATCAGAGAGAGAGAGAGAGGGGAATGACGTGTGGGAAAAGAGCCACAGGTCGGATTCAAACGCTTGAAGGACCACAGCCTCCATACATGGGGCGCGCTCACTAACCACTAGGATTTACCGGATGCCCCTTTGTCTTCAATTTTTGATAATCTGTCTATTGATAGTCTGCATTCGCACCGCCATAGTACCTACTCTGAGGCAGGTTCCTCTAAACTAAAATAGTTCATAGATCCTGCGGTGCAGAATCAATAAAAAAGGGGGAGGTTTCCAACAGTTCCTACAACTATGAAAAAAGTTCCTCCGAAACAGCTATTGACTTCTATTTAGTTTCCATGGTACTGAATCATATCAGAGTTTAGAGTTCTGGTATTGTGAAAACCCTGCTGCGTTAAAGCTCTGCTGTATGTTGTAAAGGTAAATAAACTTCAGGAGGGTCAAACTGCTTCAGTGGGGAATGTCTCTTTCCTTTAGTAGTTTGAGAACACAACAATCAGCGAAGGTGTTTGTTTCTCTGACTTCATCGCTGAGATCCCGTTTATCAGCAGAGTACCCTCATCAGGCACAGAACAATCGAACATATCGTCGAGCTCCTCCTCTCCGTGCAGCGCTTTGAGCTCTGGGCTTTTATTAAAGCTTGTCATGTTTTATCGGCCCCCTCCTCTTCACCGCCCTCTGCGAGCGTGCAGCTTTAATGTATATCCCTGTTTTGTTGTATACATTAATCTGCTGCATGTGGCGGCTTTGCTCCAGTGGCACGGCTTAATGCGCTGTTCAATAATTGATAAAGGCGCCGCTGACAAATGGAGCTGGAATTTGTTTTCTTAATGTTGCGAGGACAGGGACCGTTGGTCATCGTGGATGCAAACAGTTTACGGCTGGAAATTTCCCACTCACAAATCACGAGCGAACACGTTTCTAATTTAAATCGCTCTGACAAGTGAACGCTCCAACGGATCTCTTAATCTGCTAATAAATCAGGCTGAGGGGGAGGCGGCCTACAGGAGGAGCTCACTCTGCACGCACGGCGAGGATCAACGACATCTACGAGACAAATGAACCGAGGACAGAGATAAAACATTATAAAGCACAGACACACTAAGAGAGATGGGTGAGGGATTTTCTCAGGGCTTTACTCCGTGCATCTTTGTACTGCGCTAATTTCAACATGTCATCAACAAACACGCCAAAGTTTATGACTCAATTACTTCATTAATGCCTCTTCAATGTCGGGGGAAAATTCAAATGAGGATCTAAGGATGTTTACGTCGTGTGTGGACTCAAAGATAAGAGACTGAGTACGGATGAGTATCAAAGTAGCAGACTGCTTCAGCCGGCGCTTAAGAAGAGAAGATGAAACATGATCTTTGTAGAGCAAATGAAACGGATCGAATTACATCCAGTAAAAGTTGTTTTTGTCACCGACAGACTCAGATTGTTCCACTAAGTGTCCGACAACTTTACAGAGTGAATCCCTACAGAGATAGATTCTGCTTTTAAGGTTTATTCTCAGGCTTTTTATGGCTTTATGTCAGAGACAGGACAGTGGATCGAGTCCGGAATCTAGAAGAGAATGACGTGCAGGAAAGAAGCCACAGGTCAGATTCGACCCTCGGGCTGTCCACTTTGAGGACTGTAGCCCTTCACATGGGGCGCGCGCCTTAACCACTAGGCTACCGGCGCCCTGATAGACCTTTCTTTAAGCGTAAGATCTTCTTTATAATCAGAAACAGCTATTGAATCGCTCTCTTCTAAACCACCAGACTCCTTTGACCTCAGAGATCACGTGTAGTTTACTTCTGACTCAATGTCACCAAGAAAACATGAAAACAATGTAAAAGACTTGTGTCCTGACACGAGTAGAATGTCAACATGTAAGAGGCGATGTCTTACCTGTTTGTTCTCTCGTCCTGTGCAGGTACCTGGTGCTGGAGCACGTGTCCGGCGGGGAGCTGTTCGACTACCTGGTGAAAAAAGGACGGTTAACACCTAAAGAGGCCAGAAAGTTCTTCAGACAGATCATCTCAGCGCTGGACTTCTGCCACAGCCACTCCATATGGTTCGTTTACTCTCATGCTCAGGAGACAGAGGGGGGGAAGAAGGGGGCGGGGCTTATTTTTATCATGTTGAATCTGTAGGTTTGATTGGGCAGCTCTGCTATACAGCTTAACCTGATTTTTACTCCTTTTTTCTGAGGTTTGTAGACCGCACGATAAATTAGGAAAGTAAAATGAAGATTATTAAAGACTAAACATAAAATGCAGCTGGATTGGTCGTTACCTAAGGTAGACTCTTCGCCCTGGAGGTTTGGACTTTTTGAGAACCAGAGGAGAGAAGAGGGGGAGACAGTCTGGCCTCCGCTTGACTCTGAGCTCCCTTCTGCGGGCTTCACTCCCCTGTCCACCCCCTCTTCACTCCTGGAGGTTTAGATCTAAAGCAGACCTGTCACGACCTTTGTCTGACAGCAAACAACGACTTCAGCCGAACTCTACACCCACGGCTCTCTGAGTGATAAAGATTACATTTGATCCACTTTTTTTTCTTCCTGTGTTTCTTTCATCTTTCAGCCACAGAGATTTGAAGCCTGAGAACTTGTTGTTAGACGAGAAGAACAACATCAGGATAGCGGACTTTGGCATGGCGTCTCTGCAGGTCGGGGACAGTCTGCTGGAGACCAGCTGTGGGTGAGTGATTTAAAACAGCGATGTGCAAACACAAGTACATGTCAGGGCTCTTTAACTCAACAATATACCAAACACACTTCACCACACGAGGAGCACTTTGTAAGTCTTTAGCAGAATTACAGGATGATGTATAATCCTGACGAGTTGGTAGACTTTGTATTTCTTGTCTAAACGTAGGTCGTGGTTTTATTTTCTGTTAAACTTCTTTCCGCGTACAACCTGTGCCCTCTTTTATCTGCATCTGTATTTATTTATCCATCTATTATTAAACGAACTATGCAAACTATCACTGATCCTATAAAGTCTTCCACTGTTAGCCAGCAAAATTAGCAATGCTAACAAAGAGCTCTAAGATTAGTGCAGAAGACAAAGAGATGCAAAACTCTCCACCTGTCGCCAACCATACGAGGCAAAGTTGTCCCGTACCGTGCTTAAGAACGATCCCTCCTCCCCATTCCCCCGCTGGCCTGCACCCACACTGCTCCAGGACTAACCGGGCCTGAGCTTGGTTAGCTCTTGTACACGACGTCGTAATACAACACATGAAAGATTTACGTGATCATGAAGCGTGCTTAGTTTACGAGACAGACGGACTCTAAAATAGAAATAGAATCTGTTTGTCAGGAGACGTAAGGCCCGCCTCAGCTCCACCTGTCTGTAACTAGATTGATCAAAAGTTTACAATATGGCAACCGCCATTGTTGGGCATCATAACTCCTCGTGACGTCACTGAGACTACGTCCATGTTTTATATGTGTGTTGTGTAAGATTCTGTGACTGATCCTGACTTGTGCAGTCTTGGTGTTTGCTCTGCAGGCTTTAAAAAGCTCTGTAGGACTCTGCTGGTTCAGCGTGTCCCACTCAGCAGAGTTAACCTCAGGCCAACAAGTGTTTCACCGAGTCGCTCAAGTGGAACAACTAAAGCTCGGCTCCTCCGGCTCAGAGAGAGAGCGCACAAAGAAACAGAGAGAGGACGTGTTAGCACTGAGCAAAATGTTCTGCCTACAGTCAGATACGTTTATACCAAATAAAAAATATCAACATCCGATGCATCTGTCCCAAAGCATATAGACGCTGCCATTGTCGTCCATTTCTAGTGCTGCTGTTTCTTACAATCTACTGGAGCAATCCCAAAACTTTTTGTACCTTTAAGGGTCCTTATGAAGCTAATATTTAGACCAGTTTCACCTTTCTGCCTGAAATCTGGTGACCTGTAAACGAGCGAATCCAGAGATGTACTGATTTCATAGTTTGGTTCTGACTGAAGCAAGTCAAGTGATCAGAGCTGTGTCCATCTGTCAGTTTACTCTTTCACACTTCAGTGATGCACACAGTTTCTTGACGAAGAAGCTCTGACGGGTCCTGTTGAACATTTTTCTGTGAGTAACACGTCAGAGAACTCCTCCACTTCTTCTGACGTTCATGAAATGTATTAAATGTCACTCAGAGACGAACTGCGACATGTCGCCTCCAGCAGGAAGGATGATCATTTGCTCTGCTTTAATGAGATTACAGTTAGTGTACTCTGACACCACTGTGTTTGACGAGTTCACATCGACTGCTTTTACATACATTAGCATAGTTAAGCATGATGCAGGCAGTGATGGAGTGTGTATTTACTATACGCCGTGTGTGCATCACAGAGTTTGTATGAATCCCTGTTAGCGCAGTCGTTCTCTGTGCTCCATTTGTTGTGATTAATTCACACAGACGAAGAGCAGACGAGTGCTTTTACTGCGTTGTTTGTCGTTAGTCGATTATTCAGAGGAGAGAGACGCTGAGCACACAGAGCGGGACGTTCTGCTCTCTCTTACTGATATGTTCAGAAGAAAAGAATCACATGTGAACTTTATGACTGTAGCTCCAGCCATGACCTCCCACTGCTGTCACCAGTGTCACCAACATGATTTCATGTAGGTGCAGCATAAAAAATAAACAAGCTTTAGGAGTTTAAAGGTCACATATTAAACAAAATCCTCTTCACCATGTTTCTCTAACACTAATATGTGTCTCTAGTCTGTCTACAAACCCCCCAATGATGAGAAAAGTCCATCCTCTCCGTCTTCTGCCTGCTCCACTTTTCAGAAAATGTGTGCTCAAACAGGCCGTTTGGAGATTTTCCCTTCATGACATCACAAAGGGCAGTAACCCCTCCCCCACATGGGTGACACTCCCACAGCTAGGTGTTTGTTCTGCCCTCTGAGTCTGCCTTCTCACCGTAAACAATAGGACATGGAGCCAGAAAGCCCGAGCCACCCAAGCCCTTCCAGAGAGGGGCGTGGTCAGACACAGCTCATTTACATTTAAAGCTACAGACACAGAAACAGCCTGTTCTGAGCAGGGCTGAATAAAGGGGTTTATAGGCATGATCAAATACAGGATCAGAGTGGATTTAGAACAAGACACTTCACACACATGTTTTGGGGAGCTCTGAGACTTATTTACACTGAAGAGGAGGAGAATATGTGACCTTTAAGCCAATCGAGTCAAATTTGACTATTGGGCCAGATTAAACAGAAAGTGATATGTATTTTAATAAAGACCAATGCCTTCATACTGTCCTACTGTTAGTTAGGGCCAATCGGCCTTCTCATTTAATATGAGAGAAGCAATGATGAGAGGAAATCCTTACGTCTGTGACCCATCTTAGGACAAGGTGATAAACTAAACCTATCGGCTTGAAGACAGGAGAAGACATATTTATACTTCAGGTGTTTGTAGTCATGAAGAGATAAGAGGACAGCACCAATCACTGTTTCCCACTGAAGAACAAAAGTGACTCTGTTACTGTGATACTATCTGTTTGTTTGTTTTGTCCTAACTTGGTGACAAGCCTCAGGCTCTGTGTCCACCTGTTTTTTTTTCTGAGTGCGAGCTTCTTTTTTCGATTGTTCCCGATGAGGAGAGAGAGCGTTTGCAGCAACAGACGGCCGCCTGGAGAAAAGGCACAGCACCCAGAATCATTTTTTCAGAGCGCTCTGCCTTCTGTGTTCAGCCGCTCCGAGCTCTTCTAGTTGAAAATATTTCAACTTTTCAGAAAGGTTCTGTTGACGTTAACGACGCTACTTTCAACCAGCCATCCTGGACAAGGCGCTGACAGTCGCCGTATTTTTGTCTCCTTCGAATCCTGTCCTGTACCGACATCATTATATATATATAATATAATACATGCAGTAAAAAGCAACAGAGCAGTGTCAGTCATACAGCAGCCGTTGTCATAGAGACAAGACGCACGTTCAGCACTATTGTTCTCAGTTCACAAGAGCTTCATCCAAGCGCTCCAGAGTGCACAGCCAGCGCTTTTCTGCCCCCCCCCCCCCTACACACACACACACACAAGGCCTTCAGTCATATTTTATTTCATGATTGTCAGTTAAGCGTTATCAAAGACGTTAACTCAGCAAACGGATGAAAATATGGAACGTGAACTAGACAGGACCCAATACTGAACCTTGTGGAACTCCTTTTGGCAGTGGTAAAAATACAAAAACAGCATTTTTTTCAAATGTGTGCCATATTAATACGTACTTTAGAGTCAAAAAGAATAAAAGGTACAAAAAGCTTTCTCATTTCTTCAGTCAGCAGCTTTCAAACACAAACTATTACATAAAAGTTAGAAAATAAAAAGCTAACAGCTCCAGGAAGTGACGTTTGTATTACATTTTTAAAATGTCTTTATGTTTTGTTTACTCCTTTCTGAAGCTAAAACTTCATCTCCATCTGATGTTTCCTTTAAATTAAGAGCCATGAGAAACTGTGCTGGTCGTTGTTGTATGTTATTCAACAGGATGAGCCGTCAGAACATGAATTTGGATTGAGGCATTTTCACGTTATGTAATGCTCACTTAGCTAACAGGAAAATAATCCACGTCAGGCTGTAAAAGTTTGTTTTCATGTTTTTTTTTTTTTTTTTTTTTTGGGGGGGGGGGGTAAAGTGGTTTGAGTTCCTTTTGATGGCTTTGTGAGAGAAAGTTGTCCTCAGATTCACCTGGTCACGCACCTCTCCGCTGAGGCTGCCGGCTGTGTTTCCTCACAGTGTGTGTGTAGTGTTGTGTGAGTCCGTAACCGCCTCTTTGCCTCTCTTACAGATCTCCACACTACGCCTGCCCAGAGGTTATCAGGGTAAGTGCTCTCTCTCACTCCGGCTCTCCGAGTTTCTGCCTTTCATACAGTAAAAGCAGCTCTGAGCGCTGAATGGCTCTTACATCACTCCTACATCCTCCCTGCACTCACTCACATTCGCCTTTCGGTCCTCGATCCTCCATGGGGCTGACATACACTTCACTTAAAAGAAGAGCTGCTTGTTAAGGATTCTTTCATATGTCTGTCCATGTTTCCTCTCGTTCCTGTTGATAACTGACGTGTGGCTTGTTTCCTTTTATTTCAATCAATGAATCAACACCTTTTTATTTATATTGCACCAAATCATATCAAACTTCACAAACAGAGCTGGTCTGCACTGATTGACAGAAGCCCTGAGCGGACATGCATCGGTGCATTTTGGTTGTTTCCTCGAGATCTGGACTTATTTATCTTGTATCCTCAGAGTTGCAAAAGCTCAAAACAAATGTTAACGGGCTACATATTGGGGTATGTGGCCTGAACAGAACAGGGCTTTAATTATGCATATTTTTACTATTTATTTGTATGCACCTTGATGATTAATAATATATCCATATTAAATGTTATTAAGCAAATGTCCCACACTGTGTGCATACGTAACTCTGTGGACCAGTTGTCATGCAGAGTTTTTTTGCACCAGAAGAAGAAAATTTAAACTCTTCATCCCGAAATAACTCCTGCACTGCAGTCTGCAGATTGCTGATGCTACACTGCAGGAGTATCCATATACGGGAGGATTTTTCCATTACGTTTGGTGCCAGGGCTCCGAGCAGTCAGCGTGATTTGCAGTTGTGCGAATGTGTGAATGTTGCCGAGACTTTTTCTTGAGTTTATGATGTGATTCTCATTTTTGATTTCTGTCTGTGTTCCAGGGGGAGAAGTATGACGGGAGGAAAGCAGATGCATGGAGCTGTGGAGTCATCCTGTTTGCACTTTTAGTGGTGAGTGACAGCTGCTGCTGCACGGAGACAACACCGATAAATTCACCTTATTACCAGAAGTTTATGGACACACTAAAACAGACTTCACATACGAGTAGATAATATCAATAACATGTGAAAACACTGAACCCTTAAAACTCTGCACAAGGTTTCTTCTTTTCTCAAATACTCGGGGTGTCTTCTTCTATCCAATCATTTCCATGCGGCCTATTGTCCACATCCTGTTTGTTTTTTTTGCCCATTATTTACATCCTTCATTTAATTTAATATTTGTTAAATGTTTCTTGAAGTAAATACGCTTGATCAAAGTTAGCCACCCAGGCTACACTTTGCAGCCATCTCTCATGGTCAATTATAAACCTATCGGGCTATCCTGGAGTTTTAAAAGGAGTTTGTCACCATAGAGCCACAGACAGCGTTTTTTCGGCTGGCGACGCCCACAACCTCAGTTTCAAAGCGCGTCTCACCAGCGCTCATTGTTGCTAGCTTACTACGTTAACTTCTGCTTCCCTCTGTAAAGTCTGTTAGGTACGTTTTAGCTCTGTGTGTTTAATATTTGCTTTAATCCAAAGAAATATCACCCAGACAAAATGAAGACGATGTAAAGGAGTCGTGTCCTGACATCAGCAGCAGCTCTACCTGGAAACTGTTTCCTCCAAAAGACGAGGCAGACTAGCGTCTCCTCCGCCATTGTTGTTGACAAAGCCTGATGTTAGAAGTCCCGTCCCTTCTTGATTCTGATTTGTCGGTGAGGGAGAAGTGACATTGATGAGCGTGGTGCTGTTCCAAAAGTTGAACTTCTTTCAACTGAGAGCACTGTGAGCACAGTGACGCTGACTGTGAGGGCGTTAAAGCGGGCAGGATGCTGAACGCTACAAACACGTGACTACATTGGTATTGTGTTGAAAATGGGCGCTGCCAGCGGAAGAAACGCTGTCAACGTGGACACAGGCCCTAATCCTTTTTTTATTCAGGAAAGTTAAAAGTTCAACATTTAAAGTTTCAGGATAATGGACTGTTTCTGTTTAAACGTTCCCCCTGAGACTATTTGTCCGTCTTTTAATTAAAAAATAGCTGACGAAGGAAAGCCTTCGCCTCCTCTGGTTTGATGCAGCGTTGCAGAGGAGGGAGAAGTTGATTCGCTTCTTTCCTGAGGCAAATCTTTCTGCTGATTGAACTAACTTTATTTGTGAAGCAGCAGAACGTCCAAGGTCACTGAAATGAATCAACACAAAATAAAAAAACTGCCCGACAACAGCAGCACCTGCTCTGGGAATTAAAGGTGGAACACTAAATGTACTTTTTAGCAGAACTGAAGGTCGCATCAAACCATCCGATATGTGCGCTTAAAGATCTTTCCCTTTTCGTGAAGAGAGGATGCTGTGACCTCACAGACCGACAAGCCTCTTGAAGTACTCGTGTCTGTGTTTTTAACACCAGGTGAGACTGAATAAAAGATGCTGGAAACACATTGTGTACCAACAAAACATTTAAAAAGAGCTCCGCCCCTTTACTCATCTCCTCTTCTATCTAACGCCGTGATGTCAAACTCGTAGTGGGTCAGGAGACTGATTGGTTCACATGAGACCTCGTACCTAACAACCTAACCAGCATTATAGCGGCTAAGCCTAAACTTAAAGCCACTGAGGAGCTACGTATACGGGCTAATCATTTTATTGACTCGCTCGCATTAGGTTCACTCCTGAGCGTCCAAAAAGGGTTTGTGCTCCTCCGTCTAGCAACACCCGACACCTCAGTGAAAGTTTCTACCTGAACCCAAAGGTGACACCTGCTGGAGCCATTTGTGTCTTACACCTTATAACTCCTAAATATGAATCCTACAAGCATGTCTTTGGACTGTGGGAGGAAGCCTGAGTACCTGGAGAGAACCCACACATGCACGGGGAGAACATGCAAACTCCACACAGAGAGGCTCCTGTCAGACGGGGATTCAAACCAGGAACCTCCCCGCTGCACCACCGTGCAGCTAGTTTATTATCATTTTCAGGATCCTTTTATCATCCTATCAAACCTTTCCTCTCAATAGGGGTATAAACCAGAGAACACTTTTCTTTTCGTCCGAAATTGAAGCACGTTAAAAGATAAATACGATCCCTTCTTATGTCAATCATGTTTGCACAATGACTCTGAAACTTTCGTCCGTCATCATTTTTTTCAGAACAGGTTCGATTATCAGCGTTTTTTTGCATGCATCCTTTTTGTGTGTGTGTGTGTGTGTGTGTGTGTGTGTCTGTGTCTGTCTGTAGTGTCCCTCAGCAGCTGTTCAGGATCAGTTGCTTCGCGGAAAGTTTTCTACTTTCTAATGTGTGGTTCCAGTATAGAGAGCAGCGTATCAAACTGCACGCCTGACATCCTGTTTTTTTAAGGAGTGAAAGAATCACAAAATCATCTCCACTGCTTGATCACTCTGCGTGATGAGTACGAGACATTTTGTCTCATACTGCGAATTTTCGGAATAAATAGAAAAATAACACATCGGACTCAGTGTGCAAGGTGTCTGTGTGTAACGTTTTTTTATTTTTTTCTCCTTTAGAGATTTCCCTTGCGGTGATTGAATTAATTATTAACGTGCAGCACGATCAGTCACAGAGTGAGAAACACTAGAATAAGAAATGCACATCACATAACAAAAGCTTTTCATGTCAGCACTTCATACCGTGACAGAGACAAGCGAGTCGTCAGTGAAGAAGCTAAACTACAGTTTGTTGCTGAACAGCGAGCACACACGCGTGTCCTCTTTATTAAGATGGAGCACATAACACAGTCATCATGTGGAGATAAATCTCTCCGCTCGCCTTCTTTTGATTACACACGCAGTGTCAGCGGCCATCTGGCTCCGTCCTGCACTCGTCTTCAAAGAGGAGAAACTGTATCAGTCATCACGTCACTGAGCGCGCTCACCAGCTGCAGAGTCGAGGCCGATCGGGCTGCAACGCAAACTGCTTCATCGTCACCAACTCTGATGACTGATATCTTTCCTCTCTGTCAAATCCAGATTATCTCTGAGTGATCACCTGACAGGCCGATTCACGACAACAGAACGATGTCAGTGTGCTCAGTGATCTGCTGACCGATGTTTTCATTGTTGACCTGTTTCAAATCTCTAAACACCGACTGTCCAGAATAAAATCAGGATATATTCATGGCTCCCAAATGGAGCCCTCATGACGTCCTTGACCTCCTGATCTTTCCTCTACTGCCACCATCAGGCAGAAACTCTCCTGTGACCGCGCACTAACCCCCAAAGTCTAATCCTTAGTTGTTCATTTATGTGTACATGCTGCTGTGTGACGAAGGCCCTGTTTCTGTGTTCAGTGTTTCATATATTTATCCTTATGTATCTGAAGCACCATATGCTGTCTTACTCCGTGAGTTTGGGGTAATAAAGGCTGATTTAAAGACTATTGTAATGACATCTTGGGCCTGTTTCACTTCAGGTGGATTGCTTTGCTCCTGAAGGTCTGATTCACAAAGCGTATAGCTGGAATGATGTTCAGGCAGAAACACGGCCACAAAGTTGTCCCTCTCTGTGCTGGTTGCTCGTGTTGTGTCTCTGAATGTGGAGAGAAGTTATCAGCACCTTAGCTCCGCGTGGAGCTGTGCTTTCATACCCACAGAGCGCATTTTAGTCCACATGAAGATGATGGGTACGGAGGGGAGGAGAGACTGTTTCATGTTCATTGTGAGGCCAGACTTTCAAAAGGGGTACGAGTTTCACCGTTTAAAACTTAACTCCTCGATAACGGCTGACGTGTTATCATAATATTAATAAAAGTCACATAGAAGACATATTTATCCGTCTATTTTCAAGTCAGTTTTAGATGAAAAACAGTTCAGAATAAATGAAATCACTACATTAGAATAAAAAGCTATTTGTTCTTGTATTTGATTCTTATTTTGACGTTGAGCTTCTCTGGTTTGAGCTGCAGTTTGTTTTCTAGACTTGTTAAAGATGATGACGCTGCATTTACAACATTAAAAAGCTTTTTTCTGCATCTTGTGATAATTCATGAATCTTTTCTTCGTATCAGACACGTGTTTTTATTGGATTACTTTTAAGAGAACTGAGGATTCTTTGATGCTACTTAAATTTAGAGAGAAACATAAGTAGCCCAGCAGAAATAGCTGGGCCCCTAAAATGCCCAGTGAATAGTCGCTCCCAGGATATCATTTCCATCAACGCGTGCACATTCGATCAGGGAGTTAGCGCTAGCCTCCTGGCTAACATTAGCTCCAATCAGCCTTTAAAGCAGACTGAAATAAGTTTGATTCTTGTTGGGGTCAAACGCTCGAGTCAGCTCCCTCCTTTTTTTCTTCTTTCTTTTCTGGCGTCCTGACTTTGTGCAGGTTTCTGGATTGGCTTTACACATTACGTCATAACTGGTATAACAGTGACGTTCACTGGGCCCGCTCATCGTTTTAAGAGGAGGTTTACATTTTGAAACAGGAAACAATTTACTGAACAACAATAAATAAAATGTGTTTTTGTTGCTTTAAGCTGTTTTTTTCTGTGTGAATATCTTCAAATCTCAGGAAACATTAAGTTAGATGTCCCTGTAAATTAAGCGTGAGACAAACACTAACACGGAGGTTTCCTTCTCTCAGGGCGCCCTGCCTTTCGACGACGACAACCTGAGGAATCTTCTGGAGAAGGTGAAGCTGGGAGTTTTCCACATGCCTCACTTCATCCCTCCGGACTGTCAGAACCTTCTGCGCGGTATGATCGAAGTGGACGCCGGCAAGAGGTTCACGGTGAGTCATGCAACTGACCTCACCTCACCTCACCTCACCTCCCCTTCCTGACCGATGGAGCAGCCCTGCTGCAGAACGGAAAAGAGCCGAGATCCTGCATGAGTTGACTCGTGCTCCGTTTGCATCCGTACAGTCTGCTGCCTGAGGGACTGCTCGGGCTAAATTTAGCAGAATTGCACCGTGACTGGCCCCTGCAGCTTCTTCACTCTGCATAAAATCTTTTCATCTCTTGCCAAGGATTAGTTTAGTCTCAGAATAGAAACGTAGAAAAGAGAAAGGACAGAGGGTACATTTAGATGATGTGCCTTTACTTGTTTTTTTATTTTTGTCTGCAGTTATTTGAACTTTGAAATAACAGCTGCATGAGTGAATCATAGCTCCATATTTTCTTCATGTTTTAGCTGCTTGTAAAGAGGGTCAGTCAAGTTGCCTAAAACAGCCAATCACCACCTTCACATTGCATGACATCACTGCTCATTTATCATTTTTACTGCTATGACCTGAACTCACCTGCAGATGAACATTAGCAGCAGAGGCTCCTGATGATTGAAAGAGAAAACAAAACTGTACTGAAAAGTGTTGCTGATTAAATGACATTATGAGCTGCTGCAGTTCATCTTTCTCACCACCACCTCAGTGTTAAAGTCCTACAAGAGGAGGAGTCCCAGTATTCTTAAAGATCAACCAGTAAGATGTGTAGTGAGTGAAATGATAAAGTGAGCTTACTCTATGATCAGACATTAAGGAAACATGCTATGTTGAAGTGCTGGCTTCTCTGACAACAATGCAGCAGCCAGTATGTCCTCCTTCTAACTTTAGATTCTGGTCCTGAATGGTCTGGATTTGTTTGGACCAGAGAAGGTAGGCGGTTTTAAGGCACCCCCACACGGCCGTTTTGGACGCCCCTCGGTTTGCCAGATATGAGACCAGTTATCACTCTCTGGTGGTGGCCCTTAAGTCTGTTTAAAATATCCGCCGTATGCTCCATGTTTTGTTATTTTCATATTAAACGTCCTGATGTTAGCAGCAGCTCTAGACGAGGAAACTGTTCCCTTAAGAAGGCGAGTGGTGACTAATCTTAAATCAGAAGTCCCGCCCTTCTTTATTCGATTGGTCAGTGAGGAAGAAGTGACGATAACGAGCGCGGCGGTGTTCCATAAGTTGCAGTGTTTTCACCTGAGAGCACAGCATCAGACTTTACATGGAGACATAACCGTCCTAATTCTTTCACTGGAAGATAAGAGTCAGTAAAGGTGTTTCAATGCTCTTTTTTTCTGTTACAGTTGGAGCAGATCCAGAAGCATACGTGGTACCTGTAAGTATACATATGTGTCATTGTTTGGCCTGTTTCTGTCTGTGTTGAACCTCTGAAAGCACGACCACATTAAGTGAAACAATAGAAGAGTGCTGTGAGCCTCTCAGACAAGAAGACAGTATCTTTGACCTTTGGGAGTGAGCTGATAATGGAGTTTCATCCCTAACATGATTCAAATTTATAGAAATAAGTCTCACAAGAAATCCACTTTGAAGGCAGAAGCTTCCAGCTGTTGGCGATCTCAGTCTATGTGCTGATAGAGTGTTAGCTTGTCGGTAAGCTTTGTGTGTTTTGTTGCAGAGCGGGAAAGAACGAGCCCGAGCCCGAGCAGCCCGTCCCCAGGAAGGTGGCCATCAGGATGCTGGCTGCAGCCGAGGAGATCGACCCCGACGTCCTGGAGAGCATGCACTCTCTGGGCTGCTTCAGAGACAAGGACAAACTGACCAAAGACCTGCTGTCTGAGGAGTGAGTGAGGGGGAGGAGTGAGGGGAGTGAGGGAGGGTGGAAAGAGCTGACGATGGGGGCAGAGAAAAATATGAGATGGGTTTAAAGTTGTCAGTTTGATGAATTTTTCTATTTCATTTGTCGTTTGATGATGGAGCATCTCACCTGCCCCGCTCTTAAACAAAGTGATATGTGCTCAGCTCATGACGAACTGTCCCATCGTCCTCTCTCTCCAGAGACAACCAGGAGAAGATGATCTACTTCCTGCTGCTGGATCGTAAAGAGAGATATCCAAGCCACGAGGACCAGAACCTGCCGCCACGCAGCGAGATCGGTATGCAAGTTGAACTGAACTCCACAAAATACATCAACAAGACGATTAGAGCATTACATTTTCATAGATTCATGATTACACACAGTTTGTTTCAACTTTCTCAACCATCTACAGTTAGTCATTCAGCGTTAGACAGATTACCTGCAAAATAAATAACATTCCCATCAGCAGCTCAACTTCATGTTTATGGCAGCACACTAACTAGCAACACGAGGACTGGGGTTACCATTTTCTGACAACATTAGTATGTCCGCATGGTGACATAGCATCTTACTCATCATCAACACATCATCAGACATTAAGGAAACATGCTATGTTGAAGTGCTGGCTTCTCTGACAACAATGCAGCAGCCAGTATGTCCTCCTTCTAACTTTAGATTCTGGTCCTGAATGGTCTGGATTTGTTTGGACCAGAGAAGGTAGGCGGTTTTAAGGCACCCCCACACGGCCGTTTTAGACGCCCCTCGGTTTGCCAGATATGAGAGCAGTTATCAGGTCAAACCAACAGGTGTTGCAGCGATGGAAGCGGGCAAGAGAACTGGTTCAGATAGAAGTGATTGTACCCGACCTAAAAAGCCTCTGCATGTTTCTAATAAGCTCCACGAGCAGAAACGTGTTCAAACTAGGATCAATATTGGAGATGCTTTTGAAAAATGGAGAGAGGTTAGAACGCAGAAAGGTTTACAGACCGATGCAGAGCTGGCTAAACACTGAAGCTTCAGTGTCCACCACATGGTGACCTGCGGGAGCATCCACTCTAGAGAGGAGGGGGGGGGGGGAGACAGCTCTCTACAATGTTTTGAAATTGGACTGCAGTACCCATTTTAAACACTAGGTGTCAGAGTTACATATTGCTCCTTTAAAATGGAGGAGCTAGAGTGTATGACATGTACTGCAGCCAGTCAGTAGGGGGAGCTCCAGCTGCTTTGTCTTTAATATTGCAAATCTGTCATGTCATCTGTTTATAAAGTCTGTCAGTGACACAATGGTGACAACAATATTTAAAGCTGAACCCAACAGACAAAAAGCAATCAGAGTTTTTGCATTTGGTTTTCTGACTAGTTAAAGTCTGTTTTTCCTTCATTGCTCTCTCAGCAGACCCTCCCAGGAAGCGTGTGGACTCACCAATGCTGAGCCGTCACGGTAAGAGAAGACCGGAGAGGAAGTCCATGGAGGTGCTGAGCGTCACAGAGGGAGGGTCTCCTGTACCTGTACGACGAGCCATCGACATGGCGACGCACGGTCAGAGGTGAGAAATACAGACCTGCACGTGTGTTCATGAGCATGAACAAACATGTCTGACACACACGCAGGTCAGTCGAGGAGATTTGCTTTTGTCCAAAGTGTTTCTGATGATGTTTGTTATCAGTGTTGGTCTAACATGTATTTGATCTCAGAGGAGGGAGGGGAGGAGGTGCAGCTTCTCCCTCAGATTGATGTCCCACACTCCATCTGTTTGCCCTCAGCACAACCTCAGTTCAATTCTTCACCTGAGTGAGCTCCGTCAGCTCCACTCTGAGTCCGTCCTCAGCTGTAAATCCTCCTCTCCTCACAGAGCTGAGGTTAAATACATCACATCGTCCTCTCTCTGTCGGCTAAAGATGTTCAGTATATATCACACAAGACCTGACTTCAGCTCCTGCTCTGCCGCTCTGCCAGAGGCTAACAGTGCGCTCTTAACCTCTGGCGGAGAATCAAAAGAACTGATAAAAAGTGCATGAACAGGACTGTCGGGTTTGTGCGTCGTGTGTGTGAAGTGTGCATGGAGCATGCAGTCAAAGAGGACGAAGAAGCATCCTGGTTTAAGAAGCTGTGAGGCTGGAGTTATTCTGCACGGTGGTGCATCAAGCTGCTGCTGATTGTTGGATTGTTTGGAACAGCATGGACAAGGTCAGAAAATATCAGAGTCCTCATGTTCTTAGTTTTTAGAGCATACTGGAGACACGTCATAATAATGACAACACTCCCCTCTTTAACACAACCCCCCAAAAAAGAAGAAAAACCGTGCCCTTGATCTTTGATAACAGCGGCCACAGGAATACTTAGACGGACGCCAAGCAGTCCTCATTAAAAGGGACCTGAACGAAAGCCATGTTCAAACAAAGGACGGCTCTATGCTGCACAATGGTTTATAAGAGATCCCAGATCTCATCAAACACACGTCCTCTATCTTCATTAAAAGATCTCCATCCTCCAGGCGTCAAGTGTTCTCCCAATCATAAGTCATAGGTAGGAACAGAGTGCATCTTCTGTACTCTCAAGATTAGTTTTCTCAACTCACTGCACAGTCCTGATGTTTGAAAAGGGAGCTCAAAAATTAGGGGTGAACCGATGCATCGGGGGGGGAAAAGACGCAGGGTGCCGCATGCTGCTGAGAACGCTGGAGAAAAAGAAGACCCTCAGAATGAAACGCTAGGTGGACACCGGGCCGTAGACTGAGGTCCTGTCTTGCTAAGAAAGGTTCACGGGGTGTTGTATGAGTTGTGCATATTCCACGCCTGACCATGATTTTTCTCCTTTTAATCAAAGCACGTTGAAACAAAGAAACACAGTGCAAGCTGCATGCTTTCCTCTGGGACTTCTTTCTTTGCACCCCTAACTCTTCTTGTTTTCTTTAAAGTCTCCTCTCGGCCTGTTGTGTTCGTTTATTTCTTAACAAGTCAGTCACAGTCGATGAGCTACAGAAACAGCTGATTGTTGTCTCTGTCAACATGTAAACACATTGTTTATCCGAGCCGTCTAAAGCCGTTAGAACTGACCTCCGTAGGAAATACTTCTCTTGACTGTATTTAGATTTTCACTGCTGTGAACCTCAAACAACGGAGATGGAAAGGAACAGCTGTTTGTACATGACAAGTCTTTCTGATTGTACTCACCATGATCGACATTACAGTAACGTCTTCCTTATCGTCCTCTTCACTTTAACTACACTCAGGTTAAAATGATTAAGGCTTCAAGGATGAGACTATAGGACAAGATGTGGAAGAAGATCATACAAGTTATAAAGTAGGGATGTAAAGATTCATCGTGAGGCAGTTAAAGATCGATTCAAACGTCACATCGGTACTCTGACAAATGAATCACAATATTGTTTTTAAACAGCAGTCTGCATCTGTTTACAAGCTTTCTTCTTTTTATCCGACCTCTGTGTTCATCGTTTTGGCTGAAGGCCATCTTTCCTTCTTTCTTGTGTTAAACTAACAGGAGATGAAGCTGAATCCTAATGTCTGTAGATCAGGTTCACACAGCGTCTTACTGTAGCAGAGCCTTTGATCCGCCTGAAACCTGAACGGTTTTCTTTACAGTGAGAGAGCGTGTTGAATGTCCCGCTGACTCAGCATGATCCATGAGCGTGTTTCTCCTCCTGGTTTTTGTCCTCAATCTGTGCATGATCTGAGTTCTCTTTGTTTCACGGTGGTTTTCGTTGTTCATGTTAAAGTGCTAAGTTGGTTTTAAGTTCTGTTTGTGTCTTGTTTTTTAAACATTGCATGCTGTTCTTTAGGATTCCCCTTATGTGACTGCCTCTCTGTCTGTCTCTCGGTTTTTTCTGTCTGCCCCCTTTTAGCAAATCTGTTTTCAGTAAAAGCTTGGATATCACAAACGCTAACTGCAGCAAGGAAGAAAGGTATTGGTCGGCTCCGATCGTCGTATCTCCTCCGTTTGTGTGCCGTGTCATATCCATGTTGTCCCTTCTTTATTTTACCATCCCTCAGTCTAGTTTCCCAACATTCACTGCAAACTTGAGCTCTCCACATGTCCTGAAATGTCTGTGAAACTTTAAATGTAACACACTTACTAACTAGTTATCTTTCTATTAACTCAAAGATATCTGAACAGTTTACATTCTGACAAAGAGGAAATGAAACTATTTAAGTATACAACTCGTGTGTTTCGATCATATTCTGCCAAAGAGAACTGTGCATAATGAGGATGGACTCGTATCTGTGTGCAGATAAAGGCCCCGCCTCAGCTCCACCTCTTCACATGTTACTAGATCCATCAAAAGTACGGTTTCAGAACGCCTCTTCACAAACCAGTGGGTGACGTCACTGAGACTACGTCCATGTTTTATACAGTTTATGGTGCAGACAAGAAACTTTTAAGTTCTGCCTGGTAAAATTTATTTTTGTGTCAATGGAGTCTGGTGGCTTTGAAGAGAGCTAAGATTCAAAAGTAGCATCATAGGGTTCATTGGGTCATGTTGTCAGACACAGAATAACAATCTGAGCCCTTCAGAAGAAAAAAACAAGAACTGGACAGACACCGATCTGGTAAATTACCTCCGAGGTTTATGTTGCAGCCATTACAGCCTGTTTAGTGGCTGCTGGCTGAAGCATCTAAGGGAGCAAATCAGCAAGTTTCTGTACTTTTTCAGACCCTAAAATATAAGAAAAGGCCAAAAAAAGTAAGATAGCAGAAAATGTCCACTTCTGAGTTCTTCTGATTGCAATATCTTACCTTAGTCGCTTTAACAAGCGTTGAAATTGAAGCCGTATTTGATTCAAGAGAAGAAACAGACAACTTCCTCCCTGTGAATCTGAAAAATAGAACACTCTCCTCTCGGCCCTCGAGGGCAGAGAGAGTTTTTAGGTCAACTTTTCTGTTTCCGCCTCCCCCTTCTCTCCCTCCACTCATCTTCCCTCCTCATTGTCAGTGTGTGTTTGTGGTTGTGTGTGGGTCGGTGTTTGTCCGTTAAGGGGTCATTTTCATCATCACTCGTGCCGCCTCAGGCCTCCCTGTGTGTCTGACCTTGCGTTGGTGAAACAGTTTGTCGATGTATTCTCAGCCTGGGAGGAGATTAGCATAGATTAATGACCAGGAATGCAGATGGAGCACAAACAGGAGATGAGAACGAGGCTTCCCCTCCCTCTGAATACTCCTTTATCTCTCTCATCATCTAATTGCGGAGATCCATAAAATGAAGGTTGTTGCTCCCTCTCTCACACACATCACCAGTGATGAACTGCAAATTAATTTTCAGATTTCAAAGACGAGCCGGCACCCGTTTCCTGAACGTGGAACTGAACAGTGTCACAGTTAATGAACTGCGTGCTAATAGAAGCTCCTCTCTGTGTGACACCGTGGAGAGGCTCCTCACCGTCGTTAATAGAGCATCGTTGTGTGCTCAAACGTTCCTCAGCACCCTCTCAACGTCAGTTAACACAGCAGACACAGAACGTACGAGCGATAAGCAGAAAGAGAGACAGCGAATAGGCTGATCAGATACAAACTGAGCATGTCACAAACATAAGCAGTGGAAGCATTTTAGACTCCCGTGCTTTGATAGTTTGAATGTTTTTTGTCAATGGAGTAAGAAGGAATGCTAACGATGTTAAACAATGATAAAATCTTCTTAAAGATGTTTTATGCAACATTTCAAGGTCACATATTCTCCTCCTCTTCAGTGTAAATAAGTCTCAGAGCTCCCGAAAACATGTGTGTGAAGTGTCTTGTTCTAAATCCACTCTGATCCTGTATTTGATCATGCCTATAAACCCCTCTATTTCAGCCCTGCTCAGAACAGGCTGTTTCTGTGTCTGTAGCTTTAAATGTAAATGAGCTGTGTCTGACCACGCCCCTCTCTGGAAGGGCTTGGGTGGCTCGGGCTTTCTCGCTCCATGCCCTATTGTTTACGGTGAGAAGGCAGACTCAGAGGGCAGAACAAACACCTAGCTGTGGGAGTGTCACCCACCTGGGGGAGGGGTTACTGCCTTTGTGATGTCATGAAGGGAAAATCTCCAAACGGCCTGTTTGAGCACACATTTTCTGAAAAGTGGAGCAGGCAAAAGACGGAGAGGATGGACTTTTCTCATCATTGGGGGGTTTGTAGACGGACTAGAGACACATGTTAGTGTTAGAGAAACATGGTGAAGTGGATTTTACAGAATATGTGACCTTTACACTCCTTTAGCCTTCAGCATATTACACATTAGAAGAGGAATGGCTCCTAAACTATGAATTATGAACGACTAATGAAAGACAAAACATCATCAACAGGCTCAGGCCTTTACAGCTGCATTTAAATGTGGTTTACACATGAACAGTAGCTGACAGGATTATTCCCACTTGTCTTTTTTTTTTACAATCATTTAGAGAGAAACACAAATGACACTTTTACAACCCGCCTCATAATGCATCAAAGAATAATCAATAATCATTATAATGAAAATAATAAAAGCAGGAACTAAATCGCTGCAATTACATGTGAGCACTTTAATGGGTTCAACATTAAAATTGTATAACGGCACTTTAAATGACAACAACACAGCTGCTAAATGTAATTGAACGCCAGTGATGTCATCGCTCCCGTGAGTGTGTGTGTGAGTGTGTAGTCATGTGTATGCTCGTATCGGTTCAAGGATGTTTAATTATGATTTACTGTTTTCATTTCTCCCTTCCAACAAAGCCAAATTGTCTCTGGGCAATTAAATCCCAACATCTTCCAAAGACATCACCGGGCCTGTACGGGCTTCGGGCAAAAAAAGTGTGTGTGTGTGAGTGTGTAGATGTGTGTTAATGTGTGTGTGAGGGGTGGTCAAGAGGAGGGAGATGCCATTTGGGCAAAAGGGAGAAGAAGAAGAAGGAGGGAGAAATGAGAAGTTAATGACACGTAAATGAAAAATGGAAAAGCTCATGAAGAGAAGAGAAACGGTGCTAATGAATTCTGCTGTGTGTGTATTTATGTATGTAAATGTGTGTGTACGTGTGTGTTTGTGTGTATGTGCGCGTGCCCTGTGTGTGTGGGGACTGTGGCGGCCCGGGTTCAAATCCGACCTGTGGCTCCTTTCCCACATGCCTTTCCCCACCTTCTCTCTCCCCAGTTTCTAACACTATCCACGGCCCTGTCTCTATTAAAGGCATAAAAAGTCAATACATTCTTTTTTTTAATCATCAAACATGGTAACATCCAAGATTTAAACGTTTTAACGACTTCATTTTTTTCTGTTTTTCTGCCATTTTTGTCAGAACTCGATTTACTGTAAGTTCTGTGTTTTTTTTCTTAACTCACTGGTTTAAAAAAATCCAAACAGGACGCGACGCAAGCGAGCCTTTTGTCTTGGCCAAAAAGTTGCACTAGAACACAACGCAAAGACTACAGTGGCCAACCACCACGTACGTTCTGCGCATGCGTTAGAGGCAATAGCTCTCTCCGTGCCAGCAGGCGGCGGTAGTCTGTAATCGCCATTCCAAAAAGGTGAAGAATGCGAGAAGAATGCGGATAAATAAATTGTTGTTCTGATACGAGAAGACTATTTTCTCACCGCTGTCGCTCATCACTCGTAATAGGTAGCCTACTTCTAATCGAAAATGTCTGATAAATGGTACTGGCGTTGTCAGCCTGTTTTTCTTCTTGTGCACTGATTCGCTTATCTGAACAGCCAATCAGAGAGATTCTTCTCACCAACCGCACCGGCGACTGCCGACGCCGATTCAACATGTGGAATCCGCTAAAAAAAGGCCAACTGGGGCCGACGGGTAGCGACGGATCTGGACACAACGCAAAAACTAGGGCGACGACGAAACAATGACAGTTTTGAAAAAAAGTCAGTGTTTGACTCGTTATGATGCGTCTGAACAAACTTTTTAAAGACACACAAGGAAATAAAACAAACTAAAATAAAACAGCGGTAGACGATCACCTTGTGCTCGGCTCTGTGAGGTAGAGGTATTTAGTGTGGTGACTCTGAAGAGTGCTTGTTGTTACCATGGTTACTGCTCAGAGAAGATATTTATCTGTGTAACAAAAAGGTCTCTCTCTGTAGGGAATCTTTCTGTAATGCTGTCAGACACTGAGGAGAACAACCGGAGCCTGTCAGGGACAAAAACAAAAACTTTCAGAGGACACACTTTGGTTATTTGTATTTTGGCACCAACACAGCACCGTGTGTTTTGAGGCTTCAGGCTGAAGCTATCTACTGGAGCAGTTCAAGAGGTGATGCACCTTAGACACAAGATAACATCAAATTAAGGCTCAGGTGTTAAATACTCGAGTTAACCCTTTAAGGGACTGTAAAATAAGGTTGGAAAGATATTCAGCCATGAAGCGTTTAGTGACTGGTTCAGGATATATCTGTATCTGAGTTTGAACAATGCATGAACTAAGTTTCAGTGTCATTGACATTAGAGAAGCAGCTAAAGACTCAGAACTCTCGAGCCTTAAAACAGAAAACGAGACGGATGTTGAGCTGAAGGAAAGTTTTTATAAAACTGGAGAGAACAGAGACGGTGAGAACGAGTTTCCTCTCAGAGATCTGTCCTCGTTTTGCAGCTTTAGATCAAATAACCTTCAAATGTAGCAGCTCAACAATGAAGTGTTGGGACTGTGTGTGTACCTGTTGTGTATGTTTGTGCGGTACAGTGTGTGAGAGCGTGTGCGTTAGGTTTGTATTGATCTCACTGTTTGCTTTTCTCTTTGTGCAGGTCGCGGTCGATCAGCGGAGCGTCCTCCAACCTGTCCACCAGTCCTCTCAGCAGCCCCAGGGTAAGTGTGTCTCCTGGTTTCCCACAATGCACCTGGCCACTGCTGGTTAGTTGTTACGCTCCCTCACGGAAGTTCGTTCACTTCAGCCTCTCACCAGCAGCTCGTACACACCAACGTGGACTTCATCCAGAGCCTGCGTGACGTAGAGTCCAGAGCCTGCGTGACGTAGAGTCCAGAGCCTGCGTGACGTAGAGTCCAGAGCCTTTGAGCGTAGAGTCCAGAGCCTGTGTGCGTAGAGTCCAGAGCCTTTGAGCGTAGAGTCCAGAGCCTGCGTGACGTAGAGTCCAGAGCCTGCGTGACGTAGAGTCCAGAGCCTGTGTGCGTAGAGTCCAGAGCCTTTGAGCGTAGAGTCCAGAGCCTGCGTGACGTAGAGTCCAGAGCCTGCGTGACGTAGAGTCCAGAGCCTGTGTGCGTAGAGTCCAGATCTTGTGTGACGTAGAGTCCAGAGCCTGCGTGACGTAGAGTCCAGAGCCTGCGTGACGTAAAGTCCAGAGCCTGCGTGACGTAGAGTCCAGAGCCTGCGTGACGTAGAGTCCAGAGCCTGCGTGACGTAGAGTCCAGAGCCTGCGTGACGTAAAGTCCAGAGCCTGCGTGACGTAGAGTCCAGAGCCTGCGTGACGGAGAGTCCAGAGCCTGCATGACGGACAGTCCATCCTGAATGAGGTTGTTTTCTGCAAGTGTGAAAGCCCTAATAGACTATAGTGAAGTAGAATGAGGTACTGATAAGCGGCAAGTATGCTACTAATTAGCATGCTAATGAGCAGCTAGTTAATGGTGAATATTGTGATGTTAAAAAAACACAACAGCAAGTGGGATTTGCAAACACAATAAAATGTACTCCACTTGCCGACTTATCAACATCTATAAAAACTAACATCCCTGGGTGGATTCTCCTCTCATGATGTGACAGACTGTCACAGTGAGATGCTTCAACACATCAACTGTTATGACTTAATTAAAGAAATATAAATCAGATTTAGAAGCCGAACTATGAGCTTCACTTCGTCCTCTGATAAGAGTCGTGATCAGACCTGGATGTGAGCAGAGTGAAGTCGAGCTGTTCTGGATGTCACACAGCTTTAGAGGAAGCGAGAGAGAATCCACCGAAGGCCAAACACAAAACTGATTTACTGTAGGTCCAGAACAAAACCTCATACCTGGTTAGCCGAAGAGTCCATGAATCACTCTGGGAATGAAAAGTGCTGCTGCGGTGACAGAGAGCTTCACTTAACAAATCACGCTGCAGCTTCTCTGCACTTTTTCAGCTAACCCTGAGCAAGGACACACGCTGTGCATCATCATCAAACATCCGCTCTCTCTCTCTCTTCAAAGACACACAGTTTAAAGTTTAACTTTATCATGACTGTCATTGTTGTATTCCTCACGGGTCACAATGTTCTTCTTTTATGTTCTTCTGTTTGATCTTGTTCTGTTTTAAAAAGTCAGCGGGCCTCATGCACAAACATTTTTAACTTCTTTCATTTCTCTAGAAATGTTTGGATTCATTAAACTCTCTAAAGTGCAGAAATGTTTCATGAACTTGTCCTAAATCGCTTATTTCACCTTAAAAGATGCCCCCTGAGCATTAAGACGCACGCTCGACTGGAAATGTAAGATCCAAAACATCAGATTTGTATTCAGGAGGTTACAGTTTAGTCCCATGTGGGGGTTTTTAATCCCAGAAATGCTTCTCAGGAGTAGAAACATAATTTCATTCCTGGGTTTAAAACCAGAAGGTAAGAGCAAAACTCAGTTAGCAGTTTGTTTTCCTATGAGAAGACCCCCCCCCCCCCCAGGCCAGGTTCTTCGTTTGAACAATGTCCTGAAAGTTTTTCTTGTCAATACAAAAACAAAAAACTACAAATAAACTGAATATAAAGCACAGCCAACGACCAGTGTGCTGCCGTAGCTCCACAGCTTCTAATAAAACAATCAAGCCAGCACTGGCAGCATGCTGTGAGCTTCAACCAATCAGCAGCCAGGGTTGCCCTCAGTTAAGCATGCTGCACTGGCCTGAGCTGATATAAGACTGTAGAACACAAAAGGCAACTCCTCCTCTCTCATGTGTAAATGGCTCTGACAGTTTGCATAGAAATTCTTACTGAGAGAGATGAATCAATACGATCAGTCTTTACATGCAACGAATCAAACAAATCTGTTTGCACGAGTGTTTCATGCATGAGGCCCAGAGTTTTAGAAAATGATAAAGAATGTGTTACTACCACATAAATACACACACACACACACACACACGTTCCCTGTCCATTTTGTGACATAAGAGCTCCACTTCACGTAAAGCAGCTTCACATGCTTTAAACACTGATCTGAGAACAGTCAGACCCCCTCAGTCCCTCAGAGCTCTTCTGCTCTCCATCCAGTTGTGGACTCGCACATTTCTGACTGTCTGATCGGTGATCTGCTCATTCATTCCACAGCATCGTGCATCGGCACTCTGCATGCACTCAGGCTGCTTTCCCAGGCGGAGGGCGAAGCTAAAAGCTGTTAGCTTTCGAGCTGGGTCACTTGCTGGTAATTAGGGATGCACTGAAGAATCAGACTGAAATTATTTAAACGAATCCTAAAGAATGTGTAGCTGACGATTCTCTCACAGGGTTTTCGATTTCATTGATTTGTTTTTCTTTGACTTTAAAAAACGTTTTTAAATTTTAAACTGTAGGAAAACATACAGAGACTTTCTTTGACACAGGCGACTTTAGCCTTGTTTCCACGTATCCTCCTTTTGGACTGTTTTTGGACATGTTGTGTTGTAAACGTTCTTTAAAATAAACTTCTAACAGGTGAGGTGTAAACAGGCAGAATAAACTCCATCGGTCATTTTTTCTCAGTAGAATTAAAACAGTTTTGGTCGAGCAGTTTTGATCTCGGTGCATCCCTACTGTTATTGCGTCATGAATGCTCCACTGCTGCCTCCTGATTGGCTAATCACTGTGCTAATGGCATGCTCTGTTTTTCTTTCTTTCTTGCACTCTCACCACTACCTGCCTGCTCCACCTCTCAACCCATCTGCCTCGCCTCTTTTTCTTTCCCGCTCTGTTTTTTTTATGGATTGATCCTTTATTGGAATTTGCTGCTCCTCTGGCTGTGGTCCTGCTCTCACATTGGCTGATTCTGCCGTCATGTCAAACGCCGCATGACCAATCTCAGCCCAACAGGCGGTTTTTCATCCCGCCCCAGTCCCCAGACCTGTGTCAGTCCCCCAACTGTAGCCCCACCCACTCAACTGAGGTCCGCCTTAATGGGGTGGGGCCACGCACACCCAACTCCTACCAGCCAAAGATGGGGTCCCCCCTCATGCATCCCCGCACGCAGACCCTTCCTGCCAAGCCCAAAATGTCAGAGAAACCCCTCCAGACCACCAGGTCAAACCCCCTCCCCAACACTGCCCAAACACCTTCCACCCCCAAATCTGAGCCCTCCACCCCTAACAACCCCTTGGCCCCCTGCATCACCAACAGCCCCCGGGTGAGACGCCACCCTCCCCTTACTGTCCCCCCAAAGCTGTCCATCCCTCTCTCCCCCGTGCCTCCTATGTCTCCCCGCCGCCGACACCACCTCCACCCTGACCACAACGGCAAATGTGTCCCCATCACGCAGGTGACCCCCCACCCCTCCCCCAGAGGGAGCCCTCTCCCCACCCCAAAAGGCACCCCGGTTCACACGCCCAAGGACAGCCCAGCCGGCACCCCCAGCCCAACACCGCCACCCAGCCCCTCCATCGGGGGGTTGCCATGGAGGACACGCCTCAACTCCATCAAGAACAGCTTCTTGGGCTCGCCACGCTTCCATCGCAGGAAAATGCAAGGTAGGGGGAGGGGCCGGGGGTTCTTTAATAATAGAGACCTCTGTATGTGATTTAGTCAGATCCTTATGATATTACTCTCTTCTTATCTGACGAGTCGACTCTGCAGGGAGTGTTTAATAACACAAACACAAATCATCTCTTCTCCCCTCTCGGCTGTGTTCAAAGCTTCACCTGCTGCAGACTTATCAGGAGTGCGGCCTCTGGTCATATCATACACCAGATAACGATCTCATTACAGGCAGCGGAAAATTCACCATTTCTCTGCCTCACTTTAAGTAGTTTTCCTGCTTTGATAGAGTCATGAAGCCCCTCAGGACGAACTGAGCAGAGTCATGACGACACCAGATAATCTCCTCCATGATGAAAGAATATTTATTTATCAACCCTGAAACAGCCAAACAGAAACATCTGCATGACTACAGTTTCTTCACATAAGGATAGAGGAACTCAGCTTCAGTCTCAGGAACGGTAGAATAGTTTAGAACTTTAATTGTCTTTGGCTTCACAAGAACAAAAACATGACAGCAAGAGATTAGAAGAGCACCCGGAGTCCTTGACAATTTGGGGAGAAAAGAATCAAATCCAACAGTCCTACCTGACTCTGTAACTTGTCCTCTGTCTCCACAGTTCCCACCCAGGAGGACATGTCCAGTCTGACCCCAGACTCGTCTCCAGAGTGAGTAAAAGAGCATCTCACGTCACTACAGCCAGGCTGGGAAACAGTCAGCGAATCATTAACAAACATTCACCTAAAAGAAGAATGTGCAACTTTTTGATCCAGTAGATGTCGCCCTTGAGCTCCAGCATGAAACCAAAACAAGCTGCTGTTTGGCCACACCTCCTCCATACTGAAGCCCAAAGGAGTTATCAATTAGAACGCACCATAATTTAGCGTTAAACGCAAGTGGTGAGGCTACACAAAGCTGTAGAAGAGTTGTACTTTACATCTTATAGAAGGAGCTGTTTAATCTCGTCTGAACGTCGTCATGGAGACAATTTGAGGGCACTTCTTACAGTTCAGTCTGAATGTCTTCAAAGAGAGACTGTGCAAGCTGAGAATGTTTAAAGCGCCCAACCATCTTTCTTGATCAGGGACGTGGATTGGCGCCGTCAGTCCGATATCCATAATGTAAATAACTTCAATATCGGACTCGATACCAATATGAGATTGGATCGGTCCCGTCTCTAGTTTAAAGGCCCATCTAGGGACGGGGATTGCAAATTAGCTTAGACTATAAATGCTGTGGTGTGTGGCGACGGTTTAATTTCTCCATCCTGAAACAATAAATACAATTATACAACAACTAAACATTTAGCAAATATTAAAACTAAACTCACAAACCATCAGTAACCTTAAATGAATTAAGAACAAATGAAAGCTTCTACACTCACATGACCGCTTCATACGCACAACATTGTGAACAAACATGGCTGATGTCGTCTGTTTGGAGTCGTATCGTGAGCCTTGCCTCACTTGTGGTCTCGTTCCTGCAGGCTGGCTAAGAAGTCGTGGTTCGGAAACTTCATCAACCTGGAGAAAGAGGAGCAGATCTTCATCGTGATCAGAGACAAACCTCTGAGCTCCATAAAGGCAGACATCGTCCACGCCTTCCTCTCCGTACGTCTCCTCTTACTTCTTCATCCAAACATCTCATCTGCTCTCCCCCTCTCTGTTTCTCTCTGATGAAACCTCTGAAAAGTTTTGAACAGATTTCTTCAGGTTTTTCAAGTTGAGTTACTTTAGAGTGAATTCAGGTTTAAGTTGAGTCAGTGCATGTGTTAAATGTTCATGTGTTAAAGACACAGCAGCGTGGTGTGCAGCAGCCTGTTCACGTCTCTGCGTTGATGATGACTCAGACGCTGATGCTGTGAAACTGTGACGTGTTCCGATGTAACTCATCAAACACGCCATCTCCTTCTGCTCCTGTCTGCTGCTCTTACATCCACGCTGCCATCTTCACTGATGCAGACGCTGTTTGTCGTCCGTGGAGTTGCTGACTATCAGTCTGCTTTCGCTCTCTCTCTCTCTCTCTCTCTCTCTCTCTCTCTCTCTTTCTCTCTCTCTCTCTCTCTCTCTCTCTCTCTCTCTCTCTCTCTCTCTCTCAGATCCCCAGTCTGAGCCACAGCGTCATCTCTCAGACTAGTTTCCGGGCAGAGTACAAGTCCACGGCTGGACCGACGGTTTTCCAGAAGCCGGTGAAGTTCCAGGTGGACATCACCTACACGGAGAGCACCAGCGCCACCAAGGACAACGGCATCTACTCCGTCACCTTCACCCTGCTCTCAGGTAAACACACCACACGGGCTAGGTAAGGCTTCTAGGCAAGCAGCAACCCTTAGATTGAAAAAGGAGGCAATGTGGAAGTGCAAATAAGCTGCAGTTCCTCCAGTGTCCACTTGAGGCTTTATGCAAAACATTAACTGTATAAAACATGGACGTAGTTTCAGTGCCGTCGCGAATTGGTTCAAGAGGGGTTATGAATCCCAACAATGGCGCTCAGCTCAGCATAACTTCTGATCAATCGGGAACAAGGAAAGAAGAGGCGGCGCTGAGGCGGGACTTTAACCTCCTTGCAAACAGCTACAACACGCCCACCTGTCAGTCAAGTCAAAAACGCCCCTAATTATGCAAATGTAAAAATAACTATAAGGCTTTTCATGAATACAAAAATGAGCTACAGAGACCAAAAATCATAATTATAAAAAAATGTTTACTGCTGAAAGGATTCACGTCTCAAGCTCAAAGGTCACCGTGCTTTGCGGCCCCCAAACTGTGGAACAGCCTTCCCCCCCATCAGGTCTGCGTCCTCTGTTGTCTCTTTTAAGTCCCACCTCAAAACGTGATTGTAAATAAAAGTCACTTGACTTGGCTTCAGACGCGCCTCAGCTCTATCTCTTTGCCAGAGTCAGAATTTTCAATATGGCGACCACCATCGTTGGGCTTCATAACTCCGCTTCAGAAACCAATGGGTGACGTCACTGAGACTACGTCCATCTTTTATACAGTGTGTGCTTCTAGGCCGTTGTTTAAAAATATACATGTGTTTTACATTGTAGGGGAAGTAAAGCTGAAAGGAAACCAGAAACCTAAATAAAGACAGAAAGACAAACAGAATGAGGTCATGTCATTTATCTCTCTCGGATGATGCAGTTATTTTTAGAGCTCACGCTCATCGCTTAAAAAGACGTCGTTTTTTATCCAGTTCTTTTTGAAGACACGTGTCGAGGGTCATCTACAAAGCTTACCTCGTTTGTTTGAACTACGGCAAATTCTACCTTCTATGTTTACATGAACACTAATCATCAGAATAAAAATGCTTCATGTGAACAGGCCAGTTGGATTAGACTGATCTGATCCGGAAGGAAATTTCACCCTGAACGAGACGGGTGGTTTTTGCCACTCGTTTTTCAGATCAATATCCATGTACACGCTTTATCCGATTGTACCGTCCTACTTGGGGTGAAACTATTCTTACTGCACACGTCTGCCTCTCTCTTTAACTGAGACTGTCTGAAGGTCCTGCAGCTCTGAGCTCTCCCTCTGTTAATCGACTGCAGGACAATTATGTTCTGCTGAGCTCGAAGCTTAAAAATGAAGAGGAGAAGAAGAAAGTCAGGAAAGGATTAAATAAAATACAGACATCCAAAGTCACAGAGGCGAGAGAGGAGGAGAGTGAAAACTCTGTCACACACCTGGGGGAGAACGGAGGAGCAACATCTGGAGGTGTGCAGCGACAGTGATGTTTAACAACCTTTCCAAAAACTTCACCGTTAATAAACACACAGCGGGGCTTGAGTTCTGCTTGAACTGGATCTCACTCCGGAGAAAATTTTTTTTGTTCTACAGCCCTCGACTTATCATCGGGAGTCAACACTCTGATCAAACATGACTTTGTTTTCTCCTCTCAGGTCCCAGCAGACGTTTCAAGCGTGTGGTGGAGACCATCCAGGCTCAGCTGCTGAGCTCCAACGACCAGCCGGGCATCCAGCCGCAGATATCTGGTAAGTGAAGTCCCTCGCCACCCTCCTCCTCCTCACAGCCTCCCCCTCCTCAAAGCATCCTGGCACTCCTCACAGCACAGCTACACCTGCAGAACACCTCGGCCCGGACCTGCTCGGCTCAGCTCGGCTCGGCTCGGCACACTGCTTAAGCACACAGCATCTCCACGTGCATGGCGAGCACACATACACAAAAACCAAAAACACACACACACACACACACACACACACAGGACAGGAGCTGTAGATGTGTATTTACAGCCTCTCAGGCGCTGTACATCAAACCGCAGACAGAAGCTCGGCTCTCATCGCATCTGACTCAGCAGAAAAACACACACGAACAGGAAACAGAAGCTCATAAAAAAGTACATTAACACGAGTGGATCAGCTGTTTGATTTGTGCATGCTGCTTTTTGTCTGAAAGAGGGAGAGAGGAAACATGATTTCAGACTGTAATGTCTTACCTTTCTGGTGTTTAGTGTTTCAAAATGTCCCCGGAACAATCACTCAAATCTCTGAAATTGTCTTTGACATGATTGGATATTTTGGGCTGCCTATAAAAAGACGGATTGATGCTAAAAATATGGAAGAAAAGAAAGCGTGACTGTGTGTTCTCCAGTCGTCCTTTTTTTCTGTTTTAGTTCTGTCTCTCAGTGTTACTCTGAGGTATTTCTGTTCTTGTATCTGTGGTTATTTACTTGATAATGGTCCCCTCTGGTGGTGAAGCAGAGTAACTACAGCACATCTACACAAAGAGTGATGTCACACATGTTACACACAGAGTTTTAGAGGGACAGACCTGGGTACATGCTCAGTTACATCACTTACACCACAGGGTGCCCAGCCCACCTGAGCTTACGAGACGCTGACAAACATAACAAACAAGAGCAGCTTACATCAAACAGTGACTGGCCAAATATGAACATAAATGAGTTTCAACACTGGTTAAGCTCCAGCTGTAACTTCAATGAATCAAACATTAAGTGTCGTCCTGCGTCGAAGGCATGAAGCACAAACTGAGCGAGCTGAAACACCTTATGTGTGAACAATGAGGTCTGTCTTCATCTGACCACAGATTTGCTCAGTAGCAGAGAATGAATAATGATTGATTCATCGAGTAAATACTTTACTCTTTTCTTCTTTTGGGACTTAAATTCCTGATCTGAATTCGGAGCAGACATGCCTCAAAGACGACAAATTCACTCTAAAAGTCTCCGTTCTGTAGAGTCATATTGAGCTCTAAACTCCAGCACTGACATGCAGCCGTCAATCACTTCTAGACAAACATGTGTTAGCCATCATTTGTTTTATTAAAGTAAATGTCTTCTGGTTTGAGTCCAATAAGGTTTATTCTGAATCAAATGACATGTTAGATATTGACACGTAGTCCCACTAAAACAGGACTTCAGGACATCACTAGTCTGACCTCGATAATAATAACACTGAGTTCAAAGAGTCTTCACAATCCAAAGAATCAAAACAATCGAACACAATGTTGCTGTGCTAAACCTCTGATAATATCCTAAAGTCGATATTTCAGAAATAATCGTGTTTCCCCAAATCTTAAAGCTTTATTTTATAGAATCATAAACCAAAGATCAGTCAAAACGCCTCATGGCCGAATTTACTCCATGTTTCTATTTGTACCTAGATAAACTATTTTAACTTGTCACTTTGTAAAGTATCCATACTTACGTCACGTGACAACAAAGATTATAACACGACACTTTACAGCATGAACCCGTCATGAGCGAGCAGGCTGCAGCAGCTGAGAGACTGGAAGGTGGAGGGCCGTAAATCAGCTGGATGAAAATAAAGACTAATAAGGCGTGTGCAATTATGTTTAATATCATATCATATCGTACTCTCATTATGTCTGGTGCTGTAATGTTGGTGCAACATCGGGATTTATAAAGTTGGATCTCATCATCAGAGGATAGCTGATTCTTCCCAAGATTAAACGCAAATTAGTTCAACGTTAGATCAAACTACAGCCAGAGATCTCTAAAAAGCTGAACTATGAGCTGACGTAAGCCCAGACTCCGGGTACAGAGGGCGGGAGTAACCAGGAAGCTAAACTCTAAGAGAGTCCCATTCTCATCCCTGCCGCGGGCTAGTTCAGGACTCTTTTATTCCTGTAAGAGTCCAAATGAATCACACAAACACAAGCAGCAGCAGCAGCAGTCTGACCAATCACTGCCACAGATGGGAACTGTTATCAGGCACTGTACGCACAATCACCTCCACCTGTAGATGTGCCAATAACCCACATCTCTATCTACATCTCTATCAACTCTATCTACTCTATTTCTATACCACCTCTCTCTCTCTCTTCCTCTGGCCTGCCTCTTCATGCCACCTGCTTCCTGTCACCTCAGCTTTACGCTGACGCCACCTGGATGGACTGAATGACCCGCATGCTGAATGAGATGCAAACCCAGAACCATGCACACAAACTGAGAGTGGGTTAAACTGGGTAAAAGCTGAACACAAGCAGGGTCGGGTTTTGTTTAGGATACTTGGCTCTACGTGTGCTGATGGTTCTGGGCGAGCTGCCATTCACCAAAGATTGTGCGTTTGCCATCAAAGGAACTGAAGTGAAAGCATGCTCTGTTCTGTATGTTGCAGCAAACAAACACAAAAGTCTGTGACTGTGTTTGCTGATCTGTGTGCAGTCGGCCTCAGAACCAAATGATCTGCATGTTCGATGGAACTCACTAAACCCCCAACAGCTCGACAGACACACAAACCTGATGCTCTCCTCTGTGTGTGAGTGTGAGTGTGTGTGTGTGTGTGAGTGTGTGTGTGTGTGTGTGTGTTTATGTGTGTGTGTGCATGTCTGAGTGTGTGTGAGTGTTAGCTCATTCATATGTTGAAGGTTAGACTTGTGTGGATGCAGCAGCAGATGGATTTTAAAGGGTTAAATCTACCTCAGTAAATCTTCAGCTTCACAGGCTCTCTGCAGCCTTCATGCAGCTCCTGATGGTCATGTACCAGACGGTGCAGCTCCTGATGGTCACGTACCAGACGGTGCAGCTCCTGATGGTCACGTACCAGACGGTGCAGCTCCTGATGGTCACGTACCAGACGGTGCAGCTCCTGATGGTCACGTACCAGACGGTGCAGCTCCTGATGGTCACGTACCAGACGGTGCAGCTCCTGATGGTCACGTACCAGACGGTGCAGCTCCTGATGGTCACGTACCAGACGGTGCAGCTCCTGATGGTCACGTACCAGACAAAGCAGCTCCTGATGGTCATGTACCAGACAATGTAGCTCCTGATGGTCACGTACCAGACGATGCAGCTCCTGATGGTCACGTACCAGACGTTGCAGCTCCTGATGGTCACGTACCAGACGGTGCAGCTCCTGATGGTCACGTACCAGACGTTGCAGCTCCTGATGGTCATATACCAGATGATGCAGCTCCTGATGGTCACGTACCAGACAATGTAGCTCCTGATGGTCACGTACCAGACGTTGCAGCTCCTGATGGTCATATACCAGATGATGCAGCTCCTGATGGTCATGTACCAGACAATGTAGCTCCTGATGGTCATGTTCCAGACGATGCAGCTCCTGATGGTCATGTACCAGACGATGCAGCTCCTGATGGTCACGTACCAGACGATGTAGCTCCTGATGGTCATGTACCAGACAATGCAGCTCCGGATGGTCACGTACCAGACGTTGCAGCTCCTGATGGTCATATACCAGACAATGCAGCTCCTGATGGTCACGTACCAGACGTTGCAGCTCCTGATGGTCATATACCAGATGATGCAGCTCCTGATGGTCATGTACCAGACAATGTAGCTCCTGATGGTCATGTACCAGATGATGCAGCTCCTGATGGTCATGTACCAGACAATGTAGCTCCTGATGGTCATGTACCAGATGATGCAGCTCCTGATGGTCATGTACCAGACAATGTAGCTCCTGATGGTCACGTACCAGACAGTGCAGCTCCTGATGGTCACGTACCAGACGTTGCAGCTCCTGATGGTCATACAGTGGGTACGGAAAGTATTCAGACCCCTTTAAATTTTTCACTCTTTGTTTCATTGCAGCCATTTGATAAAATCAAAAAAGTTCACTTTATTTCTCAATAATGTACACTCAGCACCCCATCTTGACAGAAAAAAACAGAAATGTAGAAATTTTTGCAAATTTATTAAAAAAGAAAAACTGAAATTTCACATGGTCATAAGTATTCAGACCCTTTGCTCAGTATTGAGTAGAAGCACCCTTTTGAGCTAGTACAGCCATGAGTCTTCTTGGGAATGATGCTACAAGTTTTTCACACCTGGATTTGGGGATCCTCTGCCATTCTTCCTTGCAGATCCTCTCCAGTTCTGTCAGGTTGGATGGTGAACGTTGGTGGACAGCCATTTTCAGGTCTCTCCAGAGATGCTCAATTGGGTTTAGGTCAGGGCTCTGGCTGGGCCAGTCAAGAATGGTCACAGAGTTGTTCTGAAGCCACTCCTTTGTTATTTTAGCTGTGTGCTTAGGGTCATTGTCTTGTTGGAAGGTGAACCTTCGGCCCAGTCTGAGGTCCTGAGCACTCTGGAAGAGGTTTTCTTCCAGGATATCTCTGTACTTGGCCGCATTCATCTTTCCTTCAATTGCAACCAGTCTTCCTGTCCCTGCAGCTGAAAAACACCCCCATAGCATGATGCTGCCACCACCATGTTTCACTGTTGGGATTGTATTGGGCAGGTGATGAGCAGTGCCTGGTTTTCTCCACACATACCGCTTAGAATTAACGCCAAAAAGTTCAATCTTCGTCTCATCAGACCAGAGAATCTTCTTTGTCATAGTCTGGGAGTCCTTCATGTGTTTTTTGGCAAACTCTATGCGGGCTTTCATATGTCTTGCACTGAGGAGAGGCTTCCGTCGGGCCACTCTGCCATAAAGCCCCGACTGGTGGAGGGCTGCAGTGATCGTTGACTTTGTGGAACTTTCTCCCATCTCCCTACTGCATCTCTGGAGCTCAGCCACAGTGATCTTTGGGTTCTTCTTTACCTCTCTCACCAAGGCTCTTCTCCCACGATTGCTCAGTTTGGCTGGACGGCCAGGTCTAGGAAGAGTTCTGGTCGTCCCAAACTTCTTCCATTTAAGGATTATGGAGGCCACTGTGCTCTTAGGAACCTTGAGTGCTGCAGAAATTCTTTTGTAACCTTGGCCAGATCTGTGCCTTGCCACAATTCTGTCTCTGAGCTCCTTGGGCAGTTCCTTTGACCTCATGATTCTCATTTGCTCTGACATGCACTGTGAGCTGTAAGGTCTTATATAGACAGGTGTGTGCCTTTCCAAATCAAGTCCAATCAGTTTAATTAAACAGAGCTGGACTCCAATGAAGGAGCAGAACCATCTCAAGGAGGATCAGAAGAAATGGACAGCATGTAAGTTAAATATGAGTGTCACAGCAAAGGGTCTGAATACTTATGACCATGTGATATTTCAGTTTTTCTTTTTTAATAAATTTGCAAAAATTTCTACATTTCTGTTTTTTTTCTGTCAAGATGGGGTGCTGAGTGTACATTAATGAGAATTAAAATGAACTTTTTTGATTTTAGCAAATGGCTGCAATGAAACAAAGAGTGAAAAATTTAAAGGGGTCTGAATACTTTCCGTACCCACTGTATACCAGATGATGCAGCTCCTGATGGTCATGTACCAGACAATGTAGCTCCTGATGGTCATGTACCAGACGGTGCAGCTCCTGATGGTCACGTACCAGACGATGCAGCTCCTGATGGTCATGTACCAGACGATGCAGCTCCTGATGGTCATGTACCAGACGATGCAGCTCCTGATGGTCATGTACCAGACGGTGCAGCTCCTGATGGTCACGTACCAGACGATGCAGCTCCTGATGGTCATGTACCAGACGATGCAGCTCCTGATGGTCATGTACCAGACGATGCAGCTCCTGATGGTCATGTACCAGACGGTGCAGCTCCTGATGGTCACGTACCAGACGTTGCAGCTCCTGATGGTCATATACCAGATGATGCAGCTCCTGATGGTCATGTACCAGACGATGCAGCTCCTGATGGTCATGTACCAGACGATGTAGCTCCTGATGGTCACGTACGAGACGATGCAGCTCCTGATGGTCATGTACCAGACCATGCAGCTCCTGATGGTCACGTACCAGACGATGTAGCTCCTGATGGTCACGTACCAGACGATGCAGCTCCTGATGGTCATGTACCAGACGATGCAGCTCCTGATGGTCACGTACCAGACGATGCAGCTCCTGATGGTCACGTACCAGACGATGTAGCTCCTGATGGTCACGTACCAGACGATGCAGCTCCTGATGGTCACGTACCAGACCATGCAGCTCCTGATGGTCACGTACCAGACGATGCAGCTCCTGATGGTCATGTACCAGACGTAGCGACCTCTGTGCTGAACATTCACTGTAACCGATTTAATCCTTTAAATCCATCCTGAGTAGTTCAAGGAAGTTAAAGCCAGTATGCTGCTGATGTGTGATGATGAAGTGCCGAGCCGCGGTGACTCGCTTGGTGTTTCTGACGCTGTCCTCTGCTCTCAGATGGCTCTCAGCGCTCAGCTGCTTTGCCCCATAAACCCAACAAACGTGGTAAGACCCAGAGCACCCGGGAGCTCCCGGCGAAATCACTTTAACTCTGGCTTTTAACACACACTGGCAACGTCCTGGAGGCTCGTCACAACGCACCCTGTCTGCACTTACACGTGTGTTTGTGAGTGTGTGTGTGTGTGGGAGTGAGAGGTAAAGAAATATTTAGTTTGGGATTGTTTATTAGTGTAAATCCCCCCTTTCCTGGCGATTTGACCCGATACGATTCTCTAGAGCTACGATCTGATTCATTTCCACAGAGAACAGAACAGACAAATATTCTGACATGTTGTTTATTATGTGAATTCTTTATCACACACCTGCCCAGGTGTCTCACTCTGACAGGTAGTCGGGGAAGAAATAAATTTTGTTACCAACACAGAAATCTTAGCTCCTCTGTTCATCTCACCTCGAGGGCTTTATAAAGCTCTGCTTACTGTTTCAAGTATTTCATTTCCCCAGGAGGCAAAAATTAAAGTCATTCGAACTCAAAATGGAATAAAATATTGAAAACTATTGGTTTCGTGCCCGAGCGCGGTGGAAGAGGTGGTCTGGGGCATGATTCATGTGTACTCGAGTACGGTCAGCGGACCGTGCTCAAACAAGGAAGTGGACCGCTATATGACATCATTCTAAACGGCTCCTGTCAGTGTCTCTATGCGGCACGGGCCCCTTTCGTCCCCTGACTCTGAATGAATAAAAACAAATCTTACTGCTTAAGAAACACAATATAAGCTCGATCAGTCAGTCAGTCACTTTTGGATTTCAAACAGGGTTTTCGTTAAAGCTTAACTACAAGAGGAAACAACCCAATACTATAGTTACATTTCATTGTGTCTGTGTGAGTGTGTGTGTGTGTGCAGTGTGTGTGTGTGTGCAGTGTGTGTGTGTGTGCAGTGTGTGTGTGTGTGCAGTGTGTGTGTGTGTGTGTGTAGCTCTTAACAGATCCAAGTCCCTTTGCATGGTAACGCTTGAATACTAAGTTGTGTCCCCCTCCACGTAAACTTTCCATATTTATAATCACGTGAACAAAATAGCAGACAATGCACACACACACACACTGCACACACACATACACACACACTGCACACACACACTGCACACACACACATACATACACACACACACACACACACACACACACGTGATGTCAGAGTGTTTAAAGAGGATTAATGGTAAGTTATCACACCACTCGTGAATCTTTTGATGACCATGTTTAATCTCTGCAGGACACACTCTGCTTTAAACTAACCCTGTGAGAATCAGTGGTCGTGTATTCATGTGTACTGTGCTGTCTGCTCGCATGTTTCGATCACTCCTGACTGTTTTTAAAGCACTGACTGAAAATAACGTTGTGCTAACAGATGGATGTTGGATGTTGTTGTGATGGATGTTGATCTGATGGAGAGTTAACTGGAGCATGGCTTTAGACAAACATGATTCTTGAATAATATTTAGAGGAAAAACACATTTAAGCCGAGCTTATTTTATTCCTTAATATCTGCCTTTGAATCTCTGATATTCAAAGATGGTGGAAACGTCTTCCACTGCTCCTGTTCGCTCTCCATCCCAGCGGAGGAAACTGAGACTCTGAAGCCAAAAACTGAACCTCCCATTCAAACCAGTATGAATACTAATACCTTCAAAATAAAGTTCTATGGGTTGTGATATTATCTGTACTGACTCCATCGACTGTATATAAGAAGTGGACGTAGCCTTTTGGGTTCAAAAGTGAAGACAAAGTGGAAGCGCCTAAAGCCTGCACTCTTAAGAATGGCCATAAGGGGGCGACTCTACTTGTTATCTAGTTTCAAGTGATCGTCATTACAGCTTGATGTTCATTTAGTACATTATGGTCCCGTTTAGACTCACAGGGACCAGAACACGGGATGATTTCGGGGGCGGGGCTACCTGTCCAATCCAATCCAACTTTATTTGTTAAGCACTTTAAAACAACCACAGTTGACCAAAGTGCTGTACAGAAGAATAAATAAAATACATAACAGCTCACATGAGATAAAAAACATGGGTCAAATTAATAGGCACACAGTAAAATAAATAAAATCGACGTCTCACTAGGTGTCGAAGGCCAAGGAAAAGAGATGTGTCTTAAGACCAGATTTAAAACAGACAGAGAAGAGGCCTGTTCAAGGTGCTGAGGCAGAGCGTTCCTAGCAAAAAGATGACGTCACTGTGGCTATGTTCACTTCTTATATACAGTCTCTGATTGGCTCCTGTTGGTGCCGCCTCTCCTCCCTCAGTTTCCCCTTTTTATCTGGCCAATAAGTCTCCTTTCCTCCAGCTCCACTCCTCCTCTCATCCCTCCATCACCTCCTCTTCCTCTCCTCACGTTAACCTCATTGCTCATCGGTTGTTTGTTTTCTCTCTCTCTCTCTCTCTTTCTCTCTCTCTCTCTCTCTCTTTGTTTTTTCTTTTCTTCCCGTCTGTATAGGCAGCCCGTTGAGTAACTTCTTTGACGTAATTAAACAGCTTTTTTCAGACGAGAAGAACCTCCAAGCATCACACCCCCCTGGCGCCCCCGCCACGCCTAGCTCCCCCAACAAGCATGCCCCCAGCAGCAAGCCAAACCAGCCCCCGCCCAATGACTCTAAATGCCCCCCCGGCAGCAAAGACAAAACAAAGATGGCCTCCAGCAACAGGACACAGGAACAACCTTAAGGAGCGGTAGCCGTGCATGTCTAGAAGCTGAGCAGGAGCTGCTGACTTTACTCTTTAGTTAGGAGTGAAACAAAAAAAAGAAATCTACTTTTTGCCTATACATTTTCTACTCTATAACGGGAATGGCTATTTCAGTTCAAAAGTCGGTCAGTATTTTACAATAAGTAGCAGATGTAGCTTTGTCGTCCCTCCCCTCTGTCCCTCTCTGTGTCCTCGGGGGTCTGTCGGTGGGTGTGTGTCCTCCTCACATGTGTGACGGCTTCACTTGTCTCTGCCACCAGGGATCATCCACAATAGCTATTAACCTGCAGAGCGGCCCACAGCGGCCCGCCAACACAGCCGCCGAGAGAGTTCGACAAACTGAAGAAGAGACTCACTGAGGACTCCTCCCCCGTCCTCCCCCCTCTTCACTTCACTCCCCCTCCCTCCCTCTCCGCCCTCTCCGCCGGCATCAGTAGAGTCTTCTCTCCGATCAGACCAAACACACTCAGACGAGTTGTAAAAAGAAAAAAGAAGCCTTAAGACAGTGATGTTTGTCTACACACACACACACACACACCCTCTCCTCTTTTCTCGTTCTTCTATTTCTCCCACATGTACATATAAACACACACACACACACACTGTACGTACTCCTCTACACACACTTCTCTGCGGGATGTAACGACTGCACACGCTGACAAACAGGAGCTGGGAAGAAGAAGCGGAGTCAGGCGGACGTTTGGACGAGCGCTGGCTGGATTGTAGTTCTTTTTGAGGAGCGGGCGGATCTTTGGAGCGCGCTCTGTGACGTTTGTATAAACGGGTTCTCGCAGCTCAAAGATACGATAAAAGGGGAGGTGATGTTACATAAATGAATGATCTATTCTGTTGTACAGATTAAATAATGTTCTGTATGTACAAAGAGTGTAGTTGTGACATTATGTTTTAGGGTTGTGTTGCCATATTTTGTTTTGTTTTTGTGTTCAGGCCTGGTCACACCAGCAGAGGAAACGGGGAGACAACGATATCGCTGATATAATAAGCTGATGATGTAGACTTCTTTTAAATGAACTTTGACACAAACCAGTCAGCTTTCTCTCTGAAGCTGTTTTCACATCCTGAACATTTCTAGATCATTTCAGGAAGACTGCCCCTGAAATGATCCTGACCTGGCTGTTCACACATGCTCCTCACAGCGGGAGACAATCCCTGTCAGACAGGAGAGGGGGCGGGGGGGTCTCCTGAGGTAAGACATGACGTAAAAGAACAACGCAGAAGTAGGAGACGAAGCAACAGAGTCCTCTACGATGCTATAATGAGAATATCTGTCTTTCTATCAATGCTACGTGTAGTTGAACAGAATCACAATCTGAACTAAAGAGTGGAGAAGAACATACTGGAGAACAGGAAACAGAATGCAGCAGGTTCATTAGAGCACGGAGATCGTAGAGGTGGCGTGCAGACAGTCTATGGTCGTGCAGCGATCACAGGGAATAAACGTCACCACCCCCTCCCACTCACTCGAGGTGAATTCTCCTGATTATATCCTGCTGCGTTCTCACATCAGCTCACTCTGACTTTCTGCAGAATAAATACGAGGAGGCTGGAGGAGAAACTCCGGGTGAAGAGAGAAACATTCAGCTGTTTGTGTTCACACATGCAGCAACAGCAACAACACAGCAACAAATGTGCTGCCCCATTGGCCCCTCAGGCCTTGTTTTTCTTACTGAGGATCTGTCAGGTAAATGTGGCTTATAAAAGTTGCAATGAATTAATGAAATTAAAGGAGCAATATGTAACTCTGACACCTAGTGTTTAAAATGGGTACTGCAGTCCAAATTAAAAACATTGCAGAGAGCTGTCTCCCCCCTGCTCTCTAGAGTCAGGATATGTGTGCAGGAGTGTTTCTGAGCCCTGCAGTCAGCTCCCGCTTTAAACTTGACATGTTATTGCACGATGAAGTGAAAACGACTCCAGATTTAAATCGTCTAGTGTGTAGCCATGGCTGTAGTCAGATTCTGCTGCAAACGTAAAACAGAGAGGGACAACTTTGTTATGTAAATGTAAAGACTGGCCAGGTGGAGCAGCAACACATCCAGCTGTTTATTTCACAACAACAGCTGGAAATAAAGAACACATAATAAAGGAAGCTGCTGAGCACTACATTGTGACTGAATGACGCCGGTGAGCGTTTTACTCTCACCTTCTCCTTTCGCTGTCAGGATGTTTTTACTAGTCCATCAATTATCTACACCGCTTTTCGAGTTCAGGGTAGCGGGGACTCAGGTTCAGGTTTAGGCGACTCTATTTGTGCCTGTAGGTACATTTGTTTGCAGCCAGCAAGACCGCCATCCACCATGACACACAGATTACAAAACAATGAACATTCGAGAGAAGGGAAACTATTAAACCGAATAAACACGATAAAAGTGCTCAGGGTTCCACCAATCAGGGCACAGAGAAGTCTCAATACATAAGATCAATGGGCTGGAGCCCATCACAGCTGTCATTGGGTGAGTGGCGGGTTTACACCCTGGACTGTTCGCCAGCGAATCACAGGGCTGACATGTAGAGACAGACAACCAGTCACACTCACATTCACACCTACGGACAATTTAGAGTCACCAGTTAACCTAACGATGTGTTTGCCGGAGTAACCTCCACACAGAGAGGCTCCTGTCAGACAGGGATTCAAACCAGGAATCTCCTCGCTGTGAGGCAACAGCGCTAACCTCCGCACCACCGGCACGCCCTATAATCGGTTATATTAACGTTAAAGTTCTGCGTTAACCCTTTCTGCTGTGACCAGGCCTCATGTATGAAATGTCGACTTTTTTCTTTTTGCACTTTTCGACGAGTGAATCCGGTTTGGGTTTCAGTCACGTCGTGTTACAGCGAGTTTTTAATTTTCATTCCAAGTTTTTTTTACAATATTGAACTGCTGTGTATATTTTTGTACTTTATTGTATTCCACCATTTTTGTTTTTAATTTATTCTCAGTTATTTATATGAACGATGTCAAGAATGTTTCTGAACGTCCAAATTATTTAAGGATATTTTTGTCATGTTTAAGTTATTCGATCGTGTGTGTGTGTGTGTGTGTGTGTGTGTGCGAGCGAGCGAGCGTGTGTGTGTGTGTGTGCGAGCGAGCGAGCGTGTGTGTGTGTGTGTGTGTGTGTGTGTGTGTGTGTGTGTGTGTGTGTGTGTGTGTGCGAGCGAGCGAGCGAGCGTGTGTGTGTGTGTGTGCGAGCGAGCGTGTGTGTGTGTGTGTGCGAGCGAGCGTGTGTGTGTGTGCGAGCGTGTGTGTGAGTTCTTTCTGTCCCGGCTTTTTCCACGAGAGAAACTTTGTAAAATATGTTTGGGGAAAATGATTTACTGTAATTTAAGAATGTAGACGTAGCCTCTGTGAGAGGAACAAACCCTTTGTTGATAATTGTCCCCCCGTGTGTCTGAAGACTCCGATCTCAAACACTCTTTTCTGTAAATAAGCCGAGTTTACCGACACGCTTATTTAAAAAGCGAGGGGATTCCTACTCTTAGCTTTGACCTCGTACGCTTGTTTGCATGTTCAGCATTCGTCTTTTCTTTGCATGTCGTCGTTGGAATTGTTCTCCTGTTCCCTTTTTCTCTCCACACTTATTTATGTATTTACGTTCTTTCTGTGCATTTGTTTTAATTTGCCTTTCTCTCTTGATTTCATTTCTTTCGCCGTCCTCTGGCCCTCTTCCTCCTCTTTGATTACTGTGTTCACGCGCAGTAACCGTGCAATGCATCCTCCTCACTCGTTCTCTCAAAGAGGGAGCTTTCCGGCGGCCGGCTCGCTCACCAGCTGGGCGGCTCTTTGGTTCGTCGGAGAGAAAAATTAAAGCAATACCTTTCATTGTTGGCTTTCCTCTTTTTTCTACCGGGGGAATCCAGAGCACACAGAATGGACTCGGAGCACGGAGCGCTACTACTGAGCAGGATAACCACTGGCAATGTATCCCCTTGTGATGTTACTGTGAACAACTTCAGTGCTAAAGGAAATAAATCTGTTGACTTTGGAGACGTGTGCTCGTTGTTCTGGGTTCTTACAATGTTTATTAAAATCTTTACATACTTACACATTCGGTGTGACCTCCTCAGGACACTTCAGTCTACCAATCAGAGCTCATGGTTTATTAAACCGTGTCCACAGATTATGCATATATACATGGAGCGCTTTAATTAGAGAAGCTGAGTTTGAGGAATGTATTTGTGTGTTTTCATCTTCTGAAACTCAAATGTTCAAATGTGTGTTTTCCTTAAAGACAGTCCGCCTTTTATTTAGTTTATTTATTGAAAATAATTTACTTTAAAGGCACAGTATGTAAAGCCCTCCACCAGGGGGCTCTCAATCAAAACAATAACAAAAGATGACGTCGAGGTTGGTGGGGAATCATGGGAGTGTATCTCTCTGCTACTCCCCCCGCGACCCCCCGGTGAAAACAAACTCCAAGTTGACCGTAGTCATGACGACCGGGAGAAACCAACCTGAGGAAGAGAATATGTTTACAGACGAGCTGATGTATCCGAGTATAATTGACGTGACGTTTTTATCACAGCAGCACATACAGCAACAGTACGGCAGCTTTCAGTAGGAGCTCACGCTTCCTTATGTAGCAGCCTTTGATTTAACATCCGGTGTTTCCATGGCAACGATAAACATGTCGTGTCTGTCACGGCGACTCGTCATTGGGGCTGCCGCGACAAGACACGTCCTGTTATAACTATAAAATATCGTATTTCTCTGGCTGTGGTAACGACTGAATATTGTCGATCAGTCAACGGTGTGAATCAGCAGATTTAGGTTTACTCCGTTTATCTGCACGACGTCTTTGCTTACAACTGGAGCGACCTCGAAATGTAGTTACTCTGATGTAGAACGTTTTTTTAAACACGTCTTGAGGTAATGTTCAACTTTTAAATCATCGTTTTTAAACAGCACTGAGAAAAGTTCAGGAAGAAAGAAATCATCACACGTCACCCTGACACGATGTTCAACATATCACGATGTTCAACATATCACGATGTTCAACATATCACGATGTTCAACATGTCACGATGTTCAACATGTCACGATGTTCAACATGTCACGATGTTCAACATATCACGATGTTCAACATATCACGATGTTCAACATATCACGATGTTCAACATATCACGATGTTCAACATATCACGATGTTCAACATATCACGATGTTCAACATATCACGATGTTCAACATATCACGATGTTCAACATGTCAGAGAATTAAAAACATGTCAGCTCTGAACAGGATGTTTGTTAAATTAAATACAGAAGAATGATTTCAGTTATTGTCTACACGATCACTAGAAAGGTTGAACGCTTTGAAACACATAAAACTCGCAGAATGAATTCATATTCACAAAAAAAGAAAACAGATGATCAGCTGGAACATGAAATCCTGTACGCACACGTTAAAGATTCTTTTGAATACAGTTTCACACAGAGACCGGACTTTATGGATCCGGATTGAAGGTTCTGAGATTTGAGGGTCAGATAAATAAATATAAATGAAGAACTCTTCGACACCAACGCCGTCTCCCCAAGAAGACTGAAGTCAAAACATTTTATGGCTAGGAGGGTCGTCATGAAACCAGACTTACACTTCAGTTACTTCACTATTGATACCTGTTTCATTACCATGGCAACAAAAATAGGAGGATTCCGACAGGATCGCTATCATCAGAGGAGCTCTGCGTGTGCTGAAATATGGTCGGTAAATTACCCTGGAAGTTTTACTTTACAAATTACAGATGTGACCAGACGTCCCCAGGTTATACTGATCCCGTGCACATAGGGCTTAAGACACCTGGTGTTGGGTAATTTCTTGTTTTCAATTATCAAAAAGTGCAGGCGGATTCCTACACACTGTCTAAATTGAGATGTCAGTGTGAGTGTTACTCTCGACATGCAGAGTGGAGGCCGTTCAGTCTGTGGATTAATGTTTCCTCTAAAGTCCTGACGAGAGGCGCCGGGTCCTGGTCTTCGTTTTCCATCCCGGGCCGGAGCAGCTCCTGACAGAGTCCACCCAGCAGCAGGCGGTGAAAGTCCTCCCGGTCCAGGAGCAGATCCATGTTCTGCAGGAAGAATCCTTCACAAAACCTGCAGAGTTCAGTGGCTCCGTGGTGCTACAGAGACAAAGACACAGGATGAAGTTCAGTCAGATTCAAGTCTGTTATGATTCAAGTTTTAAACAACTATTCAGAGTTGATGGAACTCTTTATGAGTGCAGCATGAAGTCTTATAGAACAAGACGCGCTTATTCAGATTAACACACATGAACAATGATCGATGAACTAAATGAAGAAATCATTCTGGATAGCCGTTGTCTGCTTTAATCATTTCCTGGCTCGGGGCCGTGGGCTGCGTTGGGGCAGAGAATCGAACCTCTGGGTTTGTGTTTTGTACCTTTGCAGTCTGATAAATGTTGACGACGTTGTCCACAGTGACACTCTGCGACAGCTTCGTCTCACAGCTCCTCTGCAGACCTCTGAGCTGGAAGAAGGACGCCACGGGGAACAGCTACACAAACAACAACAACATGAACACAGTTATTGAACCCAGTGGAAGAAATCTAAACTTCATCTTTAAACACTTTTAGAACATTTCTTGACTTGTGCGTTTTTGTGTTTTCATGTGGACGAAGATGTTTTGAGAACTAAGCGTGTGGTCATCCTCCAAGACATCCCACCTTTCTATCACCATCACCATGACAACCGTAGTTTACAGGACTTTCAGTGTAAGATTTAAGGTGTAACTTCTGCCTACGTTGGGACTATCTCAGCTGGAACAACACCTTAAATGTTGGTGATGTTAGCATAGGTGAGCAGGTGAACAGGTGAACAGTTAAACAGGTGATCAGGTAAACAGTTAAACAGGTGAGCAGATGAACAGGTGAGTGACTTTACCTGCACGGCTTCAGACTGAGACACAGTCAGCCCCTCTGTTCCTCCACAGTACAGCGACGTCATCATCGTCTACAGAGAGACATAAAAACACTTCAGTGATGCACAAAGGAGGACCAACATCCGTGTGAAGCTGCAGCAGGTAAACGTGCGCCTCACCTGGAACGTGCTGTAGGTCATGTTACTGATGTAGATGATGTCATCAGGGGAATCACAGAGCATCTGTCGAAACCTGAACGGACGAAACATCAGAAGACGAGGAGAGTTTTTGTTAAAATAAGAGCGATAAAACATTTTAACCTGCAACATTGTGTGTCATTAACTTATAATCATTACATTATGACGCGTTAGGACTGGACGGTACATTACATTAGTTTAGGAGTCACGTGTAGTTTAAGAACAAAGATCAGACCGTTCAGACGCCGACATCAGCAGCACCCGGTGAGCGAAGAACGGACGCCCGTCCACCATGAAGGTCACGTCCGACATCTCCGGGTTGTTCAGGAACTGAATATCTGAGGGAGGAGAGACACGTGTGTTATTCTTTAAATGCACCCCAATCATTAAGAACGAAGTTAACAGGGTCGTGGTATGAAAGAGGCGACGTGTTACCGAGCTGCGTGGACAGAGTGACGTCCAGCGGAGGGATCGGAGGAACGGGAGAGCAGCCGTAACAGAGAGAGAACACAGACGCCAGACGCTTCGTTACCACGTAATCCTGCAGAAAGAAAAACAAGGTTTAAAACATAACGACCCATGAACACATTTACACCTCGAGCGAGTGGGAGGGGGTGGTGACGTTTATTCCCTGTGATCGCTGCACGACCATAGACTGTCTGCACGCCACCTCTACGATCTCCGTGCTCTAATGAACCTGCTGCATTCTGTTTCCTGTTCTCCAGTATGTTCTTCTCCACTCTTTAGTTCAGATTGTGATTCTGTTCAACTACACGTAGCATTGATAGAAAGACAAATATTTTTCAGTTTATTCGTCCGCCACTTCTGCGCTGTTCTTTTAACGTCATGTCTTACCTCAGGAGACCCACCGCCCCCCCCCCCCCCTTCTGTCAGACTCAGGTAGTCTCCTGCTGTGAGGTGCATGTGGTCAGGAGGATTTCAGGAGCAATCCTCCTGAAATTCCCAAGAAATGTTCAGGAGTGCACATGTGAAAACTGCTTTAGTTACCTGTACACATACGCTCTGCACAGCCGGAGTCTTTCCCTGTCGGACAGGGGGAGGGGGATCTCAGGAGGTTACGACATGCTGACACAAGATGATGCAGATATGGCGGACGAAGCAACAGAGTCGGACGCTATGATGACAGTTTTGCCTTCATGTAATTGATAGAAGTTGTCATATGTTTTCACACGATCAACAAATGAGTGGTAACACGGTTTAGTGTAAAATCATACAGAGAGGCTGATGTTGTTTTTGTAGATTGTATGGAACATTGTTTCCTCTCAGTAAGCAGTGTTTGTTGTGCATCAAGTGTATAAACAGAGACACAGACAGGTGTGCAGCTGTACCTTACTGGTTTCCAGCATGCTGAACATGAGCGGTACGCCAGACGAGAGGAGCTCGGGGCTGTAATCGTCCGTCCTGATGGAGGAGAACTCAGAGAGGAGCGAGACGATGACTCTGTCCCTGCTCAGCTGCTCGGCTCTGTGCAGACTCTGCAGCCAGGTGTGGAACCTCCAGGGAACACCTGCACGCGACAGGAACAGGAAACAAAGCGTGTGATCGAGATAGAAGGAAACTCTTGCGCTTCAATCGCTCCACAAACAGAGGTCGGTGCTCTCAGAGAAAAATATAATTGAGTGGACTCCTTCTCTCAGACAGGGACTAAATGAAGAACTGGAGTGAGGTCTCGCTGTGAGTAGGAGTGTATTTATCTTTTTCAAATCTGTATCTGTGCTGTTTGACTCTTAGTTTCATGTCGTGGAAACGATGGCGTGATTTGCAGAACAAGCCGTTTAGCGCCCTCTGCAGACTCATCCTGGGATTACACCATCATGCGTTTACCTCATGATCTGAAACTGTTCCTACGTTTAGTTTGAGCATCCAGCATTGTAACACTTTATGTGACCTTTAAAATGAATAGATCAACTTTAATTAAAGTTTGACAAATGTATCTATTAAATGAAACACACAGACAAGTTTCCATCATTAAGAAATGACTGTAAGTTCATCATGAGCTCACCCATCTCTCTGAGCTCCAGAGTTACATCCAGGTAACCGTGCTCGGCGCTGTAGTACGCCGCCTGCTGCAGGGCTTTCATCCGCGCCTTACACAGCCGGGGAACTGGGCTCTGTGAGTCAGGAGCTCCAGCTTCTTCTCCACGGTCCTCCTCCTCCCCCTCCTCTACTCCTTCAGCCAGGATCTCCTCCAGAGACAGGATGTCCTCCTTCCTGGGCTGTGGCTGCAGCAGAAGCCGCCTCACGATGTTCCTGAAGGAGAAGCACGGTAAACGCAAAATACCAGAAAATGTTCATGTAACAGTTTACGGTATTTAAAACTATTCAGACTTGTGTGTAGGTTACGTTTTTTAAAGCTTTGGTACTTTGTGGTTCAATCGATCATTAAAATAACGTATCGTACGATCGTATCGTTTAAAACATGTGGTCAAGATAACAATGAGTGTTTTGGACTTTGACGACCTTAGAGTTTCTTCAGATTAACTCCTCTTATCTTATCTGCTTTAAAAAGCCGTCTGATGAACGTCTCACCTGTGTCCGTGCGCTGCAGCGTAGCTGAAGCAGTTCATGTCCTCGTACAGCGGTGACGTCAGTGAATTCCCATGATGCACTCTGAGCAGAGGGTCTGCTCCCTGTGCGAGCAGCAGGCTCGACATCTCGTAGTGACCTGAGAGGACGAAACAAGTTCAGATTGATTCAGAGGGAGAACTTTAAACTCTAACACATCAATGTTTCAGTACAGGATACTAACGAGGAGAGTGTGGAGCTTCATCTTCTTGTTCACACACACAGTGGTTTAACACGCAGCGTACCTGCAGCAGCAGCGAGCTGCAGCGGCGTCTCAGCCGAGCTCTCCTGACCATCCAGCAGAGCTCCTCCCTCCACGTCTGCTCCGGCCTCCAACAGCAGCTGTGACGAGGAGACGACACATTTGATTAAACTGACCTGCTACCTTCAAGCTCCCTCTATCTTACCGTGCAGAATATCTAAACTGCAGCTGCTGGACGTCGAACAGAGAGCCGAGTACAAAACAAGAACACGATCTGTGTAAAGGTTGCTCAATTACTTGAACATGTTATTTGGATCTAAATGACTAAAACACACAAAGTTTTGAAGTTTCTCGTAGATTGCTTCATCCAGCAGCTTTTTATCCTTAAGGGTACAGGGTGAAACAGAGTATGACCTCGAGTTCTTTCCACTGACCGGCTAAGATTAATTTCCTTATCGTCTGACAACATTATAGAAAAGATCCCTAAAGAGATAGACCAGAAGGGCATTTCATTTCTCTTTAATAGCAAGAAAACAGACCTCCAAACTGTACTTTTAATAACCACACAGACGTTTGAAAACGTCCGTGTGGAGTGCTGTCTTTGTCATTCTTCTTGTATTGGACACTTATTTGGGATTCAGCACCCAGCTGTTTGATGCTGTTAGGGTGAGAAGGCGGACTCAGAGGGCAGAACAAACAACTAGCTGTGGGAGTGTCACCCACCACCAGCCTGTGTGTCCTACAGCTGATGTGTCCACAGTGAGGCGCTCTCACCTGAGCCACAGACAGGTGACTGTGCAGCACAGCGAAGGTCAGAGCCACCCAGCGACGACTGCCAGGGTGAACCGACGGGTGTCTGGAAGAGCATCCTGGGACCTTAATACAAACATACACACAGATAAAGTACTGCAGTGGTTTGGAAGATAACTGATCAAGCTTCCTCTTTGGTGCTGAAATAAAACATACAAGAGAAACTTTTACCTGCAGGTCCAGGTGAGCTCCGGCCTCTATGAGCATCTGAACCAGAGCTTCATCTCCGGCTGCAGAGGCGTACATCAGAGGAGTCATCCCCTGTGGGAACAAACACACACCTGGTCATAAATATAATCCATCAGCTCACACAGATGATCACACGTCTGTTTTCTTTTTAGTATTTTAATGAATGAAACTTGAACATAAAAGTGATGCAGCCCCTTCACCCACTAACCAAAAAGATTATTTCACCATGTTTGTTTGTGCCCATTTTTCATCTTTGCAGCAAACTCAGCACCATCTAGTGGACTACAGAGGAACTGTTTGTGTCTTTCTAGTGCCCAAAAGTTTAATTAGTGTCCAGAACATCATCAAACGGTGCTGTTGCCTCCCAGCGAGAAGATTCCTGATTTGAACAGAGTCTCTCTGTGTGGTGTTTGCATGTTCTCCCGGGGGTTCCCTCCTGGTTCTCTCGCTTCCTCCCACAGTCCTAAATTGTCCGTAGGTGTGAATGTGAGTGTGGCAGGTTGTCTGTCTCTAAATGTCAGCCCTGTGATTCACTGGTGAACAGTTCAGGGTATAGCCCCACCTCTCGCCCAATGACAGCTGGGATCGGCTCCAGCCCCCCTCCCACCCCCCGCCGCGACCCCGAACAGGCCAAGTGGTATAGATAATGGAGGGATGATGTTTTTCTACAAACCTCTGTGGTTAGACGGCAGCTGTCTGTCTGAACAAGTATGAACGAGCATCTTACTTAGGCTGCATCGTTTTGGTACCTAACATTAAAGATTTAGGTTTTGTTGTTTCAGTGTTTATATGAGGGTACAAAGCTAAGACCACACCTACTCCCTGACTTCTCTCTCATCCTCACCTGGTCGTCCGAGGCGTTCACCCCCTCGGCTCCCAGAAGCTGAGCGGCCTGATGGACCAGATCGGCTCGACCACACGAAAGCATCCGGAAGCCCAGATCGAGCTGGAACTTTGCAGAAGCAGCTTCTGCGTCCAAACACTTCAACGACTGGAAACAGCACGCCGACCTGCAGAGACACAGACGCGGAAACATGAACCTTGATGCCTGTGTAGGTTCTGAGTCATCCAGGTCAAATTCAAGCTTGATCCAAAGGTAACTGGACTGGTAGAAGAAGATCACCTCTCCTCAAGTGAAACTGCAATCAGCAAGACTCCATCACTAATCATACTTACACTACATGGACGTTAGTCGGATATTTACAAATATGAAATTGTTTCTATTTTCGTTATTACAGGAACCATATGAATCATTTTCCTTCCTCTTCAGATCTTTGTGAACATACATATCAGTTAACTCTTTAATGACAGGGAGCTTTGGATCTGCTCATTGGCTCCGTACCTCAGCTGTCTGGGCTCACAGTCCAGTCCTGGGAGGAGCTGCCTGGCGGTCTGTCTGACATCATCACTGTCCACCAATAGGCTGCGGCGATGTTCAGAGTGCACCACGGCGACTCTGATCCACTCCATGAGAGGAGGGAGGAGCAGGAACGGCCTGGAGGAAGAATAACAAGCCGTCAGCAAACACTGGGAACTTTATCTTTATACTTTTTTCATCTTTTTGATTGCATGTTTATGTTCTGGTATCTGCTCGTTTAAAGACAGAGTCAGCGGCTGTTACCTCAAAATAAAATACAGGCTTATCCTAAGATAAGAGCGAGGCGGAGTTGTTCTGCTTTCTGTTGGACAAACACCTGCCTAGTGTTGTAGTCAAGACCACAGTTACCGAGACCAGAGTGCTCCGAGACGGAGACAAGACCGAGACATTTAGGGAAAGAGACAAAGTAAAGACTGAGACCATAAATATCAATGAAACATCATCATCTCATGTGCAGCGTGCTCCTCACTCACTGAGATCGTAACACGGGGAAGGCTGCAGCCGTAACTGGGAGATAAAAATCAAACTACAAATACATTTATTTTAGAAAGAGGCGTTTTCCTTCTTATCACAGTAATGATGTGGAAAAATAGTCTATCAGTGGAGGTCTTGACCGGTCTTGATTTAAAATCCAGAGTCCGCCCAGTCTGAGACCGAGACAAGACCGAGTAAAGATGATTTTGATTTCGAGACGAGACAGAGACCTTCAAAAGTTGGTCTTGAGACCAAGACTGATTTGGAGTACTACAACACTTCACCGACGGTTAGCTTGTGCTAGCTTGCTAAATGATCTTCTAACAGATGAAACATTCTCAGGAAGCTTCAGTTGGTTATTTGTGATGTTTGGCACAGATTGACCCTGAAGTTTATTCTCATTTCTGTACATTACTGTAAATAAGTTACGTTGTGTTATATCGTTTCAAATCGTCTCTGTGGCTGCTCGGGACTTGAGGGGTTTGGGCCCTCAAGCCTCCGCCCCCCCCAGACGGGGTACAACACAGATGCTGTGTGACAGTGAGTGGATTAGAAGCTCATGACGTTTGTTGGAGATTTTTAATTAATATAGCCCCAAAATAAAACTCACCTCTCTCTGCTCAGCGTCATGGTCAGAGGCTCAAGGTTAGGGTTTTCCAGTGACTCCATCTGTGGGTTGGACAGGAAGTAGTATAGTGTACGTAGGGCGTCAGGGGCCCAGGATACTGACGTCTGATTGGCTGAGCGAGCCGGGCTGATGAAGGGTATTGAGCTGCGCAGACGCTGCATGTGGTGCATCGCCCGAGACACCAGATCACCTGCAGGAGGACGGAAAACATTCAGATTACTGTTTCTCAAGTGATAACATGAAACAAAAATAAGGACTTTAAATAAGTGGGGTCAAGGCAAGTATGTCCTCCTTCTAACTTTAGATTCTGGTCCTGAATGGTCTGGATTTGTTTGGACCAGAGAAGGTAGGCGGTTTCAAGGCACCCCCACACGGCCGTTTTGGACGCCCCTCGGTTTGCCAGATATGAGAGCAGTTATCAGGTCAAACCAACAGGTGTTGCAGTGATGGAAGCGGGCAAGAGAACTGGTTCAGATAGAAGTGATTGTACCCGACCTAAAAAGCCTCTGCATGTTTCTAATAAGCTCCACGAGCAGAAACGTGCTCAAACTAGGATCAATATTGGAGATGCTTTTGAAAAATGGAGAGAGGTTAGAACGCAGAAAGGTTTACAGACCGATGCAGAGCTGGCTAAACACTGAAGCTTCAGTGTCCACCACATGGTGACCTGCGTGAGCATCCACTCTAGAGAGGAGGGGGGGGGGACAGCTCTCTGCAATGTTTAGAATTTGGACTGCAGTACCCATTTTAAACACTAGGTGTCAGAGGTACATATTGCTCCTTTAAGTATAGAACATGTGGGTTCATTGAAAGCTGTAACAAGCACAAACAACTTCTTAGACCTTAATAAAGATAGAAAAATAAGGACTATGTATAACCCACTACATTAGTGTTGTTGTCCCTTATAAATCTTTCTTACATTCAAGTCAATACTCGACCTTTTTGTTAAGGCTGTTATATCCGTGTGTTTGTGCTTTGTGGTCACATGAACATGTCATCAGAAGGTCCATAAACGTCCATGAACAGCGAAGGTACAGACGTCTTTTATTTTCTCTCCATAATAAGCGTTCGAATAATGAGCTACGGTGGCCTGCAGGGTGTGAAGGTGCCCTTGTTTTCTGGACACAAGCCACAGGTTGTTATGTCACCAAGGGGGGAGCTGGCAGCGTGTAACGACGTGTCCCAGGAGCCCGACGCCGGTCACAGTTTAAACAAACACTCACACAAAACACAGGAGCTAACTGTTGCGGCTGACACACACACACACACACTTACTGAGCTCGGCGATGCTGCCTACACAGGTGGCGAGGAGGGCCTGTTCCAGTGTTTGCAGCTCCAGATGGACATAGGCTTCCTCCCTGCTCTCCATCGAATCCTCAGGAACCTTCGTGTACGGGCTGACCTGAGCCGGCAGCGACAGCTCACCTAAAAAGACGCACACACAAAAACATTCAGAAAGTGTTTTACAGATCATCTTTAATAGTGTATTATTGAGATTTCAGCCATGTTGGTGGAGTTGCTCTAAGAAGAGACATGCAGCTTCATCCACCATTTTTTAACTCGTTCAAACCTAAATAGTGAACGGTCACGTTTCTTTGAACATGGACCAGATTTTTACATCATTCTGGGTCCAAACGCTCGAAGATGAAAAAAATGGTTTGCAAATAGCTCCAGTAGATTGTTTCAGCCAGCGATAAGAAATGGTCTTTTAAAATCTGCAATGTAATCTGATATTTACACTGAAGCTTCAGTGTTTATCCAGCTCTGCATCGGTCTGTAAACCTTTCTGCGTTCTAACCTCTCTCCATTTTTTCAAAAGCATCTCCAATATTGATCCTAGTTTGAGCACGTTTCTGCTCGTGGAGCTTATTAGAAACATGCAGATATTTGCATTATACACCTCTGAGTCTGGCACGTTTGATGTGATGACACCCTCAAAGCTACGGATTAGATGAAAACACAGACACACACAGATCCCTGCCCATTGTGTCCTGTTGAATCAGATATTTGCTGACTCGAGATCTTCTAAACAATAGAAACAGCTTCAGCAAGGACAAATAAGTGACGCCTCCTGATGCAGAAACACTCTGCTGGACTGACTTAAACTCACCATCATGCTCATCATGATCATCAGAGAGCATCCAGGAAGTGACACACAGCCACACTCAGCTCAAAGTCGAGGACAGTTAAGCCCTGTTGTTACAATATCCTGACAACAAAATGTAGAAGTTTGGTTTAGTGCACTTTGGCGCCCACCGAGGGTCTCTCAGTGCAACTGCACTGCTATAAAAACACACACACAGTGCTGTTAGCTCCTCCCCCTCTGAGCCACCGTGCATTTGTTGACAATCAGAGGGCGGAGAGGTCGGCAAAGATGTTGTGAGAAGCTAAACAAACAAGACTAACAAGGTTCAGTAATATTACAGGATTTAGATCAAATCTGACTCTGCTAGCGTCTTCAGCCTGTTGTTAGCTAACTGTTAGCATGTGGAGTATGTGTATGTGTATTCAACTGTTACCATGACGTCGAGAGGCGGTGGCCAACAGGCTACATTCGAGAGGCTCATTTATTTCATGCTAGTTGAGTTCAGTGTAGGTTAAACCTCTACCCCCGTCAACACCTCTGGGACGAGGTGGAGGTAAACTGTGTATAACACCGATTACTGATTGGACAGATTCATCACTCTGACCCGGAGAACACACCTCGCCTCTCTAAGAGTCGGCGTTTGTGTGAAAGAAGGAGTGAGTGTGACAGATAATTGGTGCTGATTACCCCCGCTGTGTTTACAGACAGGAGAGGGCCAACAAGCATCTATTCATGGACTCACAACAGGAGTCCAGTCTGCAGTGGACAAAGCACTGTTTTCTAAAACCCTACCTGTGTAGAAATGACCCCGCCCCCCCAAACACACAAAACCACACACACACCTCAGCTCGTGTGTCGAACACTGGCCTGCTTACATCCAGAATCAGGAGTGATTGAGTCATTTCCTTCGACTCTGTCCTCACATGATCGTGTGGCTGTGTGTGTGTGTGTGTGTGTGTGTGTGTGTGTGTGTGTGTGTATGTGTGTGTGTGTGTGAGTGTGTGTGTGTGGGTGTGTGTGTGTGTGTGTGTCCCATATGAAAACAGAAGCGCAGCCACCATGCCTGAAAACAACAGCTCTTTTCTGCTGAGTCGTATAACGCTGCCAAGTGTTTGGTCAGAACAACAGAACCATAGAGAGAAAGGTGTGTGTGTGTGTGTGTGTGTGTGTGTGTGTGTGTGTGTGTGTGTGTGTGTGTGTGTGTGTGTGTGTGTGTGTGTGTGTGTGTATGTTTAAGGTCAAGACAACCTCAGGAGAGGCTTAGCTGAGTCCAAGAGAGCAAACAGAGTCGTACTCAGGATCAAATCAGACATCTTGAACATAACCTGACTGTATTTACGGAGCACTAAAGCCCCGTGTCCACCAGGCGGTCCAGTTTGGCGTGTATGTGCAGGAGGCTGGCTGCAGAAGCACCAGGGGGCGGCTTCTGCAGCCAGCCTCAAGCGGACTCTATCTTTTAATGTAAGGTAATATGGCAGGCTCCTGGGTGTGACCTTTGACCGCCATCTGACTGATAGAAACACACAAACCGAGTTATCCAGTCATGCTCTTACCATCTCCAAGAATATCGCTCGGAGAAGATCATGCAAACGATCTTTCACGCTTTTATCTCTTCACGATTAGATCACTGTAACCGTCTTTAAACAGGTTTAAACCAGAAATCAAGCAGTCGTCTCCAAATTGTGCAAAATTCAGCTGCAACAGCTCCAGACTTTTAACAAAAACTAAGAAGAGAGAACGTTTCACTCCTGTTTCCATGACCTCATACTGGCTAAACATTTCTTCTAGGATTGAGTTTAAGGTTTTACTTCACAGTCATGCAGCCTGAGACCGTCAGGCAGGAACCTCCTCACTGTTCCCACCTCAAACTGAAAACCAAAAGAGACCGAGTGTTTGCTGCTCGGGCTCCTCGGCTGTGGAACGACCTGCCTGAGGATCTCAGACCGGCTACATCAGCATCATTGTCTCTGTCTTCTTGTTGTTTTGCTATAACACCAACGCCTGTGCTTCTGCTCTGCACTCTCTACAGTGCTGGAGTAACACGCAGGCAGAATTGGCGGGAGGACTTTGTTTCGGTCGAGTAGTCCGGTTCAAAAGCTGCCAGTGTGGTTGCACACTGTGGACACGAGGCTTCACACACGTGAACACAGAGCCAGGAGTCAGCAGTGACCACGAAGACACACTGAAGCATCCAAACAGACCTCCTGAATAAACCTGCGTCCTGCTTCCCCAGAGACATGTGGTGTTTAATTAATGAGGCGGGTAAAGTCTTTAACCTCTAATTCATCTTTAAGTAGTGATTGATTCATCATCAGAGGATTAAAAAACAAAGGGAGGACATCTTAGACTGGGTCTATAAGCAGGAGAAATCACTGTAGCCATGCCTGGAAAATCACTTCTCTCCTGTGTTTTATAGTTGTGCATAAAGAACAGATGGAGATAAAATTATATGACGATTGGTCGCAAACAGAGTGTCCGATTACTCCCCGATGTCTGCTCCATCTCTGTAATCAGACTCAATATCAGACCTCTTTCTCCAGCTGTTTCTGTCCACTTCCTGTTCACCCTGAGCTCCACAAGTCGGAGGAGCAACCCAAACTAAACAGCACGGACACTGCACACTGCAAGGTATTCTAACTGTAGCTTTGAATGTCGTGTTAAAGACACAGCTAAGCAGAAGCTGGAGACCATCAATCAACTTTCCAGAAAAACAGCGATTCTATCATCTTTGGACCTGCGTCTGCTCCTTCACCCCCAATCACTGTCTGGGAGATACGCCTGGTTTGTAGAAATAAGCGCTGAGGGGTCTCAGTCATCAGAACCTTTAAAGGGGATTACAGAAGTGTAAATCTGAGCCATACTTTGGCTCATTTTGGGGTCGCTGCTATGTAACCCCTTGACGTGAATGTGCTCAAACACTGACAGGCTCAGATGTTGGGATGGTCCTAGGACCGATGTAGAGTCCTACGACTTATACCAGCCTGATTGCGCATTGTAAGTCGTGCAGTGCACACTGAGGCCCGACGGGCCAATCAGCTGCTCCCAATCAGTCGGATGATTTTCTTGCATGTTTGATATTTTGGTCGCACGACTGCAAACACTCGTACGGTGAGAGCAGAGCCATGTGTTGATTCCTCTGACTTTAGGACTTTTTGTCCTGATTGTGTCTGCACAAAAAAGTGACAGACAGCTTCCGAAATCACCTTGGCAACAACAGGCATGCCTGTTTAATCCGTCTTCCCCCTCCGATCATGAAAGAAAGTTGGCAGGAAATATCTGCAGACGTTCCAGCTGACAGAGCACATTTGTTTACCTCCAGAACATCCAACAGAACACAGGAGCTGCACTGCTGCCTGGATTTTTGTGCGTTTTATTTTGTGCTATCAGAGGATTAAACACAAAAATTCAAGGTCACATAATAACACAGACAAGCTGACCATGTGATGCAGTGATAGACTAGCAACTTCACACTCTGCAGGTTTTAATTACTGTCTTTGTCAATGGAGTCTGGTGGATTTGAAGAGCGATGCAGCAGCTGCTTTTGGTTTGAAAGAAAGCCTTTTACTCCTTAATAAGAAGGTCTAACTCTGCAAGGAGCCTTTCTAATATACCGAAACACATCCTGCACCTGTCACAGACAAGAAAAGTGTATCGGTGGACGTACTTTAATCAGGTGCATTCACCCCAAAGGATTACGCTGCAGCCATTACAGCCTGTTTCACTTCTGCAGACAGCAGCAAACTACTCTGGACTGTACAGTAAGTAGGCAGACATAGGGTCCAGGTTTAGAAATACCAGCAGTTCTCTTAATACAGAGAAATGTGAGAGAGGGAAACTTAATGTTAAGACCTGAGAGAAGCAGGAAACAAAAGCTCAAAAAAAGGGAGCTGAGAGGTTTCATCTGATCCCTGCAGACATGAATGGATACAGTGTCAGTGTAAATCTGTCTGCTGTAGGGATCTTAAGAAGGTAATGACTTTACATGCTGTGTTTTTTGAAAACTCTCAGCAGGATCTCTGCACACACTGTGGAAGCCTTTCCTCACATTTCACGGCTGGGATTCATTTTTATAATCAGATCAGGTCGAACTATGTGGGGCCGTTTTATCCTCAAACAATGTCCTTATTAAAAGAAGTGAAGAAACAGATTGTGTCCTGTCTGTCTGTCTGTCTGTCTGTCTGTCTGTCTGTCTGTCTGTCTGTGTCTCTGTCTGTCTGTCTGTCTGTCTGTCTGTCTGTCTGTCTGTCTGTCTGTCTGTCTGTCTGTCTGTCTGTCTGTCTGTGTGTCCTCTGTGTGTGTGTGTGTGTGTGTCCTGTGTGTGTGTGTGTGTGTGTGTGTGTGAGTGTGTGTGAGTGTGTGTGTGTGTGTGTGTGTGTGTGTGTGTGTGTGTGTGTGTGTGTGTGTGTGTGTGTGTGTGTGCGTGTGTGGGTGTGCGTGTGTGGGTGTGTGTGTGTCCTGTGTGTGAGTGTGTGTGTGTGTGTGCGTGTGTTGGTGTGCGTGTGTTGTTGCAGAGGGGTTACAGACCGCCTCTCCCGCCTGGACAGCAGCTACAGCGGCTGTTTGTTTAGGGGAGCAGACAGAGCAGGGGGCCGTGAACTTCGTGCCCCTGCAGCCTGAGCGGGAATGAGAGCTCCTTTTGTGTCGTCGGTGCGGGTCAGAGGCTAACAACACTCACTCATTTACTGCACCCGCTTCTTCCTGCTCGCTCTCATGGGAGGTTTGGAGCCTGTATCCCAGCATGCAGCGGGGCAGGAGGCACAGAAACACGGTGTCTAAGAGCAGGGTCATGTATACAATGTTAACAGTAAGCATGCTTTTGAAGAGTCTACCTCTAAAACAGCTGCTCTGGTTGTCCTCCTTGTCTCCGCTTGTCGTTATCTATAGAAGCATTTAGCCTCTTTGAGTACACTCAGAATGATCTCTTACTTAAGACTCCATTCAAAAGTCCTGGAGCCAGGGTCGTCAGGTCCCAGGTGAATTTTTGCAGTGACTTTAAAGGCAATGTGGGGCATGTTTGGACTACTGTGCAGACTTCTAGGGGTGTGAGTCTGTCAATAGATCAATTATTCCTGGTGCTCTCTCAGGACACTGCTGTATTTGCTTTCTTGTAATGAGACTCAAACGTATTAAACTCCAGACTACACCATCAGGTCGTAAACCTCGGCCATACATCGGGCTATAGACGCTGTGACTTCGGAGAGTTGTGGCCAGAGAATGTGTTAAATATTGCTGGCACCTCTCCAGCTACCAAACCTAATTCCATACTTTTACAGGAATTTGAACTGCATGGCGACCCTTCGGTTCCTAACCAAGGTCCCTTCAAATTTCGGACTGAGCTACTACCGCCCCATTACATGATCAACATCTGTCTAAAAAGTCAAATCCTAAATGAACGTAAAGAACGATTTGAGGCGTTAAGAAAAGGGTGTGTTAATTTAAACCTTATCTGTGCCAAAACCTGGAATCATCTGAGAGCAGAGCAGACGTTTATCAGAGATGATCTCTCACTTCCGGGTCCGTTATTACCCAAAGTGCCTGTTTCCTGTCTGAAGGGTTTTTCCCATCACACTTCACGGTTCTGGCAGACTTCTAAAACTGACGGTTTGTATCTATTTTTACTATCTTGACTTCATTCTGTGCAAGTTCATGCCACCATTAGCTCCTCTGCTCTGGGATACCACCCAACGTTAACAGGCTGGAGCAGGTTTCCTCCTCCATGAGGTCTGTACAGACACACCGTGAGCAGGAGCCATAAGGTTCACCATCACAGCCTGCATGGAGCTGAAGCTGTAAGATGATGGCGTGTTACGTCCAGTACGGTCCTAGAGTCTTTTGGGGTCCTAGTCAAAAATTCATTTGGGGCCCCTCCTACCATCACCATTACGTCTGCCAGTGTCCCGACACTTTCTCCTCGTCCTCTTTTTTCCTCTAATAATTCATGCAACGCTCGGCACGGCATGGAAAGTAGGTGGTGTCAGATTGAGCCCCTTTAGAGAGGTTTCCTACTGTCATTGGAAAATCTGCACATTTTGAGCCGCTGCTGTGGGGTCCCCCTACGGTCTGGGGCCCCAGGCAGTTACCTGCCTGGGGAAACACGAAACACAAATTTTGCAATGACAGTAGAAAACCTCCCTAAGGGGGCCCCATCTGACAGCACTCACTTTCGTTGCCCTGCTAAGAGTTGCATGAGTTATTGCAGTGAAAACCAAAGTTTGTCAATGAAAGTCAACAAAGAGAAATGAAGAAGAATGATCCGTCTGTAGGAGAGAAAAAAGAAACAGGAACAAAGAGGAGGAAGCGTCGGGACAGTGGCAGACAAAGGTGAGGAGCACAGGTTTGAGGGCCCCCCAATTGTTTTTGCCTAGGGCCCCAACAGACTCGAGAATCCTCACTGGTTTTACAACATGCAAGTCCTCTCAAACATATAGGCGGAAATCATTTCAGGTTTTCAGAGTTTAAGAACGAGACATTATAAGGTGAACTTTATACATAAAGGACCCTGTTCAGGAGCTGTTATCATGCAGGATAACGGAGTGAAGACGAAGTCATGGAGGGAAAACAAGAACCCAAACAAGTCTCTTCTGTGAATCCTGCCTGAGGCTGTGAAAACAAACGTGTGAGCTCAACAAATGTGCTCCCTGGGAGATGAACCATGATTGTTTTCAATGGTCAACATGTGACACTTCACACCATGTCGCTTTCTCCCGCCTAAAGTTTGTCTTTGCATTTCCCCATGGGCATCAAAATCATGTTAAAATAGGTGAACAATGACTGAACATGTAAATCTAAAAATAGGATAAAGATGTAAATGTGTATCACAAAGTCAAACATCTTGAATGATGTGCTGTTGGATATGGGTCATTTATTAAATCATATCTTTATGATTTGTCAACATAAAGGCCTGCAGCTCACAGTCAGTACCTTTAATTTCTCAGTTACATTTAAGGAATTGATGCATCTATGAAACCTAAATGGTCAGACAGATTATTCCAAATGTGTTGTTCGTAAAGAAGAAATCCTTTACTGCACGATAAACTGAATGTCTGAAGATAAAATCAATGGTGCCATGAGAGACTTGAACTCACCGTTGGCGTTTTTGCCACATATCAGATGCTCGTAGACCTGCAGAAGCCCCCACAGCTCTGCGTCGTTGTTGACGGCTCCCTCCAGCAGCTCTGCGGTCACCGGGCGACAGGTGACCTCCTGCTCCTCCTGCTCCTCGGTCAACCTCGCAGCCTTCAGCGCCCGTCCGACCACCTCCTCCATCAAACTCTCCATGCATGCTGTGAGGCAAAGGGCAGCGTACTCATGCACGCGAACCGACACACGTGTTTCCACCATCCACCTGAAGAAGCGGCCCACGGAGAGCGTCAGTCCGCAGCGCGCGGACTTGCTCCTCTGACGCGCAGTGTCCCCAGAGCTCATGCAGTGCAGGGACACAGCCTTCACCGCAGAGGAGACGCACTTCTCGGCCAGACCCCAGCTTAGCACCAGCCTCACCGCGCTCTGCACCTCCAGGCGTGTGCACCGCCTGTGGAGCTCACTGAGCCGCTGAGCCTCCCGGGAGATGCGCACCAAAGCCCTCCGAAGCAGAACGGACAAGCGGTGGACAGCCTCGCCGGTAAACGACGAAGAGGAACCGGCAACTCGTAGTATGACTTCCCGCAGCTCCCTCTCGGTCCAGGGACACTCCTCTAGCTCGGGCAGGCAGGGACACTTGGCTAGGATGTCCACCGCGTCCTCCGGCAGTGAGCTCACCGTGTCCCAGCTGCCGTTCCGACTGTACAGAGAGCCGGCATGCTGCCACCAGGTACCCCGATGAGGAGTGCTCGTGTTCGGCTGAGACTGCCTCGATCTACCGGAGGAGGACACGCTGAGGGACGGGCAGAGGTCCCCAGCAGCATAGCCCGAATCCAGGCTGAGGTCCTCCAGGGTTTTCACCAACAGATTGCTGGACATGATGTCAAGTTTTAAACGCACCTATCACTTCAGGCAAAGTGGAAAACTGAGCCAAAGTTTCCCATTCAATCAAACTTTCAGTTAAAGTGTGAAGACTGTGAACACTCAGACTGCAGAGAGCAGACTGTCATGCTGTGCCACAACCACAACTCACCAAAACATGAATGGGGATGAAAAGTGTGTTTTTCCTTCTGCACATGAACCAATCAGAACCAGAGTCCAGTCATCGCACAGCTAAGGATATGACTCCCCTACAGCGCCACCCTGTGGCCACAGTAGGACAATGATTCACATGCAGAGCTAGGGGGGGGGGGGGGGATAAGTAAGTTAATATTCAATATCTTCTACTTTTCACTTGTTTTATTTCTTAACTTCTGTAATGCTCAATGTTCTTCTTGTTGCTTTGACTTCTTTTTTATGCTTTAACAGCTTTTGTTTATTTTTGTTACTTTTACTTTCTAATTTCCTTTTATAGTTTTCATAATTAGTTAGAAAGATCATCAGTGTCTCACTTCCCTCCCTTCTGGACATTTACAACGCCCTCCTCACCCTCAAAGCATCCAGCATTATGTGAGACCCCAGCTGTCTGTCACACAGACTCCTCTGCCTCCTTCCATCTGAGAGACGGTACCAGAGCCTCCCTGCCGGCTCCACCAGACTCATGAACAGCTTCATCCACCAGGCTGTCAGGGAGCTGAACCCTCTCCCCTCTGCCCCCCACAACTCTGGACTTTAAACCTCCACCACCCATCATGAAGCAGTTCTCTCTCTCTCTCTCTCTCTCTCTCTCTCTCTCTCTCTCTCTCTCTCTCTCTCTCTCTCTCTCTCTCTCTCTCTCTCTCTCTCTCTCTCTCTCTCTTTCCCCCTCGTTCCCCACTGAAGAGGAAAATCAAAAGCCCTGAACACTTTATGCTCTGGCACTGCCATCTTTTTCTCCAAGTTAGAGCCTTCTTCTGATTTAAATTCAAGGCACTTTTGTTGTTGTTGTTTTTGAATGTGCATCATTTTGCTCATTATGTTTGTCCTTTTTTAAAATCTGTATTTTATCCTTTGTATTTTGTGTTCTTGTATTTGATATCTTTTTATACTTTTGTTAACTTGCTCCGTGGTTTGGAGAGAAACATTTATTTTTTATTTTTCTGTATGTCCATGTGTGACGGTCACTGCCTTAGTTTATAAACAGACTATTACTTATTGGTTCTGTCTCCCTCTTCCTCGAGGATTTAACTGGTTCAATTTAGAGAACCTGGGCCTGTTGCTCTCAGGGCATAGAAGCTCAGGGGGGATCTCTCTCTCTCTCTCTCTCTCTCTCTCTCTCTCTCTCTCTCTCTCTCACCACATGGACTCACATCGCACATTTTGAACACCGTTACACTTTTCTTCACAACACCCCACCCTTCATTTATGCCACACATGCACCTTCACCCTACTGACCGTACTGACAGACACACTCCATGTTTACTGTTCTCATGTCGTTATTAAAATAAATCATTATTCTCTGAAGTGAACTGGTGTCCTCTCTCATATTTGGCCTTTGAGCCCGGTTATGACACCATGCGTATGACAATAAAGATGACTTTGACTTTAGTGCTCTACTTTTGCATTTCTTTATTTTACTGACTTTATCACTGTTACCTTGTTATTGCTGTTATTGTGTTTTATTTGCTCTTACCACTTCTAATGTCTCTCTCTCTCACATCGTCTGGTCCTCCTGGTCTCTTTTCATGCTGTTGGGTTCTTACAGTATGAGAACCTCAGTCTGTAGGGACTTGGGTTGAGAGGGCCGCCGGTTCAAGTCCTGGTGATCATTTCTCCATTAATGCAGGTCTCTTTATTTGTGCAGGTTCATACAGGGTCACAAACCTCCTCTGGTGCTTGATTCATGTTATATTTTGACCAAAGCACAGCTCAGATTCTTCATTTAGACCACAGGGGACTGTTGGTGGAAAAGGGGGATAATATGATCTCATTTTTCAAACCCGGTGAAGTTCAGATGGCTGTTCATCGTGAGTCTTGTTTCTGCCTCTTAAAGGAAGTTTTTCCTCTCCACTGTAACTTTGCTAAATGTTGCTCAGCGCTCATGATGGATTAACGTCTGCTCTTTGTAATAAAGCAGTGAGTAAGGTGTTTCACCTACTCTTTGCAAAGTGTCTCCAGATAACACTTGTTATGAGTTGGCTCGATACAAATCAACACTATTCCTAAGTATTTTCTATAACTGTGAGTTGACTGTAGATGATCCTGCTTCAATCAGACGCTCTAAAAAAAAGCACACAGAGAATCCAAAGACGATAAAAGTTGTATTGTTTCAGCTCAAGGATTTCCCAACTTCAAACTTTGAACAAAAGGTGCTTTAGATTTCAGTGTACAACAAATCTGTAGCAAACCGTTCAACACGTCCACACTCCGACCAGAAGTACCGAACGACGTCACGAGATACTTTGAATTCACGTTGACTTCAGGCCGGTTGGTTGAACTGTGGATGCTTTGATACACGGATGAAGGAGTTTGAGCAAAGAATCAGATATAATCACATGTTTTAAAGGCATTACATAGCAAGACTTTGATTTGTTGTCATCCTAAATGTCAATTCAACCCTTTCTACATTTCTACTCCTAGATCTAGAGACATGCTTCGCCTAAAGCGACCACAAGATGTCAGCGTTTCACTATTTCTAAGCACAGAGCTGCAGAAACGGTTTTCCATACCTGGTCCTAACTCCCCTAACCTACTGGTTCTACAATACTGTACATCTTTAAGCACGAGGTAAACAGAGTCTGACACGTCTAAATCTAGATCCTTTGTTTGTAAGACTAAAAACACATTTCAGCGTTAAAGGAGCTCGTTGGAAATGCAGCAGATGTTCCAGTTGAAAAGGATGACGAGCCCAGGAGCGCTCAGAGGATAAAACAATAAATAACCGAGCAAGAAAAAAAACACCTCTTTAAAAGGAGCTTCAAAGTGTACAATCATAACAGTGAGCCAGCTCACCGAGTCAGATGATTTCTGTTCAGTCCAACAACACCTGACAGTCTGTTTTTGTCCGCCCGTCGTGTTTTGTTACATGACCTCACTCCCTCTGGGTCTGAGCAGGGTTCAACATCAACAGCGTCCACCGGAGAACTGAAGCGGATCCGAGTAAGGCATCGAGACATTTGATACAAAAAATAAAAAGAGTAACTCTGCGAGCAAACATTTTACAAAGGCTAACCCGAGAGACATTTGTTCTCTAGCAAAACATTACAAAACTACAAAAATGTTTATTCTTGTTGTAAAGGGTGGATGCCTCAGAGACTCCTGAATAATAAAACTCTTCCCGGGTGATGCAGACAGGAAACTGAGTCGATGTGATGTCGTTCTGCGAGGTCTCTCTGTGCGGCTTCGTCTCTTAGTGTCCCGTCCAACATCCCTCCAATTCTGGGAGATAAGAACATTTTATCAAACTGGAATTCAACATGCTTGGTGCAAAAACGAGTGAAAGAAGCGTCTCTGTGAAGACTCAATCATGATATCTTTTAGAGCCCGACCGATTTATCAGCCTGACGATAATACCGCCGATAATAGCATATCCAGTGACTATCTTATCGGCTAATTTATCGCAGATATGCACCGATATGACGATTTTTATTCACCAGTCAAAAAGGATCTTTTGAGTTTCATTGCATTACACTAGCAGTTCTCTTTCCCCAGCAGAGGGCGCTTTATGGATTACAACAAGCATCACCTCTCTGCAGAGTGTCAAGTGGTGACGCTCGAACATGCTCAGTTACATCTACAGTCTACATTTTACTGTTTATCTTTTCCACAAGTGTTTGATTACTGCCTTTGAGGGATCAAATGTGCATCTCTGTCTCTACAGATCGAACATAGATCTAAGAAAGATATCGGCCGATATATCAGTATCCGATCTTTTTTCTCCCCAATATCGGTATCAGCCCCAAAGATCTCATATCGGTCGGGCCCTGATATCTTTAGTAGATAGTGATATCTGTAACTTCTCTGCCCTTAAACCACATTTATCTGGTTTGCATTGGGGAAGAATTTCACCGCCAAAGAAGTGTGCAAGTTTCTGAGAAACATTTAAAAAAGAAGAGTCAAATTGAAGTCCTACAGTTCCCAAAGTGCAACTCACCTGGAACTTTAGAGATTGAAACTGAGCCTGCAAAGGAACTTTACATCCCATATATGTATTTTAGATTTCGGTTACAGATTTGACATCTTGAATCCCCAGTTTAGACAACACCTCAGTGCTGAAGACAAACTGGTCTTCAGTGGGTATGCGGTCATCAAGTGTAGAAAGAAGAGTAATAAGTTACTTTTGGGCCAAAGAGTAAAATCTTTCACTAACTTAAAGGAGATCTATTCTGCTGCTCCATATTTAAATACACACATATAATCTTACGATGTTGGATGTCAGTACTAAACCATTTTAAACACAAGATACTCAGTTGTTGGCGTAATGTGGTGTCCTGCTGCTCTGAACGAGACTTTACAAGAACTTGGCGAGACTTGGCCAGAACCCGTCGTCAGGTAATGCCGACGTATCAGAGCAAAGCATGGAGCGAAGTTAAAGGACACGCCAACCCGGCAGCTCACTCAAATGCTGCATTCAGGTGCTGCTCGGGTGGTCCCAAGTTTGCGAGTTGGGAAGTCGTTCTCCGTGTGTTCACGTGATTTCAGTTTGGAAAGTCTGAATGTTGTAACAACAGCACAAAAAAGCGCTGATGCTACAAAGAAGATCTGTGAATGTCTCTGTCACCAGTGAGATTTGAGCAAAAAGTTGATGTGCATAATATGTGAATTAATAAAAAGTTTGTTAACATTAACTAAACGTATTTTGCCCACCATGGGATGACGTTTCTGACGTCAAGTCGGGAAGTCGGGCACCTAATTCTTTTCCGAGTTTCCGAGTTGTTGTTCCGACTTGAGCAGGTGTTCATGAGCCTTTTACAACTCAGAAACTCATTTGTCCGACGTGTCCAACACCACATGAATGCACCAATATTTCCCTGTGACTGCAAACAGAGCTGGCCAATCAGAGGAGAGTGGGCGTGTGGGGAGGGGGGGGGGCCTTAAAGAGACAGCAGCTGAATTGATTCGTTTCAGGCAGAGGCTGAAATGAGGGACGCCAGTATCCGATAAAAAAGGAGGTTTTTGAGCTGCACATCTCACAGCGCTCCTCCCAGAGTGACATCATTAATGGTGAGAGTGAGGATAATAGATCTCCTTTAATAATAATCTGAAGAAATCGTCCTCCTCTTTGCATTATGGGATGCAAAGAAACCATGCCGCCACAACTAATCTGGATTTGCAACATATTTGTTGCTTAAATAAAACTGATATTAATCGTTGTGATCGGAGAGGGTTGGCTGGTCCATTTTAATGCCAATGGCTTGTTAGTTTAGATTTTTCGTAGACGGGGTACCCTGGTGATTTCCCAGTTCTTCTGGGAGGATGTACAAATTCAGACACTGCAGCTGTTTCTCCGTTTCTGCACCAAACAGCGAGTCCAACCGCTTCTGATCTACAACTACATATTTAATAACCTGCCACTTTACCTGAAACTTCTCTTAATTTAGCCTCGTAGAGTCATTAAAAAACTTTTTAGGATTGCTAAATTAAAATTATTGGTCCTGAAACTAATAATTAACTGATGAATAATACTTTTTTACCAAAACATGAATCCAGGAAACAGCTTTAAATGTCTTAACGCAAGCTTCTCAGAACCTTTCAGAGTGAACTCATGACAGATTCAATCACTCGAGAAACTGTACGCTCATTTCATGAAACATCCGTAGGCTGTGTTTCCTCTGACGCGTCACTCGAGTCCTGGTTCAGGTGTCTGTTGGTCAGAGTAGAGGTCTGCTCCAGCAGCTGGGCCAGGTACCTGTCCTCAGGCCTCTGTGCTGCAGACAGACTCTCAGATTGCACCAGACCCAGGGACGGCGAGGCCGCCTGGACTACGGGAGCTGAAACAGTCCGCGGGACCTTGCAGGAGGATTGTTCGGTGTTGATGGATGAGCGTGTGGTCAGAGAAGAGTCGTCTGCAGAGTTTGGTGAATCTGCAATCTGTGGTTTCATTTCATGCCTTCTCTGGTTTGGTGGTGACGGGTGATCCGCTGTGACCACCGTGTGACTCTCTGGGGGCTGGTAAGGCGGAGGCCCAGTAAGCGGGGAGCCGTCAGGGGTCAGCGGGGCCTGGCTGTGGATGATGATGGGGTCTGGGGAAGGCAGCGGGGCCTCCTCCTGACCGACAGCTTCGAGTTCCTGGGGGTCCTTGGAAGGGCTCTGGTCCAGGGAGATGGAGTCAGGGTGGTGTGAGATGATGTGGAGGCTCAGGCCAGCTCTGGGGAACCCGCTGGCTGAGGACGGCTTCCCTCTGGAGGGACTCAAAAGCACCGGCAGCTCCTGACCCAGAGGCTTACGAGGCAGCTCCTCCGGCTTCCCTGAAAACACAACACGTGCATAAATAATATTCACTGATAAAAGTAGTGCTTTAACTATTTCTTAGATGTAAATGGAAAAACCCCATCATGCACACGGTGCACATAAAGTTGAAACATGTTGTGCGTTACATTGCAGCCTGTTTTAAAGACACTGGCTGAAACAATCTACCGGAGCAATCCCAACTTGTTTGGTACATACAAGTCATTTAGAGTCCCAAATATCTCAAAATACTAAAAAGGCCTTATAGGTTGCAGACAGTAAAGTCAGTATCAGTCCGTTTAGAAGATCGTGTGTAGCTGCGTACCTGGTGGAGGAAGGTCCAACTTCATCTTCCTCAGTTCCGTCATGGAGGCCTGAAGCTCCTCGATGATCACGTCATCACTGTAGAAGAAAGATTGAGCGATCCTCTCCTGCAGGAACTCTCTGAGCTCCTCCAAAGACATCTTCAGCAGACGCTCTGCACGCACACATGCACACACACACACACACACACGCGCGCACACACACACACGCACGCACGCACACGCGCACACACACACGCACGCACGCACGCGCACACACACGCACGCACGCACACACACACAGTTTAAAATGTTGAGACATTCCTTTAAGGATATTTCCCCCTTAGAGAGTTTGTGTTTGACACAGTCCACACTATCATGCCGAGTATTAAACCAAAATACTTTTATAGTAAAGGTGAAGTGATTTCTCAAGTGCACAAACACAAAAAAGATATGCCTCTATTTAGATAGGACAGTGGATAGAGTCAGATATCGGGGAGAGAGAGAGAGTGGGGAATGACATGCAGGAAAGGAGCCAAAGGTCGGACTCGAACCCGGGCCCCTCGTCTGGAGGACTGCAGCCTCCACACATGGGGCACTCACCAACCAATCAGCTACCGGCACCCCGATTCCCAAATCTTCTGACGATGTTTTTAATCCAAAACTCAGAATAAAATGATACTTTTGAGATGTTTCATTCATCGAAAGTTATTCTAGTTTTACATTTAAAGGTCCCATATTCTCATCCTCTTCTTCAACCAGTGTAAATAAGTCTCAGAGCTCCCTAAAACATGTGTGTGAAGTGTCTTGTTCTAAATCCACTCTAATCCTGTATTTGATCATGCCTATAAACCCCTCTATTTCAGCCCTGCTCAGAACAGGCTGTTTCTGTGTCTGTAGCTTTAAATGTAAATGAGCTGTGTCTGACCACGCCCCTCTCTGGAAGGGCTTGGGTGGCTCGGGCTTTCTCTCTCCATGTCCTATTGTTTACGGTGAGAAGGCAGACTCAGAGGGCAGAACAAACACCTAGCTGTGGGAGTGTCACCCACCTGGGGGAGGGGTTACTGCCCTTTGTGATGTCATGAAGGGAAAATCTCCAAACGGCCTGTTTGAGCACACATTTTCTGAAAAGTGGAGCAGGCAGAAGACGGAGAGGATGGACTTTTCTCATCATTGGGGGGTTTGTAGACAGACTAGGGACAGACTAATATTTATTAAGAAAACAGAAGATAGCTGCTACATACAGGATGTTATAAAAATAGGGCCTATAATTACAAACAGACTCCCCTTTAATGTTAGGAGCTGTCTGTTATGTCCTTACTCTTGTGTATCTTCAGGATGGTGTAGGACATGGCGGTGAGGAGCCTCTCTCCCTCCAGGATGAAAATGTCCCACAGACGGAGGGTTAGCGTGAACGGCGTCTGCAGGAACAGAAACACAACAGGTCATCGTGTATCACCGTGAGACATCTGAAGCTGTTTATGCCAGCGGTTTCACATTATCTGCAGTTCTCCTCCGGGCCGGAGTCTGTATGGTTCCTTTGGTTCTGTCCCAGACCTCAGAGGCCAGCAGGCCCCTCTGAGCTGAGCCACTCAGCGGGACGGAGAAGTGCTGACAGCGGCTGAATCCTGCCAGACCACCACCACAGGATTGTGGGCATGCATGACGGAGACTAATAGCAGTTTAACTTAACAGCTTTTAATGCTCCCTTCTAATGCAATGTCCCTGAGCTCAAATATCTCCAGGACTTTTACTGCTGATATCATGCAAAATGATCTGTAAACAAATTCCTTTAGTTATACACTGTTTAAACTTGCTGCTGCATTTGTAGTTTGCACATTGCTGTAGATAAAGTTTGTGTTTTTGAAGGCAGAGATCTTTTTTTGGTCCATCTGCAGTATAATGTTGTGTTCCTCCTGGGTTTGTCCTTTTTCCAGCAGAACACAACATCACATCAGACGTTCATTTAGATGCTAATGTTGCATATTATTGCAATTAATTCCCTTATACACCAGAGTAATAAGGGGATAGCTTCGTCTTCGTTTTGTGTCAGGAATTCAGTTTGTGTTTCCCTTGGTCTGTTCATTTTTGATGCAATCTATTTATTTATTCTGGGAGTGAGATCGCTCCGTGTATAAATTGGCCCCTCGTTGCTTACATTAGAGAAACAAGCCGGTGCAGAGGAAGCCTTCATGCAACTGCTGCCTCATCTAAATCCTGATCATCATTTCAGATTTGAGTAGTTAGTTAAATACAGCTAAAGAGCTTGGGCCACACATATTTGGAACTCGGGGACGAGAGGAGATAAAATGTTTTGAACTATTCCTGCAAGTTGCTTCGTCAGCAGCTGCAGCATGAGCTGTCAAGGCTGCAACATAATCCTTTGGGACAAACTGGTTCAATCAGAGTGCCACCACAGAGTTCTTGTTTTTGTCACTGACAGGCTCGATGAGGGGATCATTTGTTATGGCAGCAATGAAATACCTCGAGGCAAACATGCCGTCTAAAAGTAGTTTTTGTTGTTCTTTCACTGACGGACTCAGATTGTTATTCTTAGTTTCTGACATCATAACAGAAACGATCCCTGCAGAGATAAAGCTTTTGGTTAAAGGGGGAGACGGTTTTTTAGTCAGAAACAGCTGTTACATCTCTCTGGAAACACACCAGACTACACGGACGTTATTAAACCCTGCAGAACACAGGAGTGGGTCGTCTGTCTCGGTCAGTTATTACTTTGGGCAGTGGGTAACTTTCTTCCAACACAATATTCGTGTATTACAAGCGTCGTTCCAAAAGTAAAAAGAAGGATATAACTCTTGTTAAAAATGCTGGTGGTGCTCTGCTGGTGACAGAGAACTGCTGGTGTCATACAACGAAACTCAAGTGAAATGCTTTTTGACTGGTGAACAAATCTAAGAATATCTGCGATTACAGCCGATACTGAAAGTCACTGCATATGCTAATATCGGCCGATATTATTCGGTCGTGTTTTTAGTAAAAATACCAGAAATCCAGAGGCTTCATGAGCTCCTCAGGGCATGAGTTTTTGTTATTAACTGGGGGCGAGTGATCACACAGTGATGACAGAAAATGGATAAAGAAAGGCAGCATTAGTGAAGCAGGTTTCTCACCCTGTCAATGAAACACTGCAGGAACCACTTGGTGCAGTAAATCCCTGCAGACATCTGCTCCCTGTCCTGTGGAGAGACACAAAGCATCAAACATCATCGCACATCTGATATGTTGCTGCAGAGCTGTTCCTCTGCCGGCATCTTCTGTTATGAAATAGTTGCGCAACGGTGATCTCACCAGATGTTTCTTCAGCTTGGGGATGAGTTTGGAAATAATCTGATCATGATGTGCCTGGAAACGGTGAAGTTTGGGAAACCCGGGCACAAATAATCCTGAGAGAGAGAGAGGGAGGGAGAGAGAGAGAGAGAGAGAGAGAGAGAGAGAGAGAGAGAGAGAGGGAGGGAGAGAGGGAGAGAGAGAGAGAGAGAGAGAGAGAGAGAGAGAGAGAGAGAGAGAGAGAGAGAGAGAGAGAGAGAGAGAGAGAGAGAGAGAGAGAGAGAGAGCGCGAGCAGGCAGTTTTTAATCCCACATAATACAGGTTTAAAAATGTACTGGACAAGCTTGTATGACATAAGCATTTAATTCATTGTCTTTGCTCTTAACGTCCCCTCACGTTGAAAATGCCCTCTCACCCACCGTGCATGCCGTGTCTCTGATTGGTCAGCAGCTGTGACAGGGCCCAGAAGGCGTCTTCCTCGTTCATGTACATCAGCAGCAGGGCGGCGATCTCGCTCATCCCCTGACAGTAGCTCACCTCCTGCAGGCAGCAAAGCAAAACGAAGAACAATGACGTAAGTTCTCCTGTTCTGTTTTAGCTCCTGATCGTCCCAGCTGTCAGAGGTTCAGTAAACTTTCATTATCTCTTAAAAACTAAACGTGGACAATGTAGTAAAAGCTGTCTCCGTCCACCACAGGAGGTATCATAGCAGTGTTTTTGTTTTTGTGATAATAAACACGTTGTAAGGAGAAGCTAAGTTTAATTCCTTAAACGCACAGGATGTCAATCAAAACAACAACAAAAGATGATGCGATGCTGGTGGGGAATCATGGGAGTGATTCTCTCTGCTACAAGTTAGAAAGAGTTTGGACATGCATCTTCTTTTTGAGTTGTCAAAGAATGAAGCGAAGAAGATGTATACGTTGCCAAATGGCGTTTCTTATATCTACGTTTTGTTTGACGATTGAGAAATTGATGAATTAAAAAGTTTGCTACTTTGACTGGACTGCAGGTGTGTCTCTCCCTCTGGGTCTGCTTTCACTGACCACTCCGTCTCACCTATTGTCCCGCCCACAACACTATCTTATTGGCTAGACGTCACACGAGTAATACTGAAGCCAAGGCGCCACTGACGTGCACAGAGACGAGAGCAGCCTGCAGCAGGGTCTGCGGTGGAGCATTTAAACAAAGTCACCTGTAGTTTAGTTTGTAAAATTCAAAATTCTTTGACGGCGCTAAAAAATCAACATCGGTCGACCCCTAATTTTTAGAGAGGGTGGCTATTAATTATCACAGCATTTCCAGCCTGCCACGACCTTTAACGCTCTATCGTATCTCTATAGCTTTCACGTACAGGATGCACTCCTGAAAATGTCTAGATAATTTCAGGGGGACTGCTACGGATATTCTCCTGACCTGGCTGTTGACACATGCTCCTCACAGCAGGAGACTATCACTGTCAGACAGGAGGGGGGCGACACCGCTATAATGAGAATATTTACCTTTCTATCAATGCTACATGTAGTTCAACAGAATCACAATCTGAACTAAAGAGTGGAGAAGAACATACTGGAGAACAGGAAACAGAATGCAGCAGGTTCATTAGAGCACGGAGATCGTAGAGGTGGCGTGCAGACAGTCTATGCACCTTACAGCAGTCACAGGATATAAACGTCACCTCCCCCTTGAGGTGAATTCTCCTGATTATTTCCTGCTGCGTTCTCACATCAGCTCACTTGGACTTTCTGCGGAAAAAAACACTAGGAGGCTGGAGGAGAAACTCCGGGTGAAGACCGTAAAATTTGGCCGTCTGCGTTCACACATGCAGCTCTTCCTGGAATTATCAGGAGTTTTTCTGGAGTTTTCTGCAGGTGTGAAAGCCCTATATTTAATGATGGTGTAACTTCTTATTTTTCAGTATATTTCTCTGAGACAACGAACCAGAAACATCCCCGACATGTTGTTCCAGTTAAAACCCCATCACGTGGATGAATCCTTGAATTTACACCATTTGTTTCCACCAGCTGCGGCTTTAACGAGTGCCGTGACGAGTAAGTCCTGTGAAAGCAGACTGGCCTTTACGCTCAGAGGTGTCCTGAATCAGCAGGCTTACACTGTTTCCATTGGACAAATAAAAGACAAACATACTGAACTGTAGAAACATAGAATGAGCCTGTAGTGGAAAGAAACACATCGAGTCGCTGCTCCACTCAGGGAAAAGAAAACGGGTAAATCAAGTTAAACTTAAGTGCTTCATGTGATGAAGGAAAAACAGCCACTCACTGTGTTGTAGACGGAATACGCAGAGAGGACATGGAAGAGGGACTGCTGCCTGCAGAGAGGACGAGAAGGAAACAAAACCACATGACGGAGGTGGAGAACAGGTTCAGGACCATATTCACATGGGGGCCGTTTTCTGGTGCGAAGTTTGAGTCACGTTTAGCAAAGTCTGCGTGAAAAAACTTAAAAATGGACGAGAAACTTACTCACTTGTGTTCCAGCTCTTTCTTTCAAACGATTCGATAAAGGAGTTGGATCCCAAAGAGGTTTCATAAAAAGGATTAAGCAACTATTTTAAGGATCCACGATGTTGAAGGTAAGACCACCGGCGTGTGACGGTAAACATACTTTTACTTCAGCTAACGTGAAGTAAAAATGAACAGTAATGGTGACTGCAAACACTCGTATATTGGACAATTCGGTCATGTTGGCATTGTCTTTGTGCACTTCAGACTGTGCAGGAGTTTGCCTTAATTAAAAACAAGTAATGACCCCACATTGAGTGCCTCAGACTTCTATTTTTGTTGCTGTTAAATCAAAAGATCCTTCTGCAATCTGGAAACATTCATTGCATTAAAAATAGTGCATGTACATCTAAATACGGTATGTCATCTCAAAACCCTGGGCATTGACATATTTATCTAAATTTCTTTACAATTGAAGCCTCCCTAGCAAACTATTAAAAGGTGGAGTTGCCCCCTCCTCCTGGGCTCGCACTCACTGCAGGATGTAGTGTGGATGTTTACTGCTTGTACCTACACTGCAAGCTACCGCACGCTAGCACAAGCTAACCGCCAGTGTTTGGCACCTTCCTGTCCAACAGGAAGCAGACCAACTCCACGTCCACGGGTAAAAGCCAACGCAAGGTTCACCCTCATTTTAGAACAAGTTTTATCTGCTCGGTGTTTCTCCTCACTGTGATTTTATTTTCTCTTCTTTGCTGCTACGTCCACGTCCAATCGCTGAATTGTATCCACTCCTAAACTCACCTGCTGCGCTGTCATTGGCTGGAGGAAACACACCAACTCCGCCCAGAAACGTCCCGAGTCAACCAAAACAAACCAGAACAGTAAAATCCAGTCAGAGGACAGGGTCTCTGCAGACACAGTCACCACCACACATGTACGGAGGCCCAGAAGGGACGATGGAGCAGCTTTACTTTAGGAGTCTGTATTTTATTTTGAAGGAATAAGCTGCTGACTGTATCTTTAAGGAGGAGGTTAAAAAATGTGTGCAGTAAAGTCGGTTTGAACTTCTCACTCTGCTTTAAATCAAACGCAGACGGAGAATGTGACTGTAAACTGTTTTTCTGAACACACACACAGAGAGAGACTCACTTGACTCCGAGGCGATCCATGAACATGATGTGGTTCCGAAACGTCCTGTTGATGTCCAGGTCGATCTGTTTGATCTCAGACGAGTACAGTCGGGCCTGCTCCTTCATTTTCTGAGTGTGAGAGGAAAGAGCAGAGCCAACGAGGACGGGTCGGCCCGTTAACAGATACTTAACAGGCTCAGTGAAGTGGAATAAATATTACAATGACACTAAAACAGGCTTCTCTCACAGACTTCATAGAGTCCTACTGTGACTTTGGGACAACAAAAAGTGCTTCAAAAATGTTCTCATTGTTCCTTCTAATACAGTAAATCAATTTTTTCTTATCATCCCTCAGAAAGTTAACCCTTAAACTGGATAAGAATCTGATCATCAAAGATTTACTGAGGGGGGGACATTTTAAAGTTGGGAGATTAAACATGCAAACACTGACCACCCCCCCCTCATTTCACATTTGTCTGCAGGCTGAATCGTACTATTTTCCCACACCTCGTATTTGCCCTCGTTCTCTTTCTTCTTCGCCTCCACGTCCAGCATCAGCGCCCAGGCCCGGCCTCGGAGCTGCAGGGGAATGCCCTTATAAACCCGTTTGACCATCTGAGAGCAGGGAAGACATAAACACTGGGTGAATAAAAAGCCAGAGGGTTTTTAGAAAGCTGTTTCTGTGAAGCATGAGTCACCGGAAAGTTTGACCGCCTACAGATCGCCCACGACCGTATTCACAGGAACTGAACGGTTTTAGACATTTTCAGTGAACATGCAGCCACACAGGTTTCCATGTGTGTCCGTCAGACGTGGATCCAAAGCCTGCTCAGCATAAAGTCAGCGTTTTCTTTACTGTTGAAGGTGTTTTATTAAACTTCTAGCAGCAGCAAGAACTGGGAAATGCTTCTTTTATAAACTATGATAATACCAAAATAAGCCTAAACTACCAACCCTTAGCTCCAACTCTACAGGGAAAATAACACGATGCATTGAGCCCAGATTAGTTGGAAGGTTCAGGTTCACGACTGGGATTAAAGCTCCTCTCAATATGAACAGTTATGAAACAAATATCTTCCTCTGAAGCTGCTTCCAGGTTTCTGTGAAGTGGACACAGCCACCTGAAGTCTGACAGAAAAACTAAATCTAGGAGCTAAAACGTGTGTAAACGTTCTCTGTGGGTCTGACACCACATCCAACTGTGACACATTACACTTAGCTGATGTGCGACGACTTAGCATGACAAATATATTGTTTTAAAACACTTAATAGTCCTTTAAATGCAGAACTATGATCACGTTTGTACATTTAGGTTGAAAGTTGTTCAGACTGCTGGATGTTTTCTCTTCTGACTCATGTTTCAGGGATTACGATGAGCTCTGATCCAGAGCGTTTCTGTATGAGTGAGCGTGTAAGAATTCACTGTTTTGCAGAGGAATCCGTTTCTGGACTCGACGTTGACAGTCGTAGTGATTCACTGTGTGACCTCGCAGTTTCATGGAGAAAGCAGCTCCCACTTCACGGCCTTTTTCTCAGCAGACGTGTGAACTCTTCTGCCGTGATGTCATTTTTCATTTTAATAATAAAGCGTGTTTATGGTTGAGGTCTGGGGTGCGTTGGCTGTTACTCACTCTGTCACTGCTCCTGTATTTATCCCACTTCTTCACCATCTTCAGCCACTTCTCTGCTCTCTCTATCTCCAGCTGTTTCCTCTGTGAACAAACAGGAGCGGGTCAGAACACAAACAAACGACTACCTGCTACTCCTGTGTCCGTCCACTGCACATATTCCTTTTTCTTACCTTTTCCTCGTGTGCTGTCGGCGCCGGCAGCTCATCCTCACTGTAAAAAAATGCAAATAAAAGAAGCAGACCGTCGGGTTAAAAAAGCTGCCGACACGTGTGCGAAGAGAAAAACAAAGACTGGACTTACAGCATGAAGCCGAAGCGGTCGATGACTTTGTAGATACTGTAGTCAGCATCTTCCCAGGGGTCGACCTCCACCCCGCCCTGCCTGCCCTGCACACACACACAGACAAACGCATGAAAACACACATATTAACTGAAGCCCCTTTTCCACCAAAGGTCCCTCAAACTAAAATTTACAAGGACTAAGGGCACACTCAGACTAGGCAATCCGTACCGTGCCTAAGCACGCCTCAACCCTAAAGTCCAGTTGTTTGACTAGGGTGAGTGCTCCGATCAGTGCTCAAGCTCGGTACACTTCCTTGGCCGTGGCACGCTTGGAAGAGGTGTGCTTCGGCACGGTACAGATCATGCACGAGCACAAGCACGGGTACAGAACGTGGACAGCCTTCATTATGGAGAAGTCCCGGAGCTGTCATGTGCTCTGTGTTGTTCTCCTAAGTGTGGACGTGGACTCGACCACGCATCCCTTGTTTGTCCTTTTGTCCGTCTGTCTTGTAACTAAGCACGCTTCATGATCAGGTAAAGTCATGCATGTGTTGTATTACGACGTTATGTACAAGAGGTAACCATGCTCAGGCCCGGTTAGTCCTGGAGCAGTGTGAGTGCAGGCCAGCGGGGGAATTGGGAGGGGGGACAATCGTGATTAAGCAAGTTACTGGACAACTTTGTCTCATGTGAGTGCGCTCTAAAAGGTTCCTGTGGCTCATAGTTCCACTCAGTGTGAAGTCCGGAGAAGATGATGCAATCCAGGCTGTATTTGTTTGCAAACGACTTCATTGACTAACGATGGAAAGGAGACGAGTGTTGTGTTTAATGTGTCTTTAAAAAGGAAAGAGCACTCTCATGAAAGAGTTAGAAGAACTAGAACTGGAAACCTCACTCCCCCCTTTTCACCCAAAGCCAAAGAAACACCTTTAAAGAAGATAAATGATATCAACCCCAGCAATGAAAGAGTTAATAATAAGTGGGAGCCAAGTGAAAAAAAAATTGAAGAAGAAGAGCAGCTTGTGGAGTTAAGGCAACAACAGGAGAAAAAATTCTGGTTTAACACCGTGTCATTGAGCAACATGCTTCTCACACACAGATAGGCCGGGACTACACACACATGCACAATCTGTTTGTGGACCTGCATTAATGGAGAGAGTCTAAATCTAAAGTTAGAAGGAGGACATACTGGCTGCTGCATTGTTGTCAGAGAAGCCAGCACTTCAACATAGCATGTTTCCTTAATGTCTGATCATAGAGTAAGCTCACTTTATCATTTCACTCAGTAGATGTATCACTGATTGGTCTTTTAAATACAGCAGCAGCAGTTTGCTCTAAAAGGTTAAATCTTCAATAAGTCAAACTGTAGCATGAAAACTGTCCGACACAAACGAGCGTTCAGAATCTGGAGTTATATTTTTGTCACAGAAAAAATCCATTTCGGCTTCGATCTGGTCCCAGTGTTGACATAACAGAGAGGGAGCTAATCCTCTGACAGCCTAACCGGAGAGGCTTCTCACTCCGCTCTGAAAAACAACACGCCGCTCTGTGGTTGGCTGCGTGTCTGGAAGGCAGCCAATCGGCCGGCTGCTCTCAGGCAGAGGAGAGAGAGGGTCAGCGTGTGCTCACAGAAACTGAACGGCTTCTTCGGGATTGAGTCGGCACTCTGAGCCCCCAAGGCGCTGAAGTGATGTCAGCGTCATGAAAGTGAGAGGGCTAAAAATACTTCCTGACTGAGGCAGAGACGGAGAGAGAGAGAGAGAGAGAGAGAGAGAGAGAGAGAGCAAGAGAGAGAGAGAGAGAGGAGATCAGATCCTTATGAGTTTAAATATGTGTCTCTGCTGATATACTACTTCTGAAATCAGAGGATCAATCACTAAACGAATGATTTGAAAGCATCACTTGTGAGACAGAAGCTGAAACTGAACACATTTTAACTGGTTTAACCGTTAGGGCGTGGTTCAGACGCAGATTTCTCTGGGATTGGATGACAGCCAACGAGAACAAGACAAAACTGTGAGCTCATGTTTTATCTTCTGGAAGATTCAGCTTCTGATATGAATCTAAATCAGATAAAAATATCTCAGGCCCCGTGTCCACCTAGCGGCAGGCCTGCCCCAAAAAATTGTCTGGGCCCCTGAAAGGCAGAGTGAACGGGCCCTCTGCAGACGCCATTTAAACAAATCAGTGCATAAGTATCTGGTCAACTTTTAGGCCCCGTGTCCACCCAGCGTTTTTTCCAGGCAGAAAAGCGCTGGCTGTACGCTCGGGAGTGTTTGCATGAAGCGTTTGGTTGTCTCTATGACAACAGTCTGTTGACAACGGCCGCTGTACTGTATGTCCGACACCGCTCCGTGACTTTTTACTGCATGTTTTATATTTGAGATCTTTTATTTCCCGATCACATGATGATATAACGTAGGCTGTATACTTTTAAAGTACAACTTACAAATGATCACACAGGTGCTAATTTCAAAGTGTTCATATTTACACAATGTCTGACTAGATTCTAAGATTGACTTTTTTTCTCAATTTATTTGGATTAACCAATCACAGCTTCTGAAAAAATGTGTCATACCGAGCAACGGGTCAACCCCGCCTCCTCGCTAAGATAAAAGTTTCTCTCTCTTCCTCGCTCAGAGTCGCTCTGAGAATGTCCCTGAATCCCTCCTATGCTAAGAGTCCTTGCTAGGATGTCAGGAGCTCTCTGAGAGGATTCTCAGAATGTGTCTGAGTGCGGGCCTTGGTGTTTGGAGATATTTGGGATATTTAAAGTCGGACAAAAACAGAGTAAAGTGCTCTGTAAACAAGTGCAGCTAAAACGGGCAACACCACAAAGTTTTTTCACCGCTTGAAAAGATATGACCTGTTAGATGATGACCAAACGTCCCAGACGAGTGATGGTGGACCCTCAGCAAGCAGCGGGCCAGTATACTCACCAGCAGCAAACTGTCATATCAGCGTTTTCCAGCTCCGTGCTCATGATGGTGAAATGTTCCTCTTTATCATGTTCTGACAATAAATACAAATTGAACCACAATCAAGCGTCTGTTTTCTTCAACTTTCACTCAGGAGCAAAGATCAGCCTTTAAATGTGAAAGAAATAATTATTTGACATTTATCGTGATAACGCATTTAGTGACATCGCCCAGGCTTAAATAGAAGCCTTGCGTATCTGCTGCAGAGGGCTCCGGACTGCCGGAGCTGAGACGGACCGAACATGTATCTAGTGGAATTTAGCATTTACTTTATTTAGTATGTCTCTGAGGCAGGATGTCAGCACTCAGTGATGAACAGCTGAGCTTTCTCCCTGCCTGCTGCTCCTCTCTGCACATGTGGCCGGAAACCAGCAGCATCCCGACACAGACAACACGATGACCGGGACTAACGCCAGCCCCCGGAGGTCAGTGTCAAGTCAATCGTTGCACAGTGTGTCACAGCTGTTGCTATGGCTACACAGAGCAACACCCCCTCCACCCTCACATCTACTCCCTCCTCTCTGCTCCGAGCTGCTGAGCTAAATTCAACCTCTGAGCTTGTCTCCATTCCCCCCTCGTTCCATTTTCTAGCCGCACGTTCATCAGAGCTTCTGGGATAAGACGCCTCTCGCTCTGAGTAAAGACGCAGACAGCTTTAATGTTGAAAGTGATGATAATAGATCTCCTTTAAAGACAGCGAGGACGGAGAGTAAGGGATCGTGGGATGATAGCAGTGAAAAAATGACTCGCTCGAGGTGAATTCTCCTGATCATATCCTGCTGCGTTCTCATATCAGCTCACTTTGACAAGAGTCTTTCAGGAGTTTTGTACGAGAGTGAAAGCCCTAAAACGCTTCGCAGCATCTCTGAGATCTTTGTCGGCGTCGCTAGGGGGGTCCGGATCCAAGGTTGGCAACCAATGCCCGAGTGGACAAAACGACTGAAACCACAAGCAAACACAAACACACTTCTGATTCCAAGCATTCGTCCTGCACCTACACGTTTTAACTGGAACATTTACGTGCCTGTTTATAATGTTAGTTTCAGTCTTAAGTCAGATCGCTGGTAATCATTCTCCGTCAGCTCAAACCACAGGCACGAAAACGTATTATTACACAACATGTTGTTATTAATGCACTTTGGTAGCACACCCACTCTCTCACACCAACACACACCCACTTACACGCACGCACGCACGCACGCGCGCACACACACACACACACACACACACACACACACACACACACACACACAGTGTACTGTACTCCACACATGCAGAAAAGCACTGCACACCAACCACACACTTGTATTCACACTTTCCACAAAATCAACCACGTGTGAACTCTCCGTCCTACACGCTGAACACACAACACAGGAGAACATGTCGACACACTTCCTGCACTGATATCTCCAATCATCCTGTAGGACCTCAAAGTAGTGTTACGATTGTGATTTAGACATACATGTGTGAAACAGTGTTCTCTCTGGTATGAATATTATGAAGATGCTGCAGAAAACTATGTGTGCTAAATTGAAGACAAACTCACCATGGCATACTTCAAGATGATGTCAGCACGTTCCTCTGCTATAAGAGTCTCTATGTCTTTCTTCATGTCAATATCTGCAGAAGAAGAAGGAATCAAGACAAAATCAGCTGGAGGACAACAACAACAACAACAACAACAGAAGATGATGAGTCACTGAATAAATCACAGCTGATGGATGTGGGCGACTTCTGATGTAATCACAGATAAAAACACGTCTTCAACAGTTGGTTGCAGGATGGGTTTCATCATTTTGCTCTAAGTGCACCAAAGATATGTTTACGTAGGTATAAGATATAGTCTGTCTACAAACCCCCCAATGATGAGAAAAGTCCATCCTCTCCGTCTTTTGCCTGCTCCACTTTTCAGAAAATGTGTGCTCAAACAGGCTGTTTGGAGATTTTCCCTTCATGACATCACAAAGGGCAGTAACCCCTCCCCCAGGTGGGTGACACTCCCACAGCTAGGTGTTTGTTCTGCCCTCTGAGTCTGCCTTCTCACCGTAAACAATAGGGCATGGAGCGAGAAAGCCCGAGACACCCAAGCCCTTCCAGAGAGGGGCAGTAGCGCTAACCACTGCACCACCATGCAGCCTACTAGAATCCTATAAGTGTTTATAAATCGGGTGTTGTGACAACCCTCATTTTGTGCAGCCTGATGGGAACAATTACCCACCCACAGTCCATATGACTGTACCTAACACCACCCACAGAGCTACTACACGAAAGCTGCTTCACAAAGTTTCTGTGACTGGAAAACAGACGAGTGAGCTCAGAGTTATGACCTCCAACGACTCGCCTTGTTGTTCTTCAGTTACAGATGACCAAACAAATCCCACAATTTACAGATTTCTAGCAGCTAAAAGCAGGAAAACATGTCAAACACGGGTCATACAACGCAGTACATGTGGTGATATAATATCATCCATCTGAGCCACTTTTTCTCTGTTAAAACATTGCTCAAAGTTCAAGCCCGAGCTGCAGGGTTGCTGCTAAATCCTCCCCAAACAAAGCTGAGAGGGTATTAATCCCGCATCATCTCTATTCTCAGTACAGATCTACACCACAGGCAGGACCCGGGGTGGTAATCTGGACACGCAACACATCATGCAAACCGTCAGGATTAGGAATATCTCCAATCCAAAGCAGGATTATGCAATGAAAGTCTGTTTGTTCCCAAAGCAGGAACAAAGAGGAACAAAGAGGGACTCTATGAGCTCTCTGAGCATCAAACACAAGTGATCGTTTTACTTCTCATTTCCTCTGTCTGTCACCCAAAGCATGAACATACAGCGGTGTGGTCCCATAACGACAGACATGCTGCCTTTGTTGGTGTGTTAGCTCCATAAAAAAGCATCTGGCGTTTGCAGCTGTGGCTTCGCTTCACACTCAATGAACTTTATTTATTAAAGCTAAGAAGCTTCTTCTCTACTGCCATTAAATCAAACATCGAGACCCCCTACAGTCTGATCATCAAACAACACTCTGGCTGCTTTGGAAACTTCGTCCAGTTCTTAAATCAAAGAGCCGAAAAACGCCAGAAAGCTTCCCCCCCCCCCCCCCCCCCCCCCCCCCCCCCCCCCCCGCCTTGAAACAGTCGTCCATTCACTCTTATAGTTCACCCATAAATGTCACTCCTCCTGTCATTTTGAGGAGTTTTGTGCGAAAGTGTGAAAGCTCCTTAGCCTGGAACAACCGGCAATTAAATACAACATTTCCAAAGTGAGCAAAGGTTTCAGCACGTTTCTCTAATTGTTATAATCTCTCATCTGGGACGGCTCACTGAGTGAAGAAGACTGCGTCCCAGACTGCGAGCCTGAATGTGGGTTAACCAGTTTGAATAATTCAGTAAGGTGGAGGATGGAGGTCGAGAGTGGTGTAGACGGCCAGGGACACAGTTAAAGGAAAAAGAGGACGGTGGCGGATTCAACACCAGCGTTCAGTCTGCTCCTGCAGATGTGAACATTTTCATTTAGGGTACCAGAAATGTTAAGGAAGAATGTGCGACAGTTTACACATAAATATATCAGAGATCAAGTCTCTCCTGTGTAAATGTGTCTCTGAGTCATGACTGTCTACAATGAGTGAGAAGCTCGAGTCCCGCTGGCTGTGTTGTTGTCAGAGCCGTGTTTACATGGACGGGACGGCCGGCTCCTCCCCTTGTGTATAAAAGCTGTTTTAGTCAAGGACTAGAGAGAAGAAGAAGAACATACTCACTGATTATTTGGAGGTCATGTAAGAGTTTTTAGATCACACTCATTCTGTGTCAATTTACATGCAATGTGAAGCTACGAGCTAACTAAAGAGCGCTAACATTAGCATGCTAACACAGGCGTGTTTGTGAGTACAAAGGATTATGATGTTACAAAGATGAAACTGTCCTCATGTCTGTGGTCTCAAACCTTCAGATTTGAAAATAGTGTGTAGCCAGCCTCAGTTGTAATAAGTCGATAAACACGAGCGCCTCTGTGTCACTGAGGAACTCCCACACGTGGATCCTGATGTTTCAGATGTTTCACAATTCTTTGAGACGCTACATTGAACTTCAAAACTTTCATCCTAGATTTGATGAATCATAACCTTAAGAGAAACTGTAAAAAAGAAAAATATCTCAGCGTTTGAGGTCGGCTGCGGCCCTGCAGACGCTCAAGCAAAGAGGTTACAGAAATATGAGCTGTCATCTGGAGCATATGGCAGCGGCTGCATGTGGTCAGCGCTCCAAATCACAGAGTAGCTCTGGCTGCAGTCCCAGTAAGAAGGGTGGAGGCCCAAACTGGGAGAGAGCAGAGAGCCTGGACTCTACCTGACTGACGGAGAGGGTGTCCTGAGGACGCCTGAAGCTAAACATCACTGAACCTCGACTGGAGTCATAAATACATGAAGCAGACCACATCGCAGAGAGCTGTTCTTTTACGCCCTGTTTCCACCGAGCAGTCCTGAGTCTTAATATGGGGACATTGCATTTAGCGCCTGTCACCTTTAATTAAACCCGTTGTTCTCATTTTTCAACACTTTTTTGTCCCAGTTTTTTTGATTGATGTATATTTTGTTGGGCTGGATTTTCTCGATCAGGAGTTAATGAAAGTGATGTCACTCCAGGAAAACAAGTTTTGATTATCCTGGCGATATAACTGAAATGCACATTACTTATCGGGCCTGAAGAATGAACAAGAAACAAACAATATAACTTTAAAAAAACAATAAAAGATCAACTCTAAAGTCACTACTTTGAGCATCTTGAATGTGGAAATCATCCAAACCCTTCAGGTGTGAGGATTAAAGCACTGACACTGCTAAGAAAGCAAAACAGATGTGCCGCTAACTAGCAGCTGCCTGCTAGCTGTAGCTAACGTTAGCCTAAGTAACAAAGCAGTAGGCTACTCTCTACTTCTCCATCCCCATTCTCCTCCATGTTCGGCACCACAGTGTCTCGACAACTAGCCATTAGCAGTCTGTGATTCAGTGTAGAGGACTTTATCTGTTTCCCCTCTCTCCCTCAATTATGTCACATGCCCCATTTACAGACGCTATAGTCCTTGTTGCAGTGGCTTTAGATTCTTATCCGACCTCGGTCCTTTGCTGAATGTCGCCACGCACTCTCTCCTCCCACCATTTCCTGTCTCTCTTCAGCTGTCCCATCAATAAAGATATGAAAATCATCAAAAACACCTCAGGTTTGAGGATAAAAGCACTGATACTCCAAAAAAAGCTAAATGGATTCCTGCTAACTAGCAGCTGCCTGCTAGCTGTATCTAACATTAGCCGTAGTAACACAGCACATAGCACAAAAAGATCGCAGGGAAACTCCATAACGCTGTCTAAATTGCAATTGTAGTGTTGTAGTACTTAAGACCGGTCTTGGTGACCACTTTTTGAAGGTCCCTGAATCAAAAGCATGTTTACTCGGTCTTGTCTCGGTCTCAGACTGGGCGGACTCTGGATTTTAAATCAAGATTGGTCAAGAAGACCACCATGTCATCTCTGTGATTAGAAGCATAAAGCCCCTGTCTAAAACATCGATAACTTCAATTCATTTGAAGTTCGATTTTTTTCCGACACTGCCTTCCCAGTGTTACGGTCTAAATGAGTCACATGCCCCCTGCACACAGGATGATGATTTCTCAGTGAGATTTATGGTCTTGGTCTTGTCTCGGTCTCGCCCTGGACTCTGTCTCGATCCCTAAAAGTCTGGGTCTTGTCTCGTTCTCGGAGCACTCTGGTCTCGTCTCAGTTAGTTTGGTCTTAACTACAACACTGTATGCAAAAGTACGAGGTGTTGATTCCACTGAAAAACAAACACATTCAGGTGATTGCATGGCTTGAAAGTGTGTTGTTGCATTATTATGGATGCTATGTTTTATATTTCTTTACACTCTCTGCTGACTTTTTGTGTCATGCAATTAAATAATCCCATTGAATAAGAAAGAAGCACACTAAATAAAAGATCAAGACTCATCAAAATGTTCCTGTAGCCTCCAGAAATGTTCCTTTTTTAATTATTATTATTTTAATTTGACAATTTTCCAGCCAAACATGAGCTTATTGATGCAAATATCCGAACAGCACCGGCAGCTCTTCTTGGCTCAGGACTGCTGCTGTAAATTCATTTTTAGACGCCAGAAATACTGTTGGAGCAACTTCAGTGTGTTTTCTTTGCAGCAGCAGCAGCAGCAGCAGCAGCAGGCCTGAGAGCTGCTGTTGTCTCTGTGGGCTCATGTAGAGAAATACTGTGCCGACTGAAGGATGCTGTTCCAGTCTGCTGACAGTTCAGACCCCTCACACAGAGACCCTGACCCTAATGACAGCTCAAATCGTCTTTTTGTCTGATGGTAAACAAACCCCCTCAGCTCAGCCTCCCATCGGGAAGCGCTGCCTGCGATGCTGCAGCTTCACGCGAGATCATTTTATTCTAACCAGAATAATAAACAAAAGCAGCATTAAAATGAGAATAAACAGGGAGCGTGATTACCGTGTTTCTCGGGTGTATTTCTGCGCTATCCGTGCAGTAACGCTGCTCCGGTTCCTCTGGGCATTCTCCGGTGAAAGTGCAGCTCCAGCAGAACAAACCACCGGCTGACAACAAAAGCCTCCCTCCGTCAATCCATAGGTTACCGTCAGACAGCGCGCGCACACACACACACTCTCTCTCACACATACACACACAAACACACACACACACAAACACACACACACAGCGTGCAGCAGACGTATGGGACAGAGCAGCTCCTGGTCCTGGATCCGAGGAGACGCACTGAGCAGGCGCCGCAGCGTGGCACCAGAAACAAGCCGAGCGAGAGCCGTGAGGTCCGGCCTTAAAGACACAGGAGCTCCACGAGCAGCAGAGTGCCTCCCCGTCACAAACACGCTGCTGCCGCCATCTGCTGGACACACACGGTACTGCAGGGAGGAACTTAAAATACTTACGTCATGCAAGAAAAACACTCTTATGTTGATGTTTGTTAAATATATTATAGATACACATTTCTGCAATTATAGACATGTTTATAGATTTTATTTCCTGTGTATATTTTGATGTTTTACCTTCGTTGAACAGCTTTCCTGTGTTCTGTCATGTCGTTGTTTGACTTGATGTGTAACATGTGCATTGTTGAGACTGGAGTGTCCACTAGAGGCTGGCTGCAGAAGCACAGGAAGTCACATACACACCCATTCTAAAAAGCCTGTTTTTACAGCAGACATTAACATGTTTACAGCCTGGTTCAAAAAAACAAATCTGATTAGCTCATGTCTCGATCAGCACACACTGTACGGGGGGTGAATGTTTTGATGACTCATCAGTTTTGATTTGATGAAGGATAAGAGTTATTCACAATAAGGCGTGTAGCTGACCTGATTGAAAGGCGGGATTAACGGTTTGTCTTGAGGCTTAAAACCCGCCTCAGCTCCAGCTCTCAGCCTGTCGTTAGGTTGACTGAAAGTTAGGCTGAGACAGCATTTCCAGCATGAAGACTCCAGCGCCCCCTGCAGGAACAGACGGGTGACGTCACTAAAGCTTCATCCACTAATATTTACATTCCATGTGAAAAACACGTGAATTTAAAAAAAGTATCTTAACATTAACAAAACACACTTTGCCTCCAGGTGATGACGAATATGATGGCAGGAAGTCGGGCACTTTTCAGAGTTTCAGAGTTTTTGTTCCGACTAGAGCGGGTGATAATGTGCATTTTGCAACTCTGCGTCCGACACCACCTGAATGCAGGGATAGATACTCTACAAGTTTAGTTTCATTGGGACTTTAACTACGGTGTGCCGTAGAACAAAAACAAACGCCCCTGTGATGGTTCGCCTTCAATCTGAATGTAGTGGAAGTGTAATGGGGAGATGAAGTGATCCCACCTGTGTACCGACTTCAGAAGAAGTAACGGAGGCGTTACAGAGGACAGCCGGTTTCAGTGTGGGAGCGCAGCGCTGTGTGTATGCATGTCTGACTGTGTGTATGCGGAGCTCCGGTCGTGCCATGCTTCCACGACGCTGTAACACAATGTGAATTTTGGAACACCAATATGACGCCGGCGCTGAATCAAAATGAATGTACAGAGACGTGATGACGGCTGAGCTTAGGTCTGAAAAGGGATAAAATAATTCCTGAAGTTTTCCTGTAAAGTAAAAATGAGTCCTGTAAAAAATGAAACACACTTCAAGTGGTTTTGATTTATTGGGCATATAAAAAGTGATCAAATCGAGCAGGAGGCCTCAGAAAAGAATCAAACATAAACGCTGTTAGCAAACCATAAAGAAATCAAATCAAGCTTACAGTGTGGTTACAGTCAACAACATAAACACGTCATAACTGAGTGCTGCGATTAAGTTTGGTACAAACGTTTAAAGTTATTAAAGTTGATTCAACAAAAAGCTTCAACACATCGAGAATAAAAATGTATAAAACACATCAATCAAGAAATCAAAAGTGTTCACAGGAAAGTGCAAAACTGTGAGGGCGAGTGCAAAGAGCCGATTTCACAGGTTTCCGTAACAAACCTCCTGGGACTCAGGAAACAACAACACAAAGAGTCTACGACATCGTCCCCCTGTGGTGTCTCTTTTGTCACTTCATCATTTCCCTGAATTTAAAATCTCTATAAAATCCCTCCTTTTATCCTCTGCTGTCTCTTTAAGGCCCCCCCCCACGTGCACACTGTCCTCTGATTGGCTCTCTGGAGTTTTTTGGGCAGAACCAAGCCCCCCCAGGAAGTGCACCGACCAAAGAAGACTATTTTACATGGTGGCCGAACCTGGTATTGCAGCGTCACGTGATGCTATTGGCCCACAAAAACCTTTTCCCTTATATTGCTTAAGAGCTTACATTGACGTCTATAAATCAGCGGATACATTTTTTGTTAAGGTCCATCATCTTCCCGATACGAACACTTAATTAACCCTTTTTAAAATCATCAGGTCCTCAAAGTTGTAAAATGCAATTAAAGCCAAATTGATGAACGCAGGTCTGCAACTCCAAGTTCAAGTGCTGCCGGGTTAATCAGAGACGTATTTAGTGACGTATTCAGTGACATAATGACGTTGCTCTTCTGCCGCCCTTGCCCCTAGAAAAGCAAGCCCGTTCTTAGACAGTTCCCCAGTTGAACCAGCACTAGCACTAGCACCAGCTACTGGTTCACTTTGCCTCCAATGCTGTATCCATTCTATTAACATCCATGGCAGAACGCTGCAGGGCTGCCAGGGGAGGGCTGCTCTCCAGTGCTGGGAGAAGAGAGTCTATGTACGAGGTTTCACCAGCTTACGTAGAGGCTTGAAGTTCGCTCGTGAAATTCTTGGTTTCATATCGGGGAACTATCGCGTGATTTGCAGGACAAGCCGTTTAGCGCCCTCTGCAGACTTATCCTGGGATTACACTAACATTCATTTACCTCATGATCTGAAACTCCGCCCACGTTTAGTTTGGGCATCCAGAATCATAACACGACATGTGAGTTTTAAAAATGGAGATCAGCATCACAAGTCAACTTTAAACAAAGTCTGCAGCTCAGCAGTGTTTAACAGACATTTCTGCTCTCTTTCTGTAGGGATCTTCTGTTCATGTTGTCACACGCTTAGAATCACAATCTGAGATCAAGAACTAACAGTAAATGGACTTTGATTTGCCCCCCAAGGTTACACTTCAATTACAGCCTCTTTGTGGCTCAATCACGCTTCAGTTAACAATCGCCACTCTTCACACTGACCTCCTATAAAAATACAGTTTCTTCTATTCTTGATTGCTCAGTCGGGCACTTTGCTCTACATGTCGCCCTTCAAGGTCCTGCAGTCTGAACTAATTCCCAGTTTGACGTTCAGTCACTTCAGCGCTGTGAAGCCAAAAACCTCCAGCTCCTTAAAGTGACAGTACACCTAAACTCACAGAAGACCTCACGCCTCTGTAGGGCAGCCAAACAGACACACAGTGATGGTTTATACTTCTGCAAAGAGTCAGCAGTGAGGTTTACTTTCATCTCTTTGGCAACATTTGGAGCCCTGATAATACTGTTAAAAACCCCTGATGGCTTTAAAATGTTCAAGTCCATAAAATCCTGCAGACATTGAACAAAACAATGCCTCTTTTTCTTACTTAACGACATACAAATAAAGCTACGAGGAAATCCTACGCTCCACTCTGATGTGTTTTATTAGCCACAGTTTCTTTTCGATTGGAGCTGGCAGAGACTCGAGTGACAAAGCGGTGATTTAAAGCGTAATGGATATAAAATAAACTTCTCAAAGTGTTCGATACTAGGAAACTCTTTAGACACCGTGTGTTTCAAAATGATACAAACTAGAGTATTATAATGATCGATAGTTTGAAGGAGTACAAAAACTTTTAAAAAACAGTAGCTCAGTCTGTTAGGACTTGGGCTGGGAACCGGAGGGTCACAGGTTCAAGACCCAATGTGGACCAAATCTGGAAATTGGTCTGGTAGCTGGAGAAGTGCCAGATCACTTTCTGAGCAAGGCAGAGAACCCCTCCACCAACTTGGTGCAATTTAAACAGCGTTCAGGAGTGTGCCTACAAGTTTTGATCATTTAGAAAAAGAAATTCCTTCATATTGTGCGTCTAGGACTTCTATTTTTGTTGCCGTGGTGACAGAAACAGGTATTGATATTGTTTGATTTTTACGAGTATCATATTGAAGTGGTATCGTGACAACCCTAATGTGGATCAAAGTGTTGACATAAATGCTGTGGTCAGTTTATCCAGGCGTAGGAGTACAGACCGTTCTCCCTCCACAGCCGACAACGAGCATCGGAGTAGTTCTGCACCACCGACAGGCTGTCTGTCAGGAGGGCAGTGGCGCCCGGGTATTCCGGCCACTCGTCCACCATCTTACCTGGAAGTCAGAGAAGAAGTGTCATCGCTCATAAGTCGTAGCCACAGACCTGATATAAGTGGGCGCAGCCTCTAGTTTTCAATGCTGCAGTGCCTAAACCCTGCGTTTTTTAGGCCAGTTATGGCCAGCAGGGGGCGACTGCTCTGGTTGTAAAAATAGATCAGATGTCATATACATTAACTTATTAAACGAGCCTGGTCCACACTAAGATTGTAAAATATAATCGGATCTTGAGACGTGAGAAACTCCAAACGTGACGACAAATAATGATGCACAAGGCCGCGTGTCCACCTCGCCAGAAAAGTGCTGGCTGTGCGCTCGGGAGTGCTTGCATGAAGCGTTTGTGAGAAGAAAAACGCGGCTTTGTTCCAAATATAAAACATGCAGTAAAAAGTAACGGAGCAGTGTCGGTCATACAGCGGCCATTTTTAATAGACTGTTGTCGTAGAGACAGGACGGATGTGCAGCACTTTTCTTTTCACAAACGCTTCATCGGATGGCTCCAGAGCCAGCGCTGCCTCTATCTTCAAAAAATGCTAGGTGTACACAGGGCCTTACAACCCCCTCACCCAACCCTCAAACAGAGTCACTTCATGGCTGTGGTGGAAAGCCAAACCAAGCCTCAAAAAGTCCGTCAAAAACAGTGAGTGACAGTCTATGCCTAACACACACCACGACACAGGAAGCATCCTCACCTGTTTTGGCGAAGTTGACGAGGTGGCGTGTGATGAGGTCCTGGAATCTTTTGTCTCCGTCAGAGAGAGGTTTCCCCAAAGCGACCTCCAGACCTCCGAAGAACGCCACGATGTCCAGACAGTGGAAGGAGAAGCGGCTGGGGAACTTCAGCAGGTTGCCGGACGTGTTGACGGGTCCTGACGGCGTGTAGGTCACCACGTATCGATACACAGGGCTGTCGAGGGCCGCTGCAAAACAAGAGATTTGACTGAATTTGGCCATTTTTCAGTGAGGGGGAAAATAAGTGTGGATAACGCTGCTGTTTTCCGAGAAGAAAATAAAACATCAGCAGCCTTTTATGCAGCTTTGCTGGATTTACTGAACATCTGAGTCATGCTGTTTGAGAAGATTTATTTATTATTCAGTAAACGGGGAACATTTGGATATTTTTTCCTGGTAATGATATTCGTACAAGGTCTCAGAGTCATTCATGCATCATCATCCCAGATTGGCCGTTTTTCTGCAACAGAATAAAAACTGGCGGCGTAAAAAAAGCAAAAAAAAGCCAATGAAGCATGAAGTAAAAATCACCCAGGATGCCCTGCAGTTTCTTCTCTCTGCAGCTAAATGTCAGTTCACTCAGAGCTTCACCGCTGAGTGAGCGTAACAGACCCCACAGGCACAAAACCAACATGAAGCACAAATAAACTGCAGAGCAAACTCACGGAGGAGACGGCGCAGAGACGTTCTGTGGAATCAAATAACTGGTAACTAACTCTGGTGCTCGAATACGACGAAGCACCGCATGAAGGCAGCAAAGAACTTTTAGCTGTTTAACACTTTACAACACAAGTTCTGAAATATTCACCTTTCCTTTGAGAAGAAAGGTGAACACATTTAAGACACCAGCAGGAGAAGAGGAGCAGATATGAAGGAGTAAAACAGACACAAAGTTCTTTCTGGGTTTACCTGCAGCCCTCCAGGCCAGGTGGTTGTTGGGACAGGTGGTTCTGATGTCGGACGCCATGGTGGTGTAGGCCCTCTCTGGACAGCGGTCGGTGGTGGGGCAGTGGGCGGAGCTTGGGTACAGCTCCAACGCGTCATTGGCGAGACCCTCAGAGAAGGTTTGAAGTTTCTCTGTGTGCAGCAGAGAGGTGTGACTTTAAAATACAGTGAAATAAATCTTTAATCTTTAATCTCTTCTGGAAACAAACTTTTACAGACAGCATTTTACGTAAATCCTTTTTTTTTGTGTGTTTAATCCTTATCTGACGTCATATCTGAGCCGCCATTTGCTCGTCTATCTAACGGTTAATGTGATTTGAGTTGTAATAGTGTAAATCACATGTAACATGTTGTAATAGTGTAAATCACATGTAACAGGGTCGCGGGTGCTGGAGCCTAGCCAGGCTGTCATTGGACGAGAGGCAGGGTTACACCCTGGACTGGTCCCCAGTAGGGATGTAAAGATGAATCGTGAGGCAGTTTAAAATCCATTCAAAGGTGTCAAGGTTCACATCGGTACTCTGAAAAACGAATCGCAGTAATATCGTGAGCGTCAGCAGCTGTAGGGCGGAGGCGGTTGGTTGTAACAAGCAGGCGTTACCATGGCAGCTGCGGAGGCCAAACCATGCTAACAAGCGGGTTTGCAGTCCCGCTTGCCCAAACGAGTGTAAGAGCCAAAGAGATTACGAGGTGTATTGGTGTTTTCATGAAAAAATTAAAGGAATCGTTTTCAGTCATCTCATCATTTTTCTTCAGTCTCATTTTGTAAAATAAATCGCGAGAGAATCGTATCGTGAACCCAGTACCGTGAATCGTATCGTGAGTTGAGTGAATCGTTACATCCCTAGTCCCAAGACAAAAAGAGACAACCAGCCACACTCACACCTACGGGCAATTTAGAGTCACCTATGAACCTAACCAGCATGTCTTTGGACTGTGGGAGGAAGCTGGAGTACTCAGAGAGAACCCACGCATGCACGGGGAGAACATGTAGACTCCACACAGAGAGGCTCCTGTCAGACGGGGATTCAAACCAGGAACTTTCTTCTTTACTTTAGTGCCATTATCCTGCTCTGAACAACTACCATGACAATCCTCATAGATGTTCTCGCAGCAGCTTTTACCTTTCACAAACCACTGGTAGTCCCCCCAGGTCCACGCGGAGATGTTTAGAGCCGGAGGGCTGCAGGAGAAACACAGCACCCTGAGTTCAGTCTGACAGGAACAGCTGACTGTGTTTAACCTGAACATGTGAGCTCTCACCTGAAGTCTGTCTCCTGCTCCATCGTCCCGATTAGAAAGGGAACATCGCTGTAAAGTCCTTTCTTCTCCCAAACCTCAAAAGACGGAGCTTCCAGGACGTATCCGTCCACCACAGAGAGCGGGCCAGCAGAGCTTCCTCTGACGGGGAGGTCGTCAAACGTTTCGTCTGCGGCCCAGAACGGGTACTCCTCCCACGGGATGGCCTGGAGAGAAAATTCTTATTTTTAGACCCAAATGTAAGAGATGTGTTATCAAATGTTTAGGAAGGCCAAATAACATTTATGTCAAAGTGGCTGTAGCAAACCTAAAGTTTGGAAAAGGCTGAATCAGGTCACACCCAAAAATAAAAACCACTTAAAGGAAGAATGTCCGACATGTTGCACATAAATACAGCAGACACCATGTATATCCTGTAAAAGTCTCTCTGAGTCATGACTGTCTACAATGAGTAAGAAGCTCGAGTCCCGCTGGCTGTGTTGTTGTCAGAGCCGTGTTTACATGGACGGGACGGCCGGCTCCTCCCCTTGTGTATAAAAGCTGTTTTAGTCAAGGACTAGAGAGAAGAAGAAGAACATACTCACTGATTATTTGGATGTCACGTAAGAGTTTTTAGATCACGCTCATTCTGTGTCTGTTTATACACAATGTGAAGCTACGAGCTAACTAAAGAGCGCTAACATTAGCATGCTAACACAACAATGCAGACCACAGGGAGCAGCTCAAGCAAAGGACAATTTTGTCCGCCTTTTGTGCTTAACTCTTTCGTACAAACACGATTTGAGGGGGGTTGGAGGTGTGTCGCTGAAGGAGAGCGGAGGCTTCAGTATGGAGGGGGTGTGGCCAAAAAGAAGTTTGTTTTGGTTTATTGCTGGAGCTCAAGGGCGACATCTACTGGATCAAAAAGTCACACATTCTTCTTTTCATCAAAATAACGAATGACAAATAAATTAACCAAAAAACTCTAATCTGACAGTTGTTTGGGGGCGTGTGTGTGTGTGTGTGTGTGTGTGTGTGTGTGTGTGTGTGTGTGTGTGTGAGAGATAACAATGAAATGTCAGAAGAAAAACGAGTGAGACAGTGGATAAAAGAATGACAATATTCAATCAATAATCAAGAGGATGGGGGGGGCAACGAGGGCGGAGAAAAAAGGTCAATAAAAGAATAAAAAAGCAAAATAAAAGCTGCCTTTTACCGGCAGAGAGTAAATATCCAGTTGAATCTTTATCGTCCTGGTGTTTGTTCTGTTAACGACTCGTTACAGATGATGTGTTTTGTCTAGACGGTTTTTGTTGCTGTCGGGGAGAAAAGCCTTTAAAAGAAACTTTTTATGTGTTGTTTTTTATAAAGACGAGATAAAAAGAAAGTCAGGATGACAAACTGCAGCGTGACGGAGCATCTTTTACATCCTGCAGGCTTTCTACTCTTTTCAAATGTTCTCACAGTTTTAAGGGTTTCACAAATCCACAGAAAACAAACAACAAGTTTAATTACTTAAAGAATAAAAGAAATACCGAGCTGAATACGTCAACCTTAAAGGAGATCTATTATCCTCCCTTTCAGCATTAATGATGTCACTCTGGGACACCTACCGAGAAAAAAACCTCCTTATCTATCTGATACTGGCGTCAGTAAAATCCCTCATTACAGCCTCTGCCTTAAACGCTTTATTTCAGCTGCTTTCTCTTTAAGGCTCCCCCTCCCCGTCAGCTTCTTTTATTTCTCTCTCTTGATTTAAAGGCAGGGGTGTTCATTTTGGAAAACTAGCATGATTTTAAAAGTAGCATCCCCTCGTTGCTCCGTCTGCACCCACCCCCTCCCCTCTGTGCTCCCTCTAAAGCCACGCCCCTCACTTACATACACGAGCGCTGTTGCTCCAGAAGCGGACCTCAGCTCATCTCTTGCATTGTGTAGAAACTACGTCATCTAATGTCTCATTCAGCGGTAAGTAAACTCACAGTATAAACTCCGTCATCAGTGACGCGCTTTGAGTGTGGGCTAGAGCACGCAAGAGGTAGAGAACGAGCAGCGAGACAGGGAGACGTGATTGGTTCATCAGATTGGTACCTCGTGGCAGACATTGGTTGAAGTTTTTACAGACTTACAACTGCTACAGATGAAGGATTTTCTTTGTTCCTGTTTCAGAGAACATGAGTTATTAATTTCTGTCAGGACCTAAAGACAATTTCAACCAAAATCTGAAAAAGTAGATCAGGAGGAAATTACCAACCCTGTCTTTCAAGTATTTCCGAACATCCACTTCATCTTGAAGGAAAAATACAGAGATAACCCGAAAATGAACTATCAAAGTTTCACAAACTCGCTCTTGGCCCATTTTACGGAGCAGATAGAAAAAAAATCCTCCCAGTAATCAACATAAATCGTGCAAAATAAAGTGAATAAAAAACAGGGCGATGCTAAATAAAATATTCAGACAAACTGTGGGCGTCGTCCTGAGTGACAGCTGCAGAAATGTAAAGTGACATTTTAAAAAACCGAGCAGCCGGATACTTTACGATGACTGCTGCACTTATAAAAGTTCAGATTTTAACAACCTTTAAATACATTATTCATGGTTCATCCGGAGCTCCTGGGGAGACGTGTTGAATTTGACTCGCAGAGGATTTTTTATTTCATAAATCTAAATGGGCTCTCCGAGTGAAGGTGTGGAGTTACAGCTGCAGATATCAGCCCCAAAAGCTTTCTGTGAAGTCGAGAGTCGTTTCCTTCATGAACCGTCAAATTAAAACACTAAAATGAGACACGTTGAGGAGCTTCAGTACCTGAGTGTGACATTATCATCCAACAAAAAGGGGAAAGCAATTAAAACAAAAGTATTTAAATGTCTCACTTTATCGGGAAGTTGAGCTTCGAGTCACATTTTTTAGGAATGCCTCAAATATTAACGGGAACATTAAAGAGAATAACGACTGCGCTGGATAGTTTGTGTTATTAGATTTCTTTAAACTGCACAGAAATTATCCGTTGGCTCCGAACGACTCCAAAACTCTCACCGTGGTGAGAGCACTGTGGGAGAAAGTTCAGAGAAACTGGGAGAATCTGAGAGACAAACATTTAAAGAAACTTCAGAAGCACTCGAGATAAACATCTGAATCTGAAGGCAAACACGACGAGAAGCCTGAAAGAAACTCACGAGATCTTAAAGAGAAAATTGAAAGAAGAAACTTAAGAGAAAATGTTCGGTACCTGCAGGATCTGTCTGACAGTCAGACGTCTGAGGCAGGTCCGGTCTCTGCAGCCCGTCTTCCTCAGAAACACCAGGTTGTCAGACTCGGCTTGTTCCAGTGTCGCGTTCGTGACGTAAGAACCGCTCATGTCCACAGCTGCGTGGAAGAGACCCTTCGCCAGCGGTGACATCATCAGGACCTTCACTGAAGTCCCGCCTGCAGCCGAATCAGAGCAGGTGAAACATTTCAGGAAACATTTAACCACACATTCTCTTTTTCTTTGAAATCAACAGATATCTAAAAAGCTACATCGTCCCTTCTGGGCCTCCGTACATGTGTGATGATGTCTGTGTCTGCAGAGACGCTGTCCTCTGACTGGATTTTACTGTTCTGGTTTGTTTTGGTTGACTCGGGACGTTTCTGGGCGGAGCTGGTGTGTTTCCTCCAGCCAATGACAGCGCAGCAGGTGAGTTTAGGAGTGGATACAATTCATACCTGAGCTCTGTCCAACTATGGTGACCTTCCCAGGATCTCCTCCGAACACATGAATGTTCCTCTGGACCCACTTCAGAGCCGCGATCTGGTCCATGAAGCCGTAGTTCCCTGTTGAAAACAAGAGGAGCAGAGGGGTCGATTATCAACAAGAACCTGCTTCTATGTGACCTTGTTTCTCGTGTCCCATTTCCTCCGTCAGAAATCAAACCAGCTTCTTGGAGCTTGAACTAAATGTAACTCTTTTCATGCCGAGGGAGCGAGGAAGTGGGCCGTGGAAATCAGGAGGGTTCAGAATTAGAAATACGGCTCCGGGAGCAGGAAGAGGACTCACGTGTCCTGTGCAATCACGCCATTGTGTCATCATGCAAACTCTCTGATTTAACAGGTCATCACACATCAAGGTCACAGTGAGGCGTTTTCATTATTATGTAACAGGAATTACACAGCCTGCATCACAACACGCTAATTTAAGTGTGAAGATGCAAAACAACTCAGAAATCAGCTCCATTTCTCCGTCCTGCATTCACATTCATTAAGTTTTCACATCTTAACGGAGAGGTATAGACTTCTCTGTAATCAATCAGACTGGGAGCACAACGCAAACAACATCAATATTTGAATAGTCTGCTTAAGTGGTAAATAGTTTGTTCGAAAAATGGCCACAGCGCCCATTACAACTTCTTTAAGGCTGTAGCAGAAGCCGTTAAAAGCCTTCGAAGTCTGCACAACAAGGATTCACTTCTACGTGAACTTTATACAGCTGTTGTTTTTTATTTCGTGTCTCAACGCCGATTACAAATGACGGGACCCATGACCCCTTGTGTTTCAAATGGGTACTGCAGTCTAAATTCAAAACATTGTAGAGCTTCTCTAGTCTAAACAAATCCAGACCATTCAGAATAGCCTCAGACAGCACAACCAGCAAATTAAAACACCAGCAGGGTCGTCACAGCTACTTAACTCCAGCCTTGAAAATAAACGTCTGTGTTTGCTCTCAGTTTGTGTCCCAGACTGACCTGAGGTGTTTTTTGGAGAACCTTCTCTCAGGATCTCCAAAGCGAGGAACCCGAAGGCGTTGAGTCTGTAGTTAAAGCTGACGTAAACCATCCCTGTATCTACAGCGAGCTTCTCATTGGGCGAGTATAACGGCTCTCCTCCACTGAGCGCCATCAGCGATCCTCCGTGGATCCACACCACCACAGACAGCTTGGCGTCCGGCTGCAGTGAAGGCGTCCACACATTGATGAAGAGACAGTCCTCCTCGCCCGTTATCTTCCCCGTGCTCGACATCGGCCTCATCTGAGCGCAAACACTACGGAATCGACCCGCGTCCTTCCTCCTGCACACCGGATCAGCCGGCGGGGCCCAACGCAAGTCACCGAGAGGCGGAGAAGCGTAGGGCATTCCCTTAAAGACGAAAGCTCCATTTTTCTGCAGAGAAAGATTGAAAAAGTTACAACAAATAAGCCGGGCAAAGCAGAAACAAAAAATACAGCAGATCATTTTTCATCTTGGTGCTTCTCATGATTGCACTAGTCCTCGTTGAATTTGGCATTTCAATTTAACAAAATGTAGTAATTTCCTTTAGATAATTACGTGTTAACTCTGCAGTTTTCCTGCTCCATACCGAGGGAAACATTGGAAGGTCTAACTACTCGTGTCAAAGACTATAAAGTATAAAACCAGTTTGCTGTGTTGTGGTGATGTGTGAAAACGTGCGCTGTAAACTGTTTTTTATTTCCTATTACCCTTAAAGAAAAACACCCAAGGTCAGTGACAGGAGAATCTGAATGTTGAAGTGAATCTGTAAAGATTTCATCCAGACTGCAGCCAAGCTCCATGTTGCTGTTATTTCTGCAAAACAGGCACTTAAATACTTCAACCTCTGTGGACTTTGGGGGCCTGCCTGAAGATCTCAGACCAGCGACATCAGTGATTCTAACTTTGTTCTCTTTGTCTTCTTGTTTTGTTGCGACACTGTTGTTGATTTTTTGGTACTTTACTGTTTTTTTAAGTTTTGTAAAGCACTTTGTAACCTTTATTTGATAAGTACTTTATAAATAAACTGCCGAGTTAATGGACTACAGACACTTGGATTTCAAACTCACATGTCTTCCTCTGAACTCTCCGCAGTCCGTGGTCACCTCTGCGAGGCTGGGCGGCAGCGTCTGGGCCACGTAACCCAGGTATGAGGCGAGCAAGAGCAGAGCGAGCACGCCGAAACAGATGAGGACGATGCAGCGTCTGGAGAGCACCAGCAGAGGGTTGATGTAGTGTCTGTGACGCACGTACTGCACCTCCTCCTCCCCGCCCTCCTCCTGCACCAGGTAGCGGTACTCGGTCCTCTCGGGGACCTCGAACACATCCTCATTCATCTTCTCTCTGAGACACAGACAGCAGAAAACACCGTGAATGAATTATCTTGTCCGCAACACATAATAACTTGTGTGTACAAGTTATTTAAAAAAGGCGTTTAAGTTTGCTGCCCCCTTTACCTGGAACAATAAGAGAAGAGCTGAAACTTAAAGAGCTGCTCTGATCGGGTGTAAATTAAATGTTCTCCCTGATGCGTTTGTGGACGATCTTGACAAACATTTGCAGTACAGATTTGTTAATTGTGTCTTTTAATGTCTGATAATGTATTTGTATTTGTATGTGTGGCTGCTCCTTGTTTGTGTGAAACTCTGTACATTGTGCTGCTGCCTGTCTCGGCCAGGACGCTCTGGACAAAGAGATGTTTGATCTCAACGAAGTCAAGTCAACTTTATTTATATAGCACATTTATAACAGCCGAGGCGGACCACAGTGCTGTACAGTAAGTTTGGTAAAATACATTACATCCAAAACATCATAAAAAGACGTAAAAGCAAAAATTAAAAGTAAATTAAAACGCTAAACAATAAAGTTCTAGTGGAGTAAAGGCTTTATGAAATAAAATAATCTTGTGTGCACTACTGAGTTTTAAAAATAACATAAATTAAACTAGATATGATGTTGTGATCATCTAACTTGTGCTCACATTTTGTTGTTGTTGTTTTCGCTTTTTGGGACTTCAGGCGCTCCGTAGTTTAGTAAACGTTGCAAAAACATTTTGATTAAACTAAAATCAGGACCTTTAAATATTTCAATATCTATTATCCTCTCGATATTGTTTATAGGGGGCTGTACACACACACACACACACACACACACACACACACACACACACACACACACACACACACACACACACACACACAATAGGCGGATATAACGGAAAGTGATCGTTAATCTGTTCACTGAGGTTTGAATCTATTTATTTATAACAGTCTGTTTGTTGTCAGTCTGACGTCTCGCAGTAAAATCTGTCGTTTTAACAGATAAACCGTCAAATACTCCGGACTAACGTTCATTTGAACTCAATGTTAGCAAACAACAATCCCGTCTCTGAACTTTATCCTGCTGCTGTTCCCGTTTTAAACTTCCTCTAACTCCACTGACCGTCTCCCGGAGATATGAAACACTAGAGGTGCATTTAATAAAACATAAACAGATGAAAAGACAGAGTTGTATAACTCACCATGTCCTGTAAACATTCAAAACAGGAATCCAAAGTTGACGCATTTAGTTTACAGTGGGAGGAGTGCGCATGCGCGTTTTTTCTTTTCTTTTTTTTAAAGGGACAGTACATCGAGTCTAACCGTGGTGACGTCTGGAGGCAGAGGAATACAATAAAATAATAATAGCTCTGTAAAAAAATAAACTGTATATTATATTTATTTATAAATAACAGTATTTAAAAAGAAAGGATGTTGTGGAAACTTAAAGAGAAATACAATGATTTAAAATGATCAATCAGTGGGATGTGTAGTGTCTGAAATGATAAAGTGAGCTTACTCTATGATCAGACATTAAGGAAACATGCTATGTTGAAGTGCTGGCTTCTCTGATTCTGGTCCTGAATGGTCTGGATTTGTTTGGACCAGAGAAGGTAGGCGGTTTTAAGGCACCCCCACACGGCCGTTTTGGACGCCCCTCGGTTTGCCAGATATGAGACCAGTTATCAGGTGTTGTGTTGTGTTAACTGGTGTTGCAGCGATGGAAGAGGGCAAGATAGAAGTGATTGTACCAACGAAGCTTTAGTGTCCACCACATGGAGTGAGCATCGACTCTAGAGAGGAGGGGGGGGGAGACAGCTCTCCCCAATGTTTTGAATTTGGACTGCAGTACCCATCTTAAACACTAGGTGTCAGAGTTACATATTGCTCCTTATGAAGAGATTCAAAAGAAGTTAGTCATTAATAACAATGAAGCTCTGCAGTCCAGAGGAAGATTATATATCTGCATGTGTGACACACCAACAGGTTGTTGAAATGTACGATACCTCGATACTTCACGATGCCACATTCTTTTCAAACAATTCAATCTCTGTTATTTTAATGAAGGATATAACATCGGAACGTGCCAAAGCTTTAAAAACAAAAAGGTGCTAAAAAAAGTATTTAGAAGAGGATCGAGTCCATCAAAAATCGCAACAACAAAGAAAACCTCCTGCTGTCTAAATTGCACCGTTGCACAACACATTAGTGTTGGTAACTAAACGTTGACAACAGTTTTGTCCAATTAAGACTGGAACAGGTGATTGGACACAAGAAAGTTCCCAATAGAGCGCCACAGGAATGAGTCCTAAAACCCGGAAGTGAGTTAGCATTTTAGCGCCATGGGGTCTATACTCTAAAAGTCAATGGGGATTTTGAATGGGTTTGTGGTTAGACGCCTGAAATAAGGTCTGTGGTTAACACAAGCTTAAGAGATGTTGGCGTTTTGTTAGACGACATAAACTACGTTAGATAAGACCCCAACTTGTGAATTATGAAGTTTTTACGCGACCTTAAAACGGCGGTTGCTAACAAGTGGCTAAATGAGACTACAGTGGTTGTCGGGGACATTTAACGCCATCACGCCGGGAAATCTCTCACTAGTCCGCCTGACATCATCTAGTCGTTTTTTTCAGTGCTCTTGCAAATATTAGGTTAATAAACAACTTACTAAGCTAAGGTTTCGCTAGCTTGTCAAAACCGCTGATTAGATTGATAAAGCATAACGGTAGTGACGTCAAAATCAACCGACCGTGGTGTAGTTCGCTTGTAGCATAACGTTAGCTTTTTACTTCTCTCGGCTGCATCAGAAGCACAAACTTCATTAAAGTGGTGTTCATTTGTAAAGATTATCCTGCTGAACAAAACGCCTACGCATCAGAAACGTGTAATGATCCAAAATTCAATGCAAAAATCCCATCGGCAAATTCTCAATAGACCCCATGGCGATGCTACTTCCGGGTTGACCTACAAAAATACATCATTACATTTGTTCTCTATAGTGGGTGTCTACTTCCATCTGTTGGTATCAGAATCTGTATCAATATTGTCTGATTTTTACTCGTGACATTTGTGACAGCCCTTACACCAAGAATACTTTGTTTGTAATTTGAGATATTCTTTTATTTAACACAATACCTGATCATTTATTCAGTTGGAAACAGTTTGATAATTAACTACAAACCCTCTGCTCAGCACTTCTGCTTCTTTCCCACAGCTCGAGGTGCTTTAACGTCTCATTTAACCGCAGAGAAATCCAACCTGGCCCGGCTCATTGCTCAATTATCTACCTTGACTCTGTCGTGTACCACAATCAATGACCAGAATCCATAATGAGCAGTGAGACGTTAGAACGAGCTCTACAGAAACCACATTAGCAGAATCCATCAGGGTCGATGCTGATGACGGCCTGCGTGCTCACAGTTAAATGTTTTCACTAATTGTTTGATCAGAGCAATGCACTGAGGCTCCGGAGGGGGCTGAGTTTCTGCCCCGTCAGCCATTTTACTCATCGATCTGCATCGCATGAGGAGAGACGCAGTGAGGGCTGTAAATATTTAACCACAAAGGAGAAGAATGGCTTTAGTTCTGCTGCTTCAGGGTCTTTTGTATCAGCAGGAAAGTTAAAAAAGGGGCAGTTAGGGATCAGAAAGGGAGCTGGAGCTGAGGCGGGTGTTAAGCGTCTAGACGAACCGTTACATCACGCCCACCTGTCAATCTTGTCAGCTACGTGCCTATCTATAGATAACACTTTTCGTTCATTAAATCGTACAGTGTGTGCCAGTGATGACAATAACTAATCAGACCTATTTGGTTTTTGGTACCAGGCTGTAAACATGTTTATTTATGCTGTAAAAACGGCTTTTTTGACAGTCATGTGTTTGTGACTTCCGGGACTCCTGGAGCCAGCCTCTAGTGGACACTCGATGAACTGCAGGATATTGCACATCCGCATTGAATTCATTTTTCAAGACTGGAGGTTGCTGCTTGGGCCCAACTTTAAATGATCACTAACACCAGAGGTCCCAGACAACATTAGCCTGAGGTGTTTTATGCCGTTGTATATGTGTAATGTAAGTCTGTGAGCTTCAGGCATTGGACTGTGGAGTTTCCTGGTGTTAACAGCTTCATGGGGCCGCTGTTTCGACTATACACAGTCATTCTTGTTGTAAAAAAATCCCCCATTCTTCGTAAACATTGTATTTATAAGCAGCAGCGTTTCCCTTCCCAGTGTGATGAGAGGGAAAAATGAATGATCGGTTTCAGTTTCACCCTGGTGGATTTTATTAACACGCTTTCAGAATCTTGTTTACTCTCAGGGTGGAAACATTCATCTGACGCCGCCAGCCATCAGGCCACAATCACACCGTGACTTATGAACCCGTGTGTGTGTGACTGTGTGTGTGTGGTCAACATCACATCTCAGAGAAAATGCAGCACGGTCATATTTGATTTGATTTCTCATTTTTTGGGTTGAATTTATCGAGTAATCTTGAAAGGATTGCACGTTTTTTCTTTTTCCAACCATTTTCTTCAAGATTCATGGAGAGGGAGAATACGGACTTGAGCTTCTAGTCTTCTGACTACTACTCAAAGTAGTTTTTACACCGCAGGTCAAACATACACATTCACACACTGATGGTAGAGGCTGCTGTGTAAAGAGACCATCAGTAAGTAACTCATCCCATTCGTATACATTCACACTCCACTGACGAAGCAGTGGGAGCAACATGGGGCCCCAAGCAGTTGCCTGCCTTGCATGTTGACAAACAGCGCTTCTGCATGTGGCTGCAGGAGCTGGGGATCGAACCCCCGACCTTCCGGTTAGAAGACGACCGACTCTACCGACTGAGCCAAAGCACAGATATGTATGGTACAACTTATCCCTATCTCTGTAGGATCCTTTCTGATCAGGCCATGATCAGCTGTCGTGCCACAGTGTGCAGTGCATGACCAACGTCATCAAAATCAGTGTTATGACTCAAAAAACAGGTCTAAATCAGTCTGCAACAAGCACTTTGTTGGTTTAAATGGGGCTCATTTGCCTCAAATTTATTTTAAACATTTCCTGGCTGGACAGTTAGATGGTCATCGTTTGGCCCAGGTTTGAATATAGCAGAGTTTCCCTTTAACTTAATTACAACACTGCCTAACACAACAGAAACACACCTTTGCTTTGTGTGTCACAATAACCACAGACATGCTTTTTGATTGACAGGTGGATCAGTGAGGGTGCAGAGCAGACACATCACACGGGCGTCTCTTTTATTCCACCAGAGGCCTAAACAAAGATACTTTCCTGAAAGAGATCTTTCAACCCTCTCTGATGCAAACCGCTGAAATCACTGCGAAAATCTCACAAATGAACAAAACAAACCACGGCGCTGACATTAAAGTCTTTCTATTTCTGTCTCCTGATACATGTGAGGCTGAGCGCGCAAATACAACAGAACCATCTGATTCATTATGTTTATTTTTTTTTAAATTTTTAGAGCTGAAACTCGCCTCTCAGCAGCTCCAGATGGATGAGTCAGTTCTCTGTGTGCCGGCTGGGAGGACAGCAAAGAGAAGACGGCTTGTTGATAAGTGAATCAACAGTCAGAGACATGAAACGAGCTCCGTGCTCTGCCTGAAGACTCATTGTTGTTTAAAAATATTCACACATTCTCTCTCAATGACTCTTTAATCGACAACAGAGAAATCCAAGGGCAGAGATCCTGTACAACCATCGCCATTATTCTTTTGTGAAACCTTTGGGAATGCACCAGGACCTGGCCCTGTATTCTGAGTAAAGACTGGATGTGCCCTTTGCATGGACTGGTTTGAAGTGAAAAGTAAATGTAAGGGCGTGTAGTTTGTTGGCTTTGTTGGGATTTATGACTCTTAGGGTGGTTTCACATTAGGGAACAGGGCCCGGATCCGAGTACTTGACCCCAGAGTCCAGTACTCGGGTACTCGGGTAAGTCTCAGCACTCACTAGGTCATTGATTTAACCGAAAACACTTTCTAAAAGAAATGTTCCTGTCAGTTTGTGCTGCAGGATCATAAAAACTCTTGAAGTGCAGAGATGTTCGCAGAGAGTCGTCCCCTCTGTGTCTGAGGGAAGGGTGAAACGGGGGAACACAGCTGCTGTCCTGTTTGTCTGCAGCAAGCTGATCGCTAAAAGATACACAACTAAAAAATGTACATTTTCAGTCGCCTGAGGGTGCACAGCAGGGGTGCTGTGGTGCATCAGGACGTCAGACTCAGTGAAGCGGGATCAGAACAGAGTCAGCACGAGTACGACAAAAACATCAGCCCACTTTGAAGACTTCACACACTTTCTTGTGTCGTGTCTTTCCTGAGAGATTAAGCACAACTTAAGTCCTTGTCAGTATTGTTTTTGTTTTCTGATCAGTCTTTCATATAAAGACGTCTGAGAGTCTTCAATGAGTTCAACTGCTTCAACTGCAGGACTCAGGAGTCAAAGGCCGGACATACACTCTGCTGATGTTTGAGCCCCCAGACTGGATACATCAGTCTGATAAAGTTAAACATCTGTTATGAGTTGGTGCTACACAAATAAAGATTGATTAATTGTCTGCAAGTTGAACTGTTGCATAAAAGTGATAATAATCTGTGATAACCTTCAACTCTGTGTTTGTGGCCTCATACCTACAACCCAATCACAGCATTGCTGATATTCTGTACAACATCAAAAATAAAACACTTTTTCTTTTCAGGACCCTGGACAGAGTCAGCACCACACATTCAGCAGTGCAGCCCATTCTTTGGACAGCATTAGGTACCATTTCTAGTTTGCTGCTGCTGATACTGTTGCCTCACAGCGAGGAAGTTCCTGGACAGAGTCTCTCTCTCTGTGGAGTTTGCATGTTCTCCCTGTTCATGCGTGGGTTCTCTCCGGGTACTCCGCTCAGAGTCCCTGGGTGGCCCTGTAGAGACCTGAAGTCCTGCATCATATCCAGCTTCAACTCTCTGTGCTACTCACCAAAGTGAGGCTGGTAGCACAGAGAATAAGACGGACATGAGGCGGGACTTCGGTCCCCGTAAACCTTTTCACAGCAGACAGACAAAATGTCTACAGTGAACAAAGTTTGTCCCTCCCACCCCCCCGTTCACAGCCCATGAAGACTCTTCTAGTCACGTTTGAAGATGGACTTGAAGGGCTTGGCCATGGACTGGAACATATTCCCAAAGAACTCTTTGACGCCGGTCCTCTGCTTTGTCACCAGGTGTTTTTTCAGGGTGTCCACAATATACCTGATGACACACTGACGCTGATTCAGCATGCTCCTCCACAGCATCTCTGCACCAATGTCTTTGCAGTATTACCAGGTCTGTCCTGGTAAATGGACAGGGGTGGATTACCGCACGGGCCTTACGGGCCCAGGCCCAGGGGCCCCTAAGCCAGAGCTTCTGTGTGAAGTCGCTGTTACTCATAATGTTGTATAGTCGTAGGGCTCAGTAATTGATGTCAATAGCAGGGTCCAAAAAGGTCCTACCAAAAAAGGAATAGCCTAATAGCTGTAGAGTCCATGTGCCCAGGGGCCCAATATTTCATAATCCGTCTATGGTTAGGCGCGTAGCTGACTTGATTGACAGGTGGCAGCGATGTAACGGTTTGCCAGGAGGCTTAAAACCCGCCTCAGCTCCAGCTCTCAGCCTGTCGTTAGGTTGACTGAAAGTTAGGTTGAGACAGCATTTCCAACATGGCTGCTGCCCCCGATGAGCCTCCGGAGCTCCCTGCAGGAACAGATGGCTGACGTCACTCAGGCTTCAAACATTCATATTCACAGTCTGTTTAAAACATGTGGTATCAAACTGTGGATGTTTGAGATTAGAAGGAAGAGTGTCTTTGGAGTTCCTCCTCTTTGTGGTGACGTTTCTTGACTTTTAAATCGATGAGGATTTTAAAACGTCTGTCGTCTGAGCCTGACTAACTCTGGGCAGGACGTCAGCCAAGAAGATTATTTCCAAAACTGTCAGGCTGTTCCTCTGTCTTAGATTCTGAGCGAGTAAGAGTCTCTAATGAACTCCTGCCATGCCCTCTTGGTTTGAGACAGTGGAGCTGAAAATTGAATCAGATCTGTGCAGTTAGCAGAAAAAATCCTTGTGAACTGTTGTAGGTTAGTGCAGCTCTCAGTTTTGGGATCGGAGGGTTTGGCTGTGAAAGTGACGCCTGTTTGGCTCCCTGCAGTCTGTTATCTACTCTGCTGGTTTGTTCTGTGGATCAGAGCCCAGACTCCATCAACTCTTGTATCTGTTTAGAGCATTTCTCACACTATTACACCGCAGAAACAGGCTGAGTCAGCGGAGCTGTTTGAATAACTCGTGTAGCGTGTGTGCTAATTAAAGAGCAGCAAGAATTCCGTAAAAGCAAAAACTATCTGAGAGGGCGAACACAGAAGACCGGTCAGAGGCTGGCATAGTTGAAAACGGGTAATCAATCCAAGGACAAGTGCTGGAAAGTCTTGCATTAGGGCTTACTGCCATTTTCCACATCATCCGCACACTACAGCGCCGTTGGCTGCCACTTGTCAATTCTGCTATTTCCACATCACACGCTTGGGTCCGTCACTCTGCTCTGCTCCGTTTCAAATACGCACTGATTCTATTTTGGACGGAACATGCTGAACATATTAGATCCACCCGGACAGGAAGTCAGACAAGGAAACGCGCAGAGCATCTTGTCAACTTTAAAATAAAACACAATATCCAGACTCCTGATCCTAACTTCCATCACTTTATCAACATTACATCAAACAGGCGCCAAATGAACAACAAAGCAGCCTCGGAAATGGACACTAGGGCAGGGCGCGCCGTCTGAGCGGAGCAGCGACAGAGTGAGCAGAGGTCTCATGGCTGTAACTGGCGTACGCCCAGTGGTGAGTCTGTTTGGGCCCTAAGCAAAAATCCAACCAGCGTTCATCACCATCATGTCTGCCAGCCAACGCTAACTCTAATTGACAAAGTTTAATGCATGCAACGAGAGTGAGTGCTGTCAGACGGGGGCCCCATGCTACTGTCATTGCAAAATTTGCACATATTGTGCCACTGCTTTGATTTCAAGTTTGTCAGCCCTCAGGGGGCCCCCTACTGGTCTGGGGCCCCAAGCAGTTGCCTGCCTTGCCTGTTGACAAGCAGCGCCGCTGCGTACGCCATTTCCCAAAGCTAAGTTTGTGACCCATAAAAACAAACCTTACAGTAAAATGTACGCACCGGTAGGCAAACTCTGAGCCAGGTGTACTTTAGAGGTAGGGGGAATTGTTGACACCAGGTTAATGTCTCATATTTTACATCACTAAATACTCAACCTTTACTGACAGATCCACGTCATACATCATTAAAAAGGGCAGTTTCATTCATACGCGAGCATCTAGTGAGCTGTTTTCCAGAAGTAATTTCAATATGAAAAGATATATATCCACTTCATTCACAAGCATCTCCATTTCTGGTTCAGAACGTTGATTTCCTTTGTCTCATTTGGTTGTCGCTGTGATGCAGCACTGGAAACCTTTGATGACACGCTTGTTTGTATGCATTTTCATTCATTAGGTGCTTCCTACAAGATTCTCAGTTTTAAGATGCGGCTGACGCTTCCCCACAGCCACTCGCTCATCAATGACTCGTTTAATGTGTGTTCTTACTAAGAAATGTCGGCTTGACAAACCCTTTAACAGACGAGATAATGATCGGTGTGTTTAACGCTGTGAGCAGCACGTTCATTCATTAACAACAGCAGACGTGTTTGGCTTAATTTCACATTATGAACTTGTCTTTGTTAAAGTGACTGCAGGTTGTGACAGAGTCAAAATAACATGAACCTGCAGTCGGCTGATTCAAGTCTTTCCTGACAAACAGCAGGACGCTGCACTTTCTTCTCCTCCTCTGTCCCTTCCAATTTCTCTTCCCTTTTTTCCATTCAGCCCTCTATCACTTCATCTCTCTCAGAGCGCCACTCTGCACTCCCAAAGGGGTTGAGTGGGCACATTTTCTCATCTCCATCTTCCTCCACCCTGCCGAGGCAGCACAGAGGGTGGAGACTGAAGGAGACAAAATCTAAAATGCTGCAAATAGGGTTTTGATCTGCTCGTTTTTCCGGGAGACAGATTTGTTGGTGCATCCCGTTTGGACGCCCACGTGTCAGATTTGTTCTCAGAGATTACATTAGGTCAAGTGTAGGGCGTGTTGACGGCTGTTTCGCTAATCAAGCACAAAAACTGAGCTAATAAGGGATGTCACAATACCAGAATTTCAAACTTGGATATGTTTAAAGTAAAAATCAAATGATATGGGCAACACGGCAACAAAAATATACACTAAACATTGGCACAAAAACATTGGCAACAACAATTTCTTGCAACTTCTGATGGACTCCGTTTTTGTAAGTGCACCTGTCTTATGAAACAGATGGCGTGTGTGTGCAAAGACCTTATGTGTGTTTGTTGGTGTGGTATAAGGGTTTATACCACGTCTCCAGCTGTTGTGAGTGTAATCTATAATTACCGCGGCAACTCCTTGATCCTGCGACTCCAGCTGTCCGGCGATGCTGTGGGTGTCGATAGGGAAGGGAGCACGGAGCTGAGACAGGGAAGTTCACGGTCAGTGTGTTAAAAAAAAAAAAATCGGATTATGGATCCAAAATTCGCATTGAAGGCCTTTACACAATGAGTCAGTTTCTTTATCAGTGATTGGCAGGATCCTTAATTGCGACCACCTCTTTGTAAACAATAGATACCAATCTGAACTTTTCTAAGACTTTAAAGGTCTTTGACAGCACGACGTTGCAGCCACCTCTTTTGCCAACAACAAATCTTTTATCGTGAAAACACTAAACCAACAGTTATTCAACCTGGAGACTTTTCAGAACAAAGTACAGCAAATCAAAACAATTTTGACTTTTTGACTAGATTAATCTCCAAAAATTAATCTAATATAACTTTTTGGGGAATACATTTCTTTCTTTTCTATTCTTTTAATAGTTGCAGCTCTAACTCCTCATTTACGTTTGTCCACTTTCCGTCACGGTTCAACGCTCGTGGAAATTGGGAGTAAACAGTCCTGATTCAGTTTTCTCTGCAGAGCAGCACTTTTAGAAGCACAGTCTAGTTAAAACGGTTCTGACCACAACAATGGAGCTGGAAGCCTCTGAGGAATTAGAGGATAACCATGAAGGTGATGAATGAGTGTAAATTAGAGCTCGTGTTGGATTCACCGTCCTGCTGGAGCACTTAATATGAAGTCTTGATCCTCTGGGTGGCTGCAGGACAGTCCCTCTCCTGCTGCTGTTTTCTGCCTCCATGTGCTCTTTGTACACACATATATCCATGAACACGCCTCCGTCCTCAGAAACCAGATGTGTTAGCGTCTTCTGTCCTCACGGATCTTCACCTCCTTGTATCGCTCCTCTGCAGCCTGCGAGCAGATTCCTTGCGACGCCCAGCTCCCTCAGGGCTCGGCTGATTGGCAGGGTCCTAAATTGCGACCACCTCTTTGTGAATAATAGATACTCATCTAGCTAAGTGGAGTGATTAAATATTAAGCAGGCGAGAAACATGCAACGCAAGTCTATTTCTGAGCAGCACGTGACCAGGAAACAAAGCGGAGGAGGGGGGTTTGTGTTGTTTATGTTGGGCTCCAGGCTGTCGGATTAACACGGCGTCTCGTGTGAAATATCCCTGCAGGACAAACTTCTATGTAATCAGATTTATGTTTAAACGAGAGAGACAAATAAAAAATACCCACGAGCAAATTATATTATTTCACACACGCAAATATGAACTGCCACATAATAAAAGTCTTCGCACACAAAGCTGTGACAGTGAAATAAAACAGGTGAGGGCGGAGGTCATCACTTAGTGAGCGCAGTGCAGCAGCTGCTCTCTCTCTCTCCTCTTTTGTTCTCGTGTGCTTTAGCTCTGGAGGTAACAAGAGGTCCGGTCGCTAAATGACGGATTTGAAACTGAGCAGAGCGTAGAGGCGCTGCCGGCAAATGCCAGAGACGGACTGGTGCGCTTTTGCTTTTGAAATATGTAGCTTTGGCAAGAGTGGCATCGAACTACATCACCGACGGACAGCGTTGTACACAGAGTACGTGGAAATTGGAAGTGCTGTGCCGTGCTGTTTTAACCCCACGCCCCATTACTATTTTCCTCTCTGTAGCTCACGTAGACGGACGAGGAAGGAGGGGGCTCTACGAGGCACTGACTGTTCTCACTCAATAGAGCGTGTTAGCATGCTTTACAAAGTGGAGATAACGGTACTTTAATAATATCTTTGACTTGTGTCATCACCGGAGAAAATAGTTATTCGGCTCACAGCATGGTTGATTAAAGTCAATAGCTCGTCAATACGAAGCACCACACTTCAGTTTGTCTTCAATACAAAAGAACAACATGATAAACTGTTTGCAAGAGGGAAACCAAAATTCCCCGAGCAGAGAATGAAATATTTAACGGATGTAGTGTGGACAGGGACCGTGCTGTTAGGATCACAGAGCTGCTCAAACGGCTGTGGACGCGTGTTGAACATGTCACACTCCCTCGCAGACTGTTTGATTGACAGGTGATCTTTGGAAAGTGACAGAGAGCTGGTTCGACGATGAGCCGAGACGGGATCAAAATAAGAGTCTCTAAGTGTTTTTAAGAGCCTCCACCGGTTATCTGTCATTAAATATGAATATTTAACTAAAACTCACTAATCAAATCAAGAGATGGGTAATTGTCACTGAAAGCTGTGTGTGTGTGTGTGTGTGTGTGTGTGTGTGTGTGTGTGTGTGTATGTGTGCGTGTGTGTGTGCGTGTGCAGGGGAAGCTTTCTGAGGCTTCTTGCTCGCTCTCTAATTCAGTAATCATGCTGAGAGATCTCAGAGCTGCTTCATTATAAATACTCCACAGTGCAGAGCAGACAGGAAAGAGGACTGCAGACAAGTTTGAGATGACTTTTGCTGCTTCTCATCTAAAAACATGGAAAAATTAACTCACTGTGTACGACCCAGCATGACTGTGAATATCAACATTTTGTGGGTTTTTTTTACATTACAAGTCCAATGATCACTGCAGAAAAACGGCATCTCTTACTGTAGATTAGTTCTTGTTTTATTGTTAGAATTGGATGTCTGTGGATCTATTTGATGCATCTTTTGCTGCTTGGCTGTGATTTGAAAGTATTGACTGTCATTTCTTTTGATTGTAATGTTTTTATTTTGGCGTTAAGCTAAAGATTACAACTGACAAATTAAGGCACGAGTTTGGGCTCAATCAAGTTCTTCCCTTTATTCCCACGTGAACTTGTAGTTCCTGTGATGCGAGTACAGCTGATCATGGCTGCGATCACATTTCACGACCGCTCACAGAGTATGTGGAAATGAGGAGTAAGCAGAAAATGGTCCGTGTGGATGCAGTCGAAAGCAGTCAGTATCTATAAATGAGCTCTTATTGTCTCCATTATTAGCATCTACAGACGAAAAGTGATGCTGCAGACGTGTATAATATAATCTGCTTCGTCCCTCACTCTGACCTCCTCCTGATTGGTTTCCCGTCGCTCCTCTCTGATGCAGGGTACTTCACTGGGATTGGTAGCACACCTGTTTCCTCTTATGAACCTAATTTGCAGAGCCAGTTTGTGGTTCAGATTTGAGCTCAAGTACTTATTGTAGCTGCGCACTCAGTCTGTACGCAGAAAAATGATGATGAACATTTTGAGTTCTCTCACCTGCATTAGAAAGTGAATCAGCACGAATGAGAGTAAAGTGGACGAGAAAACACGATCCTTCTATTTGATTCTGTAATGAACTCTGTTCAGTCGGGGTCAGCCCTATGTTCCCATAGAGTTAGGGTAAGGGTTAGGGTTAGGGGAACATATCTGGAACATAGGGCTGTGGGAACATAGGCACGCTCCCGTTCAGTCTCTATGTGCTTTGTTACTCCTGTGACCACAGAAAAGTTGATGCTGTTGGACTCAGATTTTGCAGACATTTATAAGGTTACAAGTCTTTGACTGTTTGCTCCATTACTTTTCAGCCTCACTTGGTTCCTTTAGGCCAGAGAGATGTTTGCTTTTTTGCTTTAGATTTATTTTTGGGCTTTTTATGTCCTAATTTCAGAGGCAGGACAGTCGATAGAGTCCGAAACCAGGGAAAGAGAGAGTGCGGACTGCCCGCTGTCGAGGACTTAAATCTCTGTACATGGGGCGCGTGCACTAACCACTGGGCTACTGGCTTTTTAAACTTGCGTTTGCAAACACAAGCAACTGCATCATGAATCACAAACTTGGCTCTGCAGAGTGCATGTGACTGGTGGATACCTATAGAGGGCGCATCAAGGAGCTCAGGCTGTATGATTCGAGGAGGTTGCGTTTATGTTCATTCTGATAGCACGGTAAAAAAAAAAGACAGTGGCGCCCACATTGGTGGTATGTGAGGCCTCTTAATGAAGCCTGTCAGGACAAGAATGTTTCTGTTGCCCTGCCAAGCATGACATTGATGATTTCAAATGTTTGCCAGAGAGTTTGATGACTTGCTACATCGGATTAGCTCTGTGGAGTGATAGCACACCTGCCATACAGGTAAAACATTTTTCAAGCAAGACGATGTTTTTTTAAATGATTGTAATCGCTGGATGTCTCCTGTCATCCCTGAACAAATACAGCCATGCTCAGGCTTATTGTGGGATTGGTCCTCTTTGGTTTTCGTTCTTCACAAGTGTGTTCAGTGTGTCCTCTGTAGAGGAAAGCTTTCCTCCTTCAAGCTTCAGGTCCCTTCAGATGACTCAGTGCAGCGCTGAGAGCCCAGGGGAGCAGTGAAACCAAAAAGCATGAATTTTAATATCATTACCTCATGTTTAACCCCTCTGCTGTAGCTCATCAGCAGCCCGAAGCTCGTCACTTCACGGCTTCAGAAGAACGAGAGAAGCTGCAAGAGATCAGAGAGGAGCCTGAATGTAATTGGTTGATTTACTTCGCTCCCTGGGGATCCAATCCATGAATCGATGAAATGGCAAAGGCTGTAAAAAACTGTAAAGAGCGTCTGCAGGGAGTCATCATTCATGAGCTGAGGGGTGTGAAGCACTCCTGAGGACATCTGAGAAAAAGAGAAAGCAGGAGCTGCTCTCTGTAGTGTGCTTTTTTTTCTACAGGGCTCTCATTCTCCGTTTTCTCCATAGTTTCTGTTAGTTATAGTAAAAATAAAAAGCCTAACACAAGAGCAACAGTTTCAGGAATTAATTCATCTGTTTATCTGAATTATAATAAGCTGCAATCGTTCACAACGCTCATTTAAAGCCACCAGACTCCATCGACAAAAACAGTGATTTCACCTTGCAGAACACAGGAGTTGCTGGTCGACCCTCTGCCTGCGTCCACCTGGAGTTTGTTCAGAGTTCCAGCTTCTTTTTTGAAGCGTTCCCAATGAGGAGAGAGATTGTTTGAAGCAACAACAACCGCCCGCAGAAAGGTGAAGCACCAAGCATCCTTGCTTCTGGTTAAAAATCTTTCAACAGTTTCAGAAGAGCGCTGTTGATGTTACTCGCTCTTTTCAAAACATTAAGTATAGTATTTTTGTCTCCAAGGGGCCTTCTCTCGCCTGTGGCCGTGCTCAGGAGACAGGTTCATTATCTCTGTGGTTATTTTTTACCAGTTCCAACGCTGGTATGAGTGACAGCGTTAGGACCTGGTACGACTCGGATGGAAAAAAGAGCAACTTATAATCGTATGAGCACTTGACGCCTTCTCCTTTTCTTCTTCTCTCACTCCTGCAGTCACAGGATTGTCCTCTTCTGAAGTATGAGCTGCTGAGGGATCTAAGGTTATGTGAGTTACGGTTGAAACGCTCCTCGTCTGTAAAGATTCTGTCCTCACTGTACCTTCAGAAGCGCCCAGCCTTTCGTGTGAAGGTGAGGAGGGCAGATGTCTGATTTATTGTGACATTCTTTCATCCCTCTGGCCTCTTGTCAGATTTGTCGTCTCTTGAACTGCTGAGCTGTATTCCACTTTTTTATTTTTTACAGCGTCGCCGGTGGCTCCCTGCTTCAGCCTAATGAGCCATCTGGGCTTGTCGCTGTACTTTGGCACCAAAGTCACACATGTCCTGGGAGGGTTGACAGGAGCATGCACGGCCTCAAACCCGACACAATGCATGCTGGGTGAAACAGGGTTATTAAAGCTGCTGCTGCTGTTTCCTCTCTGCAGTGCGGGTTTGTAATAAATGAAGTTTGCTGCATAGAAACTGAGCTGTCTGTAAACACCTGCTGTGAAAATTCCTACTGTCCTGACCTGAGGGCAAACACGCCGTCATGTCTGACTTATTTAATAAATGATACACGAATCCTCCTGAAGCAAAACTGGGGTTACATAGAAACAGACCTTACACACAGCACAGAACAGAATATGTAAGATGTCTAAATGAAATGATAAAGTGAGCTTACTCTATGATCAGACATGAAGGAAACATGCTATGTTGAAGTGCTGGCTTCTCTGACAACAATGCAGCAGCCAGTATGTCCTCCTTCTAACTTTAGATTCTGGTCCTGAATGGTCTGGATTTGTTTGGACCAGAGAAGGTAGGCGGTTTTAAGGCACCCCCACACGGCCGTTTTGGACGCCCCTCGGTTTGCCAGATATGAGAGCAGTTATCAGGTCAAACCAACAGGTGTTGCAGCGATGGAAGCGGGCAAGAGAACTGGTTCAGATAGAAGTGATTGTACCCGACCTAAAAAGCCTCTGCATGTTTCTAATAAGCTCCACGAGCAGAAACGTGCTCAAACTAGGATCAATATTGGAGATGCTTTTGAAAAATGGAGAGAGGTTAGAACGCAGAAAGGTTTACAGACCGATGCAGAGCTGGCTAAACACTGAAGCTTCAGTGTCCACCACATGGTGACCTGCGTGAGCATCCACTCTAGAGAGGAGGGGGGGGGACAGCTCTCTGCAATGGTTTAGAATTTGGACTGCAGTACCCGTTTTAAACACTAGGTGTCAGAGTTACATATTGTTCCTTTAAGGCCGGCAGAGCTCTTGTCTCTACTTCAGACCAAAGTGAAAACCAGGTTGTGAATTCTTTACTTAATAATTTGAAACATCACTTTTTATGTGAGGTTCCTTTCTTTATTTAAAGACTTATGTGATATTATTCATCCTATGACATTAATCCCGTTGTTTTTCTTCTTCATGTGTTTCAGAACTATTCACAAAAGTTGTCTGTTTAGCAAAATAAGTCTCAGAGAGGCAGTTTGTTGTAATGCGGAGCTCTAACTGCTCCATTCAGAGACATAAATCTGTCTGATGGAAACGTTTACGCCGTCGTCTCTGTAAACAATGAGACACTGTCAGCTCTGATGAGCCTCCATCTCACTGTCTCTATGTGTTTATCTAACAGAGCAGTGTATGACTCGGGTTTATTCATGCAAATACACGACCCTGCTGTGGTTTGTAACCTGATGATTTGCATGGTAATCTCAGTGGAAGTTGTTCTGAGTTAATATCTGTTTGGTGTGTGGCTGACTCTCCCATTAGCTGCTGGAAATAGACTCATTTTTCCCCTACCTGCTCTCAGACTGTTTTGTATGTAGATGAATGCTGCCGGCTGCAGCTGCTGGTTAATGTGGCCCTGCTCGTGTCTCACAGTCAGTCTCCATTCACAGTTTATGAGGTGACTGACTGTGTGTGTGCAGCATGATGAGATGTATAAAGACATATCTCATCATGCTGCACACGCTCAGTAGAGGCAAATACCTAAACATGGCCGGCAGGTTTAGGTGGGAGATGTAATACAACATCCAATCCAAATTCATACATCAGATGCTGATGATTTCAGTCCAGTTTGTCCAGTTTGGTTAGCTTACAGATTTAGATCTATGGTAGAAAACAAGCCAGAGATATGAGTACTAAGTGTTGTGCAAGGGCTGATTTCAGACCCGATTCCCCCTCCCGACCAAAGTCAGCAAAGGCACGTTTATCTGATTTCCGGATGTTCCTGAGGTGTGAGATGTGTTACGAGTGATTTTACCTTCCTCGACACAGACCATAATAGATACCAAAGACTAACAGCTAAGAGATCATCTCCTTTATTGGGGCGTTTGTCCCCATCTCTCTGTCATGGATTTATTCCCAAGGAATTGAGGCCTGGTCCACATGTTTTTGAAAACGTAGCTTTTTCTGTGAGCTTTGACCTTTCGTACGCAAACTGCGTTTAAGGTCACTGAAAACACACCTTTTTATAAAACTCCTTCCAGGGTGAAGATGTTCAGAAACTCTGTTTAAGGTGTTTATGTGTAGACGGGGAAAACAGGAGTTTTGTTCTTTTAACGCCTCTTTTTAGAAAAAACGCCCAAGTGTGGACTAGGCCAATGTCACAGGTTTCCTTGCTCATCAGGAGCCAGTGACTGCACCTGTGACGTTCTTCCTCAGCTGATGGTTGATGACCATCAGCTTGGCTGGGCGGCTATAAACTAGAGCCTGACCGATTATTCAGTCGGCTGATATTTGCATATCAAGTGACTATCGGTTTCGGCTAATCACAGATATGAGCTGATATTACTCCATTTATTCAGTCAGAGAGCATTTAATTTGAGTAACACTGTATTACACTCGCAGTTCTCTGTCACCAGCAGAGGGCGCTATATGGATTATAACAAACATCATCACTCTGCAGAGTGTCAAGCGGTGATGCACGTACATGCTTACTTTCCAGCCGAGTGACCATCTTGTCTTTATAAATGTGTAGATAACTGCATTTGAGGGATCAACAAAAAAAAAAAAATCTATATCTATCTATCTCTAGAGATCGAAAATAGATCTAGGAAAGATATCTGCCGATATATCGTATCAGATTTTTTTCTCACCCAAATATCGATATCGGCGGGGACCTACTCTATAGGGAGGAAGGAGATTCCCTTCCCTCAGTTTGTGTTCTGTTCTTTCTTTTTAAATGAAAATCTCAGTTGTGTGTTTTGAAAACCATTACCCCTCTGTATATTTACTCCCACTCCCCTTTGGTTTTGGCTCTAATTTATGTTTGTCTATTGTCTTGATAGAATCATTGGATTGTTCTGGATGTTCTACTACCACCTTTAAGAAACCCAAAGGCTCACTTCTTTTGGAACCCTTTTGTAAGGGCAGTGTTTTGTTAGTTCCCTAACTCGTGACCCGTCACTCAGATTTAGTTTCCTCTCAGATTGGATGTTCAACGTGTTGCCTCTAAACATTTTAAACTGCAACTACTTCAAAAAGCTGCAGTGAAACGAGTCATTTCATAACACAACAAAAACAAGGCAAAGAGACCCTGCAGGACCCTTTAATCTCTGCTGTTTGTGTCCATTACAAACCAAAGAGCCAGCATTAGTCAAGACAGTAATTGAAGGCGTAACAATCTGAGTCCATGTGCTGCCCGTCTCCAGAGACAGGAAATAGATCAGGGGGTCATAAAGTGAAGCCACAGTTAATGCTGACAGCAGATTCATGCCCACCCTCCTGGACCCCTGACAGGTGCATTTCAATACACCACATAATTGCAGGATGTCGGGGGGGGGGGGAGCAGGGGTCGTCTGTGAGGAGGAGCAGCTTTGATTTGAGCCGTGCCATCGTGACACGACTCAGGCCTGATTCACAAGCTTTAAATCACGCCGCTGGGAGGTCGCCGTGCTCTGAATAGCAGATAAAAATCACAGTGGACTTCAAAGCCTGACATTTAGCTGCAGCGGCTCCACGGACGTCCTTTATTGATGTTTGTATCAGGGAGCCACATGGATAATGCAACAGATTGTTCCTCAGGCTCTTTGTGTCTGGAAGCTGCTTCTCAATCAGTGGGTCGATACGTGACAGCGGTTAGAGACACAAGAATACATAAATACGTTTTAAACGCAGGCTGCTGTACATGCAAACATTATTTCCTCTGTGACAATTTTAACACAAACTGATCGCTGCAGAGACTTCAGATCGAGTGTCTATGGTATGGACGGATACGAAGCTTTAGAAGAAAGAGTATCGATCCATCTCACATCTAGTTTCCTTTTAAGTCCTTTTTTTTCACTCTTTAGACACAAAGAATGATTTCTCTTTCAGTTTACGTCTGCATGGTTTTCAACTGATGTAGATCGACGTTTACTCTGCTATTTCCCCGTGTCCAGTTGCAGCGGCTCCGTATGACTTTGGTGTTATGTTACGGTGTGAAGTCCACATTATATGTTAAACTATAAGTCAGTTTGTAATAGTGTTGTAGTTGAGATCACAGTAACCGAGACCAGAGTGCTCTGAGTCCAAGAAAGAACAAAGACATTTAGGGATTGAGACTGAGCCACTTCCAACACAATTAGGGATCCAGACTGTGTCAAGACCAAGACATTTAGGGGTCAAGACCAAGACCAAATCATTTACGGGTCGAGACTGAGTTTAGACCAAGACATTTAGGGCGCGATCACACTGCAATCCGTACCGTGTCCAAGCACGCTTCAACCTTAAAGTCCACAAGCACAAGTACACAACACTGACAGCCTTCATTGTGTAGAAATCCAGAGTTTTATGGCTGTATCTGACTAACATGACTCAGAATAAGTCACCAAGTAGCTGTCATGTTCTCCGTGTTGTTCTCATCTGCAGACGCAGACTCGACTGCCTTTTTTTATTTTTATTTTTTCTCGAGTCCGCCTGTTTGTAAACTGATCACGCTTCATAATAACATAAAGCATGCGTGTGTTGTATTACGACGTTATGTACAAGAGGTAATCGTGCTCAGGCACGATTAGTCCTGATGCAGTGTGACCGGGGGCCGTGCAGCAGGGGGGCAATCGTGCTTCAGTACGGTACGGATTGCCAGTGTGACCGCGCTCTGAGGGATCCAGACTGTGTCAAGACCAGGACATTTAGAAGTCAAGACCAGGACATTTAGGGTTCGAGACCAAAACAAGACCAAGACACTTAAAAGTATTTCTCTGTGTTTCTGTCCTTCTCTCTCTGTAGATTCCTGTAATCCACAGTCAGCTTCGCTTCTCTGACGTTGCAGATCTCGTCCGTGATGAGTGAACGAGTGACTGGATCAACTCACTAATCAAGCCCGCTCCACTGATTCCTGATTAATTTCCACTATATTGTGGACTAAAGCAGCACTTTGAAACTGCAGCAATTTCCTCAAATACGACATCAAGGTGGACTGATTGAAGTGTGGACATTTGGATGGACCCGTTTGAAACCTGCAGGGTGGCTCCGTGTTTCCATGCCGACACAAACGACATTACGCCATTAAAAGAATAATGATAATTATAGCCTGTCATCATCCTAGTAGAAACATCCTCTTTCCTCTAACAGTGTCACAAGAATGCTACGTTTATAATTTAAAAGAAAAAAGGAAAGAATATCCTGTGGATTTAATATTTATCTTTAGCATCTGTCATGATTTGGTCTTTGTTTAGTTGGTATTTTGGAGTTTAGTTTAGTTTTCTTGTTTTAGTTCTACTTTCCCCTAGTGTTGCTTGTTTCCCTGTGTGTTTTATGTTTCCTAGTGTTAATTGTTTAGTCTTTAGTGTTTCCTGTTTTATTTTGTAATTTCTTGTTCTTGTTTCTCTGTGTTCCATGGTTCTTGATTTACTTTGTAGTTGTCCTCAGTGTTTCTTGTCTTGTGTTAATTCTTGTCTGTGTGTTCCCTCTTGCCTTGATTGCCCTGATTGTACTCACCTGTGTTTTGTTTGTTTCACCTGTCTAACTAGTCTCACCTGTGTTGATTACCCCTGTGTCTATTTAGTCTCTGTGTTTCTTCCCCTCTGTGTCGGTTCATTGTCGTTTGTTGTTTGTAGAATGTCGTCGTATTTGTCTCCCAGTGATTCCTCGTGGCTACCTTTTTGGATTTTTCTTGTGTAGTAAGTTTTGTTTGGCCTTGCCTTTTTTAGTTTAAATAAATCTTTTTTGTTATCTGCAATTGGGTCCTCCACCTCCTCATTCTCACCGTGACAGAATGACCCGACCAGCTATGGACCCAGCAGAATTTGATTTAGACAAGATGGACTGTTTTGAAAAGATAAATTATTTTCAAGATATTTTTCGTTGGGCCAGGAGCACTGCTGTAACAGAGCAGTCTCCTTGGACAGGCACCCGCTTGGCCATTTTTCCTGGTCGTCGTGGAGGAAAAAGAAATGGCACCAGGCGTCCTATCCTGTCTCCACAACCTAGTACCTCAGAGCCTCTACCCCAGCATTCGGTGTACCAACCCACGCCTCAACCCAAGCCTCAGCTAAAGCCTCAGCTTAAGCCTCAACCTCAGCAGCCTGTCTACCAGCCCAAGCCTGGGCCTCAACCCAGGCCTCAACCGAAGCCTCAGCAAAAGCCTCCACTCAGGCCTCAGCCCATGTCGCTGCTCAGCTCACCAGAGTCTTCGCTGCTCAGCTCACCCAAGTCTACGCTGCCCAGCTCACCCGAGCCTACGCTGCCCAGCTCACCCGAGCCTACGCTGCGCAGCTCACCCGAGCCTACGCTGCCCAGCTCACCCGAGCCTACGCTGCGCAGCTCACCCGAGCCTACGCTGCGCAGCTCACCCGAGCCTACGCTGCCCAGCTCACCCGAGTCTTCACTGCCCAGAGCTCCAGTGACTTTGCCCCTGTGCTCCCCAGTGACTTTGCCCCTCTGCGCCCCAGGGCCTCAGCCTCACTGCGTCCCTGCAGAGCGCCCTCTGCTGCCTGTGACTGCTGAGCTCCGTAGTCCCCCTGTTGAAGAGAGGGGGATTTCTGCGGATTCCCTGTTGGCGGTCCGGCCGACTCCTGACGTCACCCCTGACGTACCCTCGGCGGTCCGGCCGACTCCTGACGTACCCTCGGCGGTCCGGCCGATTCCTGACGTCACCCCTGACGTACCCTCGGCGGTCCGGCCGGCTCCTGACGTACCCTCGGCGGTCCGGCCGATTTCTGACGTCACTCCTGACGTACCCTCGGCGGTCCGGCCGACTCCTGTCGTCACCATGGCGGTCCGGCCGATTCCTGTTTCTCCGTTGGAGGATCTGCCCACTCCTATGTCTCTGTGGGAGGCCCTGCCAACACCTGTTTCTCCGTTGGAGGATCTGCCCACTCCTATGTCTCTGTGGGAGGCCCTGCCAACACCCGTTTCCAAGTTGGAGGATCTGCCCGATCCCGTGTCTCCGTCAGAGGTCCTGCCGACTCCGCAGCTTCCTGCGCCCTTGTCAGAGGTTCTGACGACTCCTGCGCCATCGTCAGAAGGCCTTCGGACTCCCCCTGAGCTGGTCTCTGTGTTTGGTCGGCCTCCTGGCCGCCCACCTGAACTGTCTCCTGTGTTTGGTCGGCTTCCTGGCCGCCCACCTGACCAGCTCACTGTGTTTGGTAAGCCACCTGGCCGTCCACCTGAACTGTCTCCCGTGTTTGGTCGGCTTCCTGGTCGCCCACCTGACCAGCTCACTGTGTTTGGTAAGCCTCCGGGCCGCCCCCCTGAACTGTTTCCCGTGTTTGATCGGCCTCCCGGCCGCCCCCCTGAACTGTTCCCCGTGTTTGATCGGCCTCCCGGCCGCCCCCCTGAACTGTGCACCATGTCTGGTCTGCCTTCGGGCCGTCCACCTGAACTGTTCTCCTTGTTGGGCTGGCCTCCTGGCCGCCCTCCCGAACTGTCCGGGCTATGTGCCCTGCCTCCAGGCCGTCCGCCTGAGAGTCCGGAAAGCGCTGCTCGTCTGTCCTGTCACCATGACAACAGTCTGTTCACAACGGCCGCTGTATGACCGACACTGCTCCGTTACTTTTTACTGCATGTTTTATATTTGAGATGGTTTATTTCCCGATCAGACACGGAGCGAGGAGGATGTGGGTACAAGACACGATCCGTCGGCGGCAAAACTACAGGGAGTTTCATACATTTGGAAAAGAGCGCCGGAGACATCAACAGAGCCTTTCTGAAAAGTTGAAAGAGGGGCTCAGAGGGGCCGCACAGGGGCGTGGCTTTTGAGGGAGCACAGAGGGGAGGGGATGGGTGCAGACGGAGCACTGCTAGTTTTCCAAAATGACCAACCCTACCTTTGATATTTGTGTTTCAGTGTTTCGTTTAGATTTATTTATTTGTGTCCTGCTCTGGTCTTTTTATATGAAGCACTTTGATGCTTTTGATATCTGTTGGTCAGGTGCTGAGGGCCTAGTAGCGTTTTTTTATGTTGTTGAATTAGAATATTTAGCATTTATTTTTATTTCATTTTGTTTAATAAAGTTTTGCTTACTTCAAAATGTGAAACTTTCTCTCGCCCTTTGGGTTTTGACGAACCTGTGGGACTCCTCCAGGTGACTCGCTACATGCGTATCTAACATGTGGGGAATATTTGCAGGTTGATCCACTCCTGTGCAAGCGGCTAAGATGAGCTCGGAGCTGTTTAAGTAGTTTGTCTGCTCGTAAGGTTTTCACAGTGTGAAGAAGAAACGCCAATGTGCAGTCATTTCAAATATTACTTTCTTCTTTGCTTCTAAATGCAGAATGAGATTTCAAAGCAAACCAAACCACCCGAGATCTTCACTTTCACTTGAGCTCCTCAACCTGAGTGTGAATATACCTCGAGGAAAAACTCATATGAAGCAAACACACAGTAAATCCAGGCTCGGGGTCACATGGGACCAAAGCGGAGCTCAGTTAGTCCACCTCACTGCGAGCCGATCCGTCCCCCATGTGTCTTCATGAGAGCGGCCGGCTGATGAAGCTGCCGGTCGGACGAGTGAGATGGAATGGGAAGAGACAGGGAGGAGATTGGTTTGTCCGCCGCTGCCACGGTGATGGATGCAGGGGAAACCTGGAAGACCACACACACACAACGTGCAGCCCATCACAGCTATATTTAACCGTAATACAACACGATGAGGTGATACATTTCAATTCACATGAAACCATAACAGCATCACAACCTCATCTTGTCCTGTTTGTAGAGAGTCGGAGGCGGTGGAGCCTTTTCAGAGACCAGAGAGAAATCCTATTTTCTGCTCCCTGATATCTTTACTCTTAAAAACAGTTATATTACTTTTTAATCATAAACCCATCCAAGCAAATGGAGGAAGACATTTGTTTTCTTTTACACTTTTTCACTCTGATAATGGCACATCGAGGATGTCCGCACTATGATGCAGTTTGCTGCTACTAGTCAGTACTCCTGTGTTCTCCAGCCAATGACAGCACACAGGTGAGATTAGGAGTGGATACAACTCAACAACTGGACACCATTCAAACCGGAGAATATGACGGACGTTGACGTAGCGGCAAAGAAGGGAAAATATAATCACAGTGAGGTGAAAAACAAAGCGGATAAAGCTCGTTCTAAACCTTGTGTTGGCTTTTACCCGTGGACGTGGAGTTGGTCTGCTTCCTGTTGGACAGGCAGGTGACAAACACCGCCGGTTAGCTTGTGCTAGCCTGCGTTAGCTTACAGTGTAGGTACAAGCAGTAAACGTACACACTACGTCCTGCAGTGAGTGTGAGCTTCTGGGGGCGACGAGCCCAAGAGGAGGGGCCACGTTTGAAGGTTGTGTTTACAAACATTTCTACTGACTCCACCTACATTTACAATTTTATATTCGTAACCACTGTACACGAGTTTTGGGTCATTTCAAGGAACAGAAGTCTGGTAATCAAAGTGTTATGGTAAACATAATCGAGTGGATGCATGAAGTATATGTTGTTACATTTTTATTAAAACTCATCTTTACAGCGAGTTCTGTGTTTATTTATGCAAGGTCGTCATCGTCGTCGTCTTCATCGTCCTCGACGTCATTGGATTGCTTCGCTACGATCATCCCTCGCACGACACCGGCGAACTTCCTGATGTTGAGCTGTCCATCACACTTCTCGCCCGGCCCCCTCCTGTGACGACCTCCCCGCTTTGCCGCTCTTCTTTCTTCTTTTTTAACCTGGAGGAAAGAGTTTGAAGAGTGAGCATGAAAAGAGTGTAACTGATGAATCAGACGCAGGATAACGACTCGTGTCATGAAAACTGATCAGTGATTCATTTCTTACTTTCAGTTGAACTTTCATCTCCTTGAACTTTTTCATCAACTCCTCACTGAACTCGGCATCCGTGGCACTTTTGTTGAAGATTTCCACGAGGGCATCAACGGCTTTTTCAAGTTCAGCTGGAGAGAAATGAGATTTGTTAAATAAAAAACAGGATTTTATGCTTCAGAATCAAAGAGGATGGGTAGATTTCAACATTTGTGCAGTTGGTTGGTTGTTTTTCAAGACCTTAACCAGTTTATCCGGTTATCTCTGCACAGCAACGCTGGTTTCTCCATCATAACGTACCTGAGATCTCCAGAAAAAGGCTCAAATTAAGTCGTTATCACGGAAAACCCGTGTTTTTCTCCCCAGATTACACGATAAATAAAGATGACAACCAAAATGAACTCATCAACAGAAAACATTTAAAAGAAATGTATGCATGAATGTCCCCTTAAAGCTTCCGTAGCATATACCAGTAGGCTGTATAGTAGAGTAATGCTCAGGTTCTGCATCTTTTCTCTTCTTTCTTTGTTGACTCTGCACTTTTCTCCTGAGCTTTACGCTGTGCATAGTCAAACACATAAAACCAGGCTTCCCATGAAGCTATGACAACCACACACATACTGCATAAACATGCTGCGAGACACTGTGACACATGAAATCTTGTGATATTACTATAACAGCTCAGCAGGTTTATCTGACAACACTTTCTGTGCGATGATATGATTTGATTGGCTTCCTGTCGCCGTGTTTCCTCCTGCTGCAGCGGATTTGCGGAAGCATACATTAAGTGTATGAAACCAATAAAGAGGGAATAAAGAGACGAACTGACAGGAAGTCAGACAAGGAAACGCACAGAGCATCTGGTCAATTTCAGAATAAAACACAGACTCCCGATCGTATCTTCCATTACTTTCTCAACATGACGTCAAAACAGGCACCGAATGAACAACAAATCATCCTCAGAAAGACAAAGCAACATGTTGTTTGCATGTTTTTCTCTTTATTCCTGCGTGATCTTGTAGTTCTCCTGTGATGCGTGTACAGCTGTGGCTGCATTCTGCTGCGATCACGTTCAAGAAAGGGATCCAGTGAGACAGGGCGCAGAGGGAGTATGTGGGGATTGGGGTTAAAAGCCTTTTCTCTACCAATAGAGAGACAATATCCTCCATATCTGGAGGAAATTACCTACCCTGCCTTTAATGTCCAAAATATTCAAAAACTGCAGTTTGAGAAAAGAGAAGCACTCGGTGCAACAGATTCAGAAAAAGAAGCCGATCCAACAAACTGATTCTGAAGCTTTCGTTTAATATGGAGCTCAGTTGTAAATGTTACAAAATCATGATCATATATTAACTTGTCATATAATTGAACACGCTCTTATTTTCTTAAAACCCATCAGATTTGGTATTTTTTGACCTTTTTGCAGATCAAACCAACCTGTTCTCTGCAGGTGAGCTCGTGATCCCCAAATAAAACATATCGAAGAATCTTCTACAGCGTCAGGACTCACCTGTCATTTTCTGTCCTCAGGTGAAGAGAGCTCACGTCAGTGTCAACAGCTTGGTCCCAAATGAGACGGACGTCAGACGGAGTCTCTTTTATCCCCCCAGACAAACAAAGACTTACACGTGAAGAAAAACCTGTACAGTATGAAGACACCTGAAAAACACGATTCATGCCCCGCTCCCTAAAAACCAGCTCCACCAGTCCCTCTGTCGAAACAGAGGGTTTTCATGTTTGTAAAGTCTTCAGAGGTTGTTAGGATTTATTGACCTTGCTTCACTGTTCATTCTTTAGGTGGAGTTCATATTCTAAGGCGGCTGTGGGAGTCTTTGTTTGTATTACAGAGCTGCAGATTTAAGCCTCTTGAGGTGATGGTATGTGAAAATGCAAAGTTGCCGTGAGTAAGCAGAATAAATCACAGACCAGACGTTGAGTGCAGCTCAAAGGCTTTTGTGTACGTTCCTATATTGTGTCTCTATGCAGGCCCGCCCATAGAAACGTCAACTGAAAGGCTTGGTGTATGGGCCCTCCATAGATCCATCCATCCATCCATTATCTATTCCACTTTTCTCGTTCGTGGGTCGCGGGGGGCTGGAGCTGATCCCAGCTGTCATTGGGCGAGAGTCGGGGTTACACCCTGGACTGGTCGCCAGTCAATCACAGAGCTGACATATAGAGACAGACAACCAGCCACACTCACATTCACACCTACGGACAGTTTAGAGTCACCTATTAACAGATTTATCACTGGTGACAAATATTCCACTCATCATTGCATCCTGTACGACAAAGTTGGTTGGCCTTCACTAACAGTCAGACGTGACAGGACACAAGGTACCCCGACTTTGAGCCGCTCTCATGGATTTTCCTACAGGAGTTGGATTTAAATCTTTTTATACGTGTTAGAAGAAACCTTTATGAACACATTTGTGAACAAATCTATTGGTAAGGAATTTATTCCCAGATTTTTTGCAATATTCCCTTACTAATTGGGAGGTGGTTGCTATATTTTAATAGATCAATATCTTGTCATGTTTCATTACCCATAAAAGTCATTCTCAACAGAACCTCAAGCCTCCACATCTGAGAATGAGAACACAAAGCCCTTTTTGTTAAGGCTAATGGTGTGCTGAGGCGTCTGAATCACGGACTGTTGACCGTCCTGCAAGTAAGACTCTACCAGCTCTCTGACACTGTCAAAGTTTATCCTCTCGCAGCATTCCTGTGTCTGAGTGATACCTTTGACACACAGCACTACTTTTTTATGGTCTCTGGTTTGGTAGAACCAACTCGTCTGCCAAGTCCCCGAGATAATTGCCTACCTCAAGTTGCGTTTCCCCCTCCTTCTGCACATAGACCAAACTGTCAGTGTCGATGAAGAGAACCCAAAAATCATTCTCAACAGAACCTCAATCCTCCACATCTGAGAATGACTTTTATGGGTAATGAAACATGACAAGATATTGATCTATTGAAATACAGCAACCACCTCCCAATACATAGTACCAAAATAAAAAAATACATGTGAAGTCTAGGACAAGTACTAACCTATGAGAATACAATACCTGAACAAAAGCATCATCTGTAATCAGAGAACCAAAGTGCTAACCATCAGGTTGTTTCAAAAACGTCAGGTTTGAAACCAAAAAGTTTACAATAAGATAAATCGAATTACCTGGTACAACTTAGACGCTGACGGATGTGGTAGCTGGGGATGCTGCAGGGTTTGAAGTTTGAGCAGGTTTAAGACGAGGACTAGGGTTGGATGTTTCGGTGGCTTCTGCATCAAGAAACGCTAAACTTTCACCATCCTCCTCTCCCAATGATTCCACACGGTTCCCTTTATTGTGGTTATCGGAATGATGCCTTTCTGCAGCATCCACAAGATCTGTAAGTAGTTTACAGAAAAAATAACAAACATAAATAATCAAATTTAAAAACTACAGACGGAAACAAACTTTGAATAGAAGAAAACAGACTGTAGGCCTACCTATGTCCGACTGTGTGAGGCAGATAATCAAACTCCTGAGGGTTAACTTGAAATATAAAGACAAACAAAAATCAATTCAACTATCCATTACAGAAAACAGGATATACTTAAACTAGGAGAATAGGTCTGATCACTCACCAGGATACGATACAAAACTCTGAGGCGCTGGATGGATCTCGGAGTAAACTCTAACTTCTATATGAATACACACAGGCGTTGATTTTTTTAATGATTTTTAAATAAAGAAGTTTAAATTTAAATAAATCATTTTGTTCTTCTTCTCCGCTCAACACAAAAGACTCTGACACGCTCTCTCTGAGGCAGACTTCTGGGAAATGACGTTGGAGGAGTTGTCTTGGGTTGAAAAAGGCTTTTTTTAAATGGGAGTTTTACACGTTCGGTTAGACTTGGGTGGCTGTCATGAATCTTAAACAACAGGGTTAAAGCTTTTCTGCATATGTGTGTGTTTGTTTGCATGTGTGTGTGTGTGTCGTGCCACCTTGACATAGTTGAGTCACACAAAGTTTTCAATGAAACCAGGTTGTTCACAGGAATACCCTCATTGTAGAAATGTACACATTTGGCCACACTCTGAATCTCACCACCAAGTTTAAAGCTTTTCTGCATATGTGTTTGTTTGTTTGCCTGTGTGTGTGTGTCGTACCCCCAACTCAACCGCTCTGACATGGTTGAGAGACACACAGTTTTCACTGATCTACTCATTCATTTTTTTGGAGCATCCGTGATGGATTTTGAGGCTTGAAAAAGGGTTACCGGAGTCTCTGTTAGAAGGGATATTCTGTAATCGGCTGATTTCTCAGACATGGTGAGTCTTTTTCTTATGTCTTCTGGAAGCTTAAATACCCCACGCACGCATACTTCACGCTCATTGGTCCTTTTTAAATAGCGTCATTCATTTTGAGAAAAACACATTCCAAAACATTTGAAAAATGTCATCACATTTTGAGAGACCAGCATTTGAAAGTTTTCTTGATGTCATGAAGGGGAGGGGTGGGAGGAAGAGGGGGACTAGGGGTCAAAGGTCACCATCCATCAAATTTGATGAGCTCCACATTGTTAAGTGCCAGAAGGTGTTGTATCTATTCTCTGTCCTCAGTCTGGCTCAGATCAGCTTTTAGAGCGGACTGAAAAAAAATCAGCCAGTTATTTGTTGGGGTCTAATGCCGTAGCTGTCTTTCCTTTCTGGCATCTGGAGTTTAGTGCAGGTTCTGAAATGGAAAAATGTAACTCTGACACCTAGTGTTTAAAATGGGTACTGCAGTCTAAATTCTAAACATTGTAGAGAGCTGTCTCCCCCCCCCCCCTCGTCTCTAGAGTGGATGCTCACGCAGGTCACCATGTGGTGGACACTGAAGCTTCAGTGTTTATCCAGCTCTGCATCGGTCTGTAAACCTTTCTGCGTTCTAACCTCTCTCCATTTTTCAAAAGCATCTCCAATATTGATCCTAGTTTGAGCACGTTTCTGCTCGTGGAGCTTATTAGAAACATGCAGAGGCTTTTTAGGTCGGGTACAATCACTTCTATCTGAACCAGTTCTCTTGCCCGCTTCCATCGCTGCAACACCTGTTGGTTTGACCTGATAACTGCTCTCATATCTGGCAAACCGAGGGGCGTCCAAAACGGCGTAAATGATGTACTTGTACTGTGTAAGCTGACATCATGACACTATAACATTTCCTAAGTGTATTCCTGGCCTTAATTGTCGCCTTTTCACCTTCATTGTTTCTCGGTTGTTCAATGTTTTTGTACAAATTGATGAAAAAGTGGACAACTTCAATCAATTTGACAAAAATATATATATATTTCAATACTTTATTTAACCAGCAGAGTGTGCTATCCCCTTTTGGCTTCCTTTGTTTGACGTCAGTAGCTGCAGAAGAAAGTCTTCAGACATGGCAGGACCAAGTGAAGATTGTGAGGTTTAGAAAGCGTCTCGTTTCAACACGAGGTAAACAAACAAAGACAACAATATAAAAAGAGACTGGAGCGTCGCCTCTGAACTAATCCAGCCGCATGCAACATTAACCTGTGGCTGCATCTATTTCTCCGGATCAGATTTTATTATCAGCTGCTGCAGGCTGGACGTGTCCACTATCTGCTGATCGTTTTATAAAGATTATATCCCCCCCAGTGATTTGATCCTTTACTGGAGCTCCGTTTATTTGGAGTCACACACACACACACACACACACGGTATCATAGCTGGATAACGTGGGTAATAAAAGCATGGCATGACTTCATACAAAGCTGACAAGTGCGACATTTTCAAACAGCCAGCACACACACACACACACACACACACACACACACACACGCACACACACACACACACACGTATGTCCTGAGCTCAAGGACGACATGAACTGTCATGTGCGTTAATATCTGAGCGAGTAACTGTGTGTGTATTGTTTGTGGTGAAGCATCATCGTGTTTCATTAAAGTCCACACCAGTCAAATTGTAATTTTCAACATGCACGTCGCCCGCGATGCTGTGAGAACCACACTCAGCGTGTGTGTGTGTGTGTGTGTGTGTGTCTCTTGGGCAAAGTATAAAGGTCAGACAGTCAGCAGGAATCCTCCGTCAAAGCCTCCAGGTGATCTGCCTGCTGACCTCGATGACACCGTCATTAAATAACGGCCCATGGCTCTGACATCGTGTGTGTGTGTGTGTGTGGTTTTTCTCCTGCCAAACTCAACAGCTGCGACAGGCGATGCATCGGAGGCTTCTGCTCCATCTTTAGCCAGCGCGCGCGTGTGTGTGTGTGTGTGTGATATCACCTGTTGTTTTCTGGCAAACATAATTAAATTCCCAGCAGGCCCGATCGAGAGTCATATCGATTGTTTACTGCACCTGCCGTGTCTCACCCTATACGCCTTGTTCACACAAAACTCCTGAAAAACTCGATGGTGCGCTGAGAACAAAATCTTCACTCTGATTTTTATCCGGAGTTTCTCCCGCCAGCTCCTTAGTCGTTTTTTTGCAGAAAGTCTAAATGAGCTGATGTGAGAACGCAGCAGGATATAGTCAGGAGAATTCACCTTAAGAGAGAGGGAGGGGGTGGTGGCGTTTATTCCGTTATCACTGCACGGTGCATAGACTGCCTGCACGCCACCGCTACGATCTTCGTGCACGTACAGTAATTGAACTCCTGCATTATGTTTTCTGTTCTCCACTCTTTAGTTCAGATTGTGATTCTGATGAAGACAAATATTCTCTTTATAGCGTCAAATAGTGACCTTCGGTGCTTCTTTTGTGTCGTTCTTTTTGCGTCTCGACTTACTTCAGGAGAATGAAGCCATTTTTTCGAAAATTACCAACCCTGACTTTAACAATTGCAATTCAGTGATTAAAAGATGTAGTCTTTTGGCAGCCCTTATTACTACACTTCATTTTTCATGCCAGTGACTTATCCAACAGATGTACACATAATTACAGCTGAGTGAAGGTCAATAAGACGCTTCACATCTTGTTTTTTTTAAAGTAGCCTCTTGATTAAAAAAAGAGAGGCTCCTACTCTTCAGATTTTTGGTCTGTGTGCTGCACCTGAGCGACGCTGCTGACAGGATGTTCATGACAGTTTCTCACAGAATTCAATAAAGGCACTCCTAAAATTAAATTGGGCCTTTAAATGGAACAGATTTACACTTCCATGTCTTCCCACTCATTGCCTTCTATTCCTTGTGTTTCTATCCACGAAATAGCCACCAATCATCACTGCACTACCCCAGTGTCTCCAACAGGTGGTGTTTGGCCTCCTTCACAGAGAGCAGAGAGAGGTACACACACATACACACACACCTTCACACACACACACACACACACACACACACACACACACACACACACACACACACACCATCTCTTAAAGTGCTGGTGTGTGTTCTCTGTTTGTGTTTCCAGCCGTCATATCAGAGGGATGAAGGCTGGAATTTCCGAGTCTGGCAGCCAGCAGCGTCTCATCTGTTTGTAATGAAGAGCTTTAGGAGGTGAAGCCTGTTATTAAAGGGTCAGGATGGCTTCAGTGTGAGACTCATGCTGTTTCTAGGAAAGTGCAGAGAGCGTCGACGGGTGGGGGGCGGGGGTGACATTGGTTTTGAGCCTCCGTGATGCCTTTAATCATAATGTGATACTGAGTTTAAGGTTTTTTTCAGCTGCATGGTGATGACTGTACTGTACGTCTGTTGTATGCTTTGCAGTGAGAAAGACGTCATGTGAAGAATTTTGGTGCAGCGGCAATAATCTGTGAGTAGCACAAAAGGAAACAGCTGAAGGGAAGGTAGAAGCTAGAGGGTAAAGAAATCTATTTTTAAATGACCTTAGAGGTGTAAAGATGGTGGAGACGGACAGAGAAGCGACCGTCTTGGACACAAGACAAATAAATGAGACAACCTGTATGATGCTGTGTTTTGGATCAGCTTTGAGATTCTCCCGGTGTGTTTAACTAGAAATGGTTAATCCGAACTCCAATGAAAAATCAGGTGGGATATCAACCCCGTATTTGGCACCTTGTATTTGGTCATTTATTGTTTTTAATTACCAAAGTTCCTGCACACTGTCTGAATTGCAAAAATTCATTGGCAAGATTAAAGTTGTTGCCAACATTACTACAGCTTTCTCTCTTTCTCTCCTGCAATTTCTCCACAGTCCGTGCTCGCTGCTCCGGAGATCCACCGTGGCACGAGTTGTGGAAACAAGAGCAATAACTAGAGAGGGAGCGATCAGCTCTGTAGTGACGGAAACAGAGGCATTATTGTGAAATTCAAAATGAAAATGCTCGACTTCTTGTTTGGATTTCAGCATGACGATAAGACGCTTTTTTGTAGGTCTAGACATGATAAACATACCTACCAATTTTCATGCATGGAGGTGAAACCATAGCAAGGGGCTGATTTTCTTAGACAAAAACTGCCAACACTTTCACAAAATGTGCCTCGCAAGCAAAGACTGCAGCTGTTCTTCAAAGTGGAGGAGAAAAAAGGAGAAGAAACTGCAGAAAATATGGAAGTGAAGGTGTCAAACACTGACTGAATCTAAAGCCATGTCTTACACTTACAATGTGGTGCTGTTTCCAACCTGATTTCTGAGTCGCGCAACTCATTTCAAAGTCCTTCTGAATTTCAGCTCAATCACACGTTGTTTACCTTGAAGCGTAAAGGAACGCACAAGGTACGATCACGCCACGATCAGCTGCTCCTGACCCTTCGGATAAATCTCTAGCATGTTTGAAATTTTGGTCTTACAACTTGCATACTCTCGCAGAGTGAGAACAAAACCAAGAGCTGATTCCCTAACCTCAAGTAGATCACATGACCTGTATTTTAGTACGTTGCTCGGCATAGTAACAGTCGGGTTAATACGCAGTATGCATTGTTTGAGTTTGTAGTCGGCAGAACGTTAGTATGTGGTTTCAGCCCTCGTTATTGTTTCTATCAAAGGTCAAAGTTTATGACTCAAACATTTCACCAGAGGTTCACTTTCAATAGCATCACATCGCCCGAGGCTGACAGCGTCATAATAATCCAACATTTCAAAGACAGATGATGCATTTTGTTTCTGATTTGACCTGAAGGCTGAATGACTCGTGCTCACTTGTATCAGACAGGTTACAGTTCAAATTTGAACCTTTACATTTGAGGCATCTTGATTATAAAGTCGTGTTTAGTTGTAAAGACTGTGGGGGAATTTCACCACCACAGCGACCCGTGGGTGGGGTTTCTGAGGCAGCTGAGGTCTGCGGCCGACACTGCTGAAGCAAACTGTGAGCCTAAATCCTCGGGAAGACATTCTGGGTTTGATTGTTAAACAGACTCCATTTCGATTAGGCGAGACCAGCAGGTTCCCCAGCAGGTTCCCCCCCCCTTTATCCACTTTAGATTCTGGTCCTGAATGGTCTGGATTTGTTTGGACCAGAGAAGGTAGGCGGTTTTAAGGCACCCCCACACGGCCGTTTTGGACGCCCCTCAGTTTGCCAGATATGAGAGCAGTTATCAGGTCAAACCAACAGGTGTTGCAGCGATGGAAGCGGGCAAGAGAACTGGTTCAGATAGAAGTGATTGTACCCGACCTAAAAAGCCTCTGCATGTTTCTAATAAGCTCCACGAGCAGAAACGTGCTCAAACTAGGATCAATATTGGAGATGCTTTTGAAAAATGGAGAGAGGTTAGAACGCAGAAAGGTTTACAGACCGATGCAGAGCTGGATAAACACTGAAGCTTCAGTGTCCACCACATGGCAACCTGCGTGAGCATCCACTCTAGAGAGGGGGGGCGGTGTTTTGAATTTGGATTGCAGTACCCATTTTAAACACTAGGTGTCAGAGATACATATTGCTCCTTTAATGTCATATTTATTTTTATAAATGTAACATTCTCTGGGATCGTTAATGGGTTTTTTCTTGTGACTTTTAAATGTCTTCTCTTTGCCACGATGCTTTGATGTCATGTTAAGCACTTTGAATCGCCTAATGAACTAGCCTAGCCTCATGTTTTTACACCTGATTGTTTTTTAAAGATCATGAAATGTTTCCCTCCACACCGTCTGGCTTTATATTACCCTCACATCTCTCCGTCTTTAACTCTCCTTCACACACACACACACACACACACTGGCTCTAACCTCAGGAGTGTGCTGAACTGTACAATTAAAGGTTAATGGATTTTTACGGCTGTGAGAGTTAGCCTTCATCGTGTCCTAATTAGGGTACATTCAGTTTCTCTTCCCTCGACAATCAGCCTCTCTCTCCCTGCGGAGCGGTTTGTTTCTGAACAACCAGAAAGTAGGCCGGACTGAGTCACTGTGCGGTCAGGCCCTGATGGGAGCGTATCCCTCCACCCTGTCAGGACTCTGTTAAGATCCTGTTAGGACGGTGTCCTTTCAGAGTCACTCAGACTGACCGATTTATACATGCAAGACTGAGAGGTGGTCACAGGAGGTCTGAGGAAACCAGACCAGGAGCTGCACAGAGGGAATTGAAACCAGTACTATGGTAATTATTTGGGATATTCCAAGTGACTTATTTCAGCAGCATGCAGCCTATTTAGCTGCTTTCTAAAACAGTCAATCACGTTCTTTAATATCGAGGATGACACCTTTTTTTAATGGTGCTGTAATGTGTTACTGTGCAGGTAACAGGTGTGGCTAATGTTAGCAGTGCCACTCCCACCATCCCTCAGTCCTCCTGGCAGGTTAACGTCCACACGCGTGTGCTGAATGTGTTACACATTGTCCATCCATTTTCTTCCGCTTGTTTGAGGTCAGGTCGCGGTGGCAGCATGTGCAGTAAGTCAACTCAGACTTCCTTCTTCCCAGCAACTTTTTCAAGCTCCTCGTTCCCAGGCGAGACGGGATATATAATCCCTCCAGCGAACTCTGGGGCTACCCCTGCAACTCCTCCCAGTCGGGCGTGCCCGGAAAAACCTCCAAAGGGAGGTCGTTACACAGTGTTCCCGTTGATATTTAAGTTTGACCTGACGCAGCCTTCATCCAACTTTATCTCCATTAAACTGCCAAACCGCACTGCTCCTACGAGATGCCACGTGTCCACTGTGCTTGTTTACATCCCGGTTGTAGAGCGAGGAGAACATGTGACAGGTTGCTAAGTTACAGGTTACATTGTTTCCTTACAGCACGCAAACGTAACGCATCGTGCACAATCAGACGTTCGCTGTCAACACTGCATTAAACATTTACTGCTCTGCTCTGTGAATTTCAGTCTCCCCTTGCAAACATTATAGCCTTTGGTGCTTTTGTATTGAAGGTGGACAAACAAAAGTGTGGTACTCAATTCACAACATGCAAAGGCTCGTCATAAAACAGCTCGCAGTAAGCCCAATTCGATTGAGACGCAGTGCAGCGGAGTCAGAGGAAGCACATACATTGAATAAAGTGAAAACCTATCATCTCCGCTGCCGTAACGGAGCAGAGACGGAGCGAACACATCTGGTGGAATTTAGACATTAGGTGTTTCGAATTGATTACAGGATGGTGTGGCTCCGCTTTGAATAAATCAAGTCTTTGTTAACTGATGATCGCCTCTTCTGTGTCAGAGATGTTTGCATTTTCATTGAGATCAATGTTTGTAAATGTTTCCCTATACTGCACATTATGGGCTGCACTGCTTTATTTTTGTGATATTTTTTTCCATCATTGTTGCCCATAGGAGTGGCTCTATCCAAACTTATTAGATTCTTTATTTCTGCACCAACAGCCTACCTCCTCCTCCTATTAGAATCTGTGCGTGTGACTGGTGTCGAACAAAACCAGCAGCGTGTAATAACTTCACAAATGGAATTAATGTTGCAGTAATATAAGAACACGCAGGCCTCGGTGCGGTGGAGTGTGAGGGTGTGCAGCCGTGTGTGTGTTTGTTCTGAGACGAGCACACTTAGAAAGCGAAGAAGCATCGAGAAGTTTCGGTGTCTTCTTCTTAAAAAGTTTTTTGTGTTCTGTGTCTCTGAAATAATGATCCGTTTGCTTCTTCCGCTCTTTTCACTCATTGATTTAATTCTCCACAATGATGGTCACTAAGTACGAGTGCTGGAAACAAAATATAGTTCTTTAGTTATTTATGTCAAATCAACGTCGACATAATAGCAAACACTTCAGGGGGTTGGAATTTCTCGACTGCTCGGCGCCATCCTCGGCTGTGGATCCTTTGTGACTTTGTCTTGACTTGTTGTTGATGAATCAGTGAGATAATAACTTGTTTCTCTAATTAACAGTGAAATGTGCTTGACTGAAGAAGTAGAAGAAAGTAGTTCCTTTCAAAGTTATGATTATGTCGAGGTATTAACGTCAGTGCTTTTATGTGACAGAGCTCCAGAAAGCTGCTGAGAGCATCGATCAAGGATCACTGCTACATTCAGTGCGTCTTACCTATTTACTAGTGTTATGGTCAAGACCAAACTAACTGAGACCAAGACATACCCAAGACCAGAGTGCCCCGAGACAAGACCAAGACATTTAGGGGTAAAGGTCAAATCAAGAGCAAGACCAAGGCAGGGCGAAACCAAGACAAGACCAAGACCATTAATATCACTGAAAAATCATCATCTTGTGTGCAGGGGGCGTAACTCACAGTAACACCGGGAAGGTTGCGGCCGTAACCGGGGGATAGATCAGTTTGGTGATGTTATCACCGCTGAAAGAGACACGAGGTAGCGTAGTTGAATAAAGTTGAAAGCGATGTGCAGAGTCCCTCTCTCTCCGCGCTGTCACGGAGCAGTTCTGGTCTGGTGGTACTCGTACTTCTTAAAGTTTTAGTTTGTTCACGTCCCTCATCAGCTGATCGGACGTCGCTGTCTGACCTGCAGAGTGAAAGTCGAGCCGTGTCTGTGATCCTGAGATGTTTTTCTGCAGCGAGTCGAGCGAGAGAAGTCTAATGAGTGTGAGGACCTTTGCTCTCTTCAGTCCCATCCCTCGTTTCTTCTTCTTCTTCTTCTCTCTCTGAACTCAGAGGATGAAGTGATGCATAGATGATCTCCATGAGACTGGAGTTACACTGACTCTACATGAAGGTGTGTGTGACCGAAGCATGACTGGAAACGAGGTCGTCACTGCCCCTGAGGTTTGTCTGTGGTTATTTAACATTTACTCTGATTGCTTCAAAGTCAAGTTTCAACAATGAACTTTTAATTCCATCTCGAACTCCACGTTACTCTCACTGGTGAACAAGTCCCTGAGACATTTGAACTTCCTCACGTGAGGCAGAGACTCGTTCAAATGGCTGAGGGAAAAAATAATTCTAACCAAAAGTTCAAAAGATGATGATAATGGATGACAATGACAATAACGGTCGACAGAAAATATGCAAACCCACTCGCCCACTATTTCAAGCCTCCCGCCACTCGACTGGAAAAAAAAAGGTCAAATCAACAGAGGTAAAAAATACACATCATGGCTCCTACATCCGGTGTTTCCACGGCAATGATAAACATGACGTGTCTGTCAAGGCGGCTAACCCACGACGACCCTAACCCACGACGAAACACGTCACGTTAAAACTACAAAATGAAGGATTTCTCTGGCTTTGATACCTGCTGGAAATATCTGAGGTGATGCAAGTACTCAAGAGCAAAACATTTATTTAATTTATATATTTTACTGTAAAATTCTACGTATTGTTTCTTTAAGGCAGATAATTGAACACAATGTTCATGTTCTTGTTATTAACAAAGCTCTCTAACAACAGAGAAGACTTCAAACATATCTGAGACGGCGTCTTTGTGTTTGGATTTAAACGCTGTAAGATTTCTGCTCATGAATATTCTGCTCGTCTTCTTTGTCTCTTTGTTCTCGTCTTTCTGTCCGGACTCGCAGACGTTGTGTCATTCAGGATCAAAGCCGACGTGTCCGTCTCGTCTCCGTCCTCCTGAACGCCCGCTCTCAGTCCGTTTAATCCTCTGTGTGTGTGTGCGTGTGTGTGTGTGTGTGTGTGTGTGTGTAGAGGAGGCGTGTTGGATCCATTACAGCTCTCGTTGCTCTCCCACTGTGCAGCGTTTATTTTATATCCTGTCGGTGTCTGATCTCTTATGAGCTGCTCTCTCCCCAATTACCGACAACACACACACACCGACCAATTTATCCTGATTGAGACACACACACACACACACGGAGGGTTAATTGTTCATCAATATATGTAATTTAAGGTTGAATCGCCCCCTCCTCTCTAGAGTGGATGCTCACGCAGGTCACCATGTGGTGGACACTGAAGCTTCAGTGTTTATCCAGCTCTGCATCGGTCTGTAAACCTTTCTGCGTTCTAACCTCTCTCCATTTTTCAAAAGCATCTCCAATATTGATCCTAGTTTGAGCACGTTTCTGCTCGTGGAGCTTATTAGAAACATGCAGAGGCTTTTTAGGTCGGGTACAATCACTTCTATCTGAACCAGTTCTCTTGCCCGCTTCCATCGCTGCAACACCTGTTGGTTTGACCTGATAACTGCTCTCATATCTGGCAAACCGAGGGGCGTCCAAAACGTCCGTGTGGGGGTGCCTTAAAACCGCCTACCTTCTCTGGTCCAAACAAATCCAGACCATTCAGGACCAGAATCTAAAGTTAGAAGGAGGACATACTGGCTGCTGCATTGTTGTCAGAGAAGCCAGCACTTCAACATAGCATGTTTCCTTAATGTCTGATCATAGAGTAAGCTCACTTTATCATTTCTCTCTCTACACATCTTACTGGTTGTTCACCTACATTAACCTTTTAGTGTGCTGTTTATTTGGGATGAAGGCACTGCAGCTAGTTCTTGAATCAGACACAAACTCCACATTTCTCCGTTTCTACCACTCTGCTGCAGACACAGTCTCAGTGTTTGTGACTGCTGAGCTGCCAGAACTTCAGCCGTTAAAAAGGAGATGAGGCTGCACTTCTCCTTTAATTCTGCATCAGCGGCTGAATGAATTTTTAAATTTTTTCATTTCGTAACACATCGATGGCTCATCTCTGGTCAGATTATACGAGCTGTTATATTATTAACATAAAAAGTAGCACTATACGAGGAAGGCTTTGCAGCAGAGAAAAGTATGACTGAGCCTGGAGGAGTGACACACACATTCTAACTCGTCTGAATCGACACACCCACGCACACGCACACACACACACACACGCACACACACACACACACATACAGAGCATTGTGTACTGGAGTCGACAAACACACCTGTTGGTCTGTCTAGCTGCAGGTGTTACAAACGCACACAGACACACAGCCCACATAGCTCAGCGAGGCTTTCAGGTGTACGATGAAAAGCAGGATTCTGTGAGGTGGATTTAAGTCACTAATCCTGTTTTTGACACTTTAAACCTTCGTCTGTGGACTGAACGGCTTCATAAAGCTCACATCAAAAAGATTTGAAGTCATTGATGCTTCCTGTCTGTCCTCAGATTCATTTTCATCTACACAGGAAAGTCATAACGAGTCTTTTTAAAGTTATTATCCAAAGTCTACTTTTCATACCGGTGATGACTGGAAGTTTTTTTCTGCAGCAGCCAGTTTCCTCTCGGTAATTAAAGTCTGTTGTTGAAGGTTTTACTCTCACGGTGCAGTCGGCTTTTGCAGCTTACGTGCTGCAGAGACTGCAGATATATGTAGTTTGCTTAAAGGTAACATATTATACTCCTTTATCAACTGTTATGAGCTGTGTCTGACCACGCCCCTCTCTGGAAGGGCTTGGGTGGCTCGGGCTTTCTCGCTCCATGTCCTATTGTTTACGGTGAGAAGGCAGACTCAGAGGGCAGAACAAACACCTAGCTGTGGGAGTGTGCCCCACCTGGGGGAGGGGTTACTGCCCTTTGTGATGTCATGAAGGGAAAATCTCCAAACGGCCTGTTTGAGCACACATTTTCTGAAAAGTGGAGCAGGCAAAAGACGGAGAGGATGGACTTTTCTCAGCTACAGCTCTCAGCCTGTTTTTAGGTTGACTGCTTCTCCACCCTAACTTTCGGGATGGGATTTTCTAGTACAACCGTACCATCTACCAAGGTGCATGAAGAGTGAAAGGCTTGACGAGGTCAAAATGCTCCAGCTTGTGAGGATGACCATGATGAAGGCCACAACCCGAAACGCTTGTGAAAGTTGATCTTCATACTAAAAGTGTTCCTGCAGCATATGCACCTCTAAAAGTTAGGGTGGGGGCGAGGGTGGCCTAGTGGTTTGTGTGCGTGCCCCATGTACGGGAGCTAAAGTTCTCTAAGCAGGCGGCCCGGGTTCAAATCCGACCTGTGGCTTTCCTACCTGTCTGTCCCCGCACTCTCAATTTCCGACTCTATCCACTGTCCTATCTCTAAATAATGGCATAAAAAGCACCCCAAAAGTTAGGCTGAGACAGCATTTCCAGCATGGACAGCGCCATTGCTGGGACTCCAAAGCCGCCTGCGGGAACAGATGGGTGACGTCACTCAGGCTTTGTCCATTAATATTTACAGCAACCAGTGACAGCTGGGATCAGCCCCAGCCCCCCCACAATCCCAAACCTGAAAAGCGGTATAGATAATGAATGGATGGATGCACACTGACTGAAGAGGATCGCAGAATCTTTGTCGTTTTACACGCATCTGTGTATGTTTGTGTACATTTTCTGAGCTGTGTCTCCTCGCTGAGCTCCTGTTTCTTCCACGGGTCTGAACACAAGAGTCTGGAACGCTGACCGAGGATGTTTATTTCCTCGTTCATCCATCAGTCCGACCTGTCAGTCCCTCCGTGCTCAGGTCCATAAAACAACAACACCTCGGGCAGGTATGTCGACCTTCCTTCTTCCTCCAGAGCTTTCAGATGTTTTGACAGGAATGATAAATGATGACGCTCTTCTGTCAGTCTCCAAAGTTCAGAGACAACACACACACACACACGCACACACACACGCACACGCACGCACACACACACACACACACACACACACACACACACACACACACACACACACACACACACACACACACACACACACACACACACACTGAGGCTGATACTTCTTCTTCTTAATTTAACCAAATCAAAACCTCATTAAAATCCAAAAGAAAAACATTTTAATACAAGACTCACCTGGCAAAGAGTCTAATGTGTCGTTTTTGTGAACGTTGTTGTGTACATCCTGAGCCATGTCAGGGCAGAGTCCATGTGGGGGTAAATAATTATAATAAATAAAGATAACCCTTGAAAAACAGGACAGTGTTATAAAATAAAAACTTGTTATAGTTGTAAAAAAATTCAACTTAAAGTTTTTGTATCTGCTTTTCAGCCATATAAATGAACTTAAATACTAAAACAACACGTTATTATAATATTAACGAAGTTTCTTTTTGGTATTTTTTACCTTTTTGGTATTTTTTGAACATTTTATCAACAAAAAAAACGTGATAAAACAATATGAAAGACTGTTTGGGTGTCCCAAAATGAAATGAGCGTTTGAGTGTGAGCAAATGTATTTACTTCAAAATAAAACAGGAAACACTGAAAACTAAACTCAGGATTATCAACAGAAAAATAACCAGGAAACAGAGAAACGCGAGGATACAAATGGAAAACTAAAACAGGAAAACTGAAGCTAGATGCTAAGACTCAAACTCAAGTCTGTGACAGAAGTGCCCTCAAATACAGAATCTGACCTGCACAAAGCTTCTGTCCCTTATTGCTATAAAGAAACATGACACTTCGAGGTTTTAGGAAGACTTTACACTTTTCATTCCTGTTGATTCGTGCTCCTTATAACACTCAGAACTTTTAATTGCTGTAGGTTTCTGAGCAGTGTGTGTGCGTGTTTCTGTTTGTGTGACTGATGTAATGCAGGTCAGAAGTTGGTGTAATTTCTTGTGTAGTCGCTGCCAAGCTCTGGCTGTTCGCAGCGCTGCTTCAGCTTTGTTCCTGTCAGAAAGACGAATCACTCGGCTGATTTCAGACCCGCGCTGCTCCGATGGGACACGAGTCATTTAGGAAACAAATTGGCCCGATTACTTTCCAGATTGCAGCTGAAGTGACTCTCAGTCATGTCGAGGCTCAGACGACGACGTGAGGTTTTATATAACGCCACCTGCATGTTGAAACACTACCTCTCCTCGTTCCTCAACAGGTTCCAAATATGCTCAGTTTTCTATTAAATATATCCAAAGGCTCGTTTCTTAAAGTGCCGGGTGTAATTGTGTTTACAGCAGGAAGAAGTCAGCTTTCATTTTGCACACTACAAAGACTGTAGATTGTTTCTTTCCTGTTGGATGAGTCTGCGTAGAGTTGGCGGTCATCCTGCAGGAACAGGTCAAAGTTTTCTATCAGTCAGGCGTTGCTGTAGTTTTCAGCCCACGTCAGCATGTTCACGTCTCGGAGTCCGCCTGCTGTTAGTGATCCATTCAGACTCAACGTGTGGGAATGTCCTCACAAACACAGATAAACAGCAGCTGCTGCTCAGAGTCATTTCTTAGCTCTTATTAAGCCGTGCACTTTTATTGAAAAGGATGCATTTACGGTGTGTACCTGTCTGTTTCCACGGTCTGCTTGTTAGTCTGACTTGTTTTTTGCTGTCAGCTCCTGCACAGGTCAGCTCATATCATTGTTTAGAGTAAATCTGGCTGCACACAGGAGACTGTTTTAAATCCTAACCGATTTAAAAACATGGAAGACCAGAGAGATGAGGACAGATTAACTTGTTTGTAATATTATAACCCTCAAAATGCACACACTGGACGATTCAGCCAGACTGTGAGACCACACACCTGCTGCATAATCAAACGTGACTTCAGAAGAAAAACTGGCTGTCCTGCTGTGTGTTTTGTTTTGCACAAGAAACAGAAAACGGGGAAAACAATACGGATGAGATCCTGGATGAGAAGACAGATTATGTGCAGCTTTATACAACTTGCAGAGCGAGCTGCGTCAGAGTACACAACATCCAGTTGGTGACGCTTCCAAGTGAACTCACTCTCATTGGCTGCTGTTTGTATTCTGTTGGAGGTAGTCCGACCAGGAATTGTAAAAATCAAACATGTTTGATTTTTACAATTCCAGATCGAGGAGGCTCCGACTTGATTGTAGTCTTGTAATTTGCAAAGTTAAAGGTCATATATTATGCAAAACACACTTCACCATGTTTCTCTAACTCTAATATGTGTCTCTAGTCTGTCTACAAACCCCCCAATGATGAGAAAAGTCCATCCTCTCCGTCTTTTGCCTGCTCCACTTTTCAGAAAATGTGTGCTCAAACAGGCCGTTTGGAGATTTTCCCTTCATGACATCACAAAGGGCAGTAACCCCTCCCCCAGGTGGGTGACACTCCCACAGCTAGGTGTTTGTTCTGCCCTCTGAGTCTGCCTTCTCACCGTAAACAATAGGACATGGAGCGAGAAAGCCCGAGCCACCCAAGCCCTTCCAGAGAGGGGCGTGGTCAGACACAGCTCATTTACATTTAAAGCTACAGACACAGAAACAGCCTGTTCTGAGCAGGGCTGAAATAGAGGGGTTTATAGGCATGATCAAATACAGGATCATGTTTCCTGTGAACACACCTAGTGACCCGTTGTACTTCCTGTGGTTATGTGCACTCTGTGTTTCTGTGCACTGATGGATTGTTTCTGACATTTTAAGTGTGCTCGCTTTCAATTTGACCTCCAAATGAGTTTGACTACAGGCCTCTACAGCTTGAGTGTGTCACTCCCTAAAAATAGAAAGGTGCAAACTGGATTAATAATGAAGAGTGTGCAAGTAAACAAGTAGACAACCTTCATTAATATCTTTAAGCCCCACACTCCACGCTGAAACGGGACGACCGCAATGAAGTTTTCTATAATGGTGCAGCTGGTGTTAAAGGTAAACAGAACTATATAATGTAAGTTTTTAATGTGCGGTCGTCTTGACTACGGTCAACTCAAGTTTGTTTTCATTGGGGGTTAGGGGGGAGTAGCAGAGAGAATCACTCCCATGATTCCCCGCCAGCCTTGATGTCATGTTTTGTTGTTGTTTTGATTGAAAGGTGGCAGAATTTACATACTGTGCGTTTAGAAAGTACAGAAAGACTTCCCCTTTTTTCCCCCTTATGGGTGGCCTTGCTTTGTGTAAACAAAACATATGAAAAATAAAGCCGTCATAAAATGGCCCTGTTTGTCCTACTGTCAGATTAAAAAGCCTTTCACTGATATTTTGTTGGTTTACAGTTTAGAGCGATGATGGGCACCATGCCAGTTTGGTTTCACTTCATTTATTTTTGGCACACTAAAAGGAAAACACGACTTGTTGCTGATTTTAACCAAAGACTGGAAATATTAATGGACGACGCCTGAGTGACGTCACCCATCTGTTCCTGCAGGGGGCTCTGGAGGCTCATCGGCAGAAGCAGCCATCCTGGAAATCCTGTCTCAGCCTAACTTTCAGTCAACCTAACGACAGGCTGAGAGCTGGAGCTGAGGCGGGTTTTTACACCGCGCTTGACTGTCAATCATGTCAGCTACACGCCTTATTGTGAAAAACTCGTATCCCTCATCAAATCAAAACTGAGCCGTTAACAAAAAATTCAGCCCCCGTACAGTGTGTGCCCTTGATGACAAAAACTAATCAGACCTACTTCGTATTTGTACCAGGCTGTAAACATGTTAAATTCTACTGTAAAAACAGCTTTTTTTGTCTGTCATGTGTTTGTGACTTTTGGGACTCCTCCAAGCCAGCCTCTAGTGGACTCGACGAACTGCAGGATTTAGCACTTCTGCATTGGCTTCATTTTTCAACACCGGAGGTTGCCGCTTGATTTGAACCGACTGTACCTCATGTAAAGTGTGTTATAATTAAAATGTATTATTATTATGATGACTGCTCTGAACTACAGCCAAACAAAATAGTGAGTACACCGGCATCAATGTGAACACAACAGACCAATAAACACATTTTTCACACGACTGAACCCAAATAGAAAAGCTGCCGTTCAGTTTCCGTTTGAATAGCTGTGAAAAAAATCAAATTAAAGTTCACCACAGCATGTCTGCCGCCTGCTGCTGTTTGATTATCAGCTGTCAGAGATTTAGTATCAAACCTGCCGTCTGCACTCTGTGTTAACGGGTTTCCCGTCTCTTACTGCTGTGTAACAAATTGTAGTCACCACGGCCTAATGGAGCGCAGCCAGTGATCCTTCCTCTGTGTTAGATTCAATTACAACATATTTGGCAAACAGTCGTTATTTCATGCGATCGTTTACACTCTGTGCGGGAAAATTAGCTCTGGAAGTCCAATCAAGGAAACACAGGACTTGTAAACTAGAGGCCTGATTTACAGGTGAATTGTGCAGCTTTTCATGTCCCCTAAACATTTGCAAATTTGCATCAGTCAAATTGACACTAATTCGCACAACACCCACAAAGGGTTAGATGCAACCAAACTGCGCTGCAGAGCAAACAGCTTCTCTGTGCGTCAGCGCTCTTTGTACATATATAAATTGGGAACTCTTGCACTCGTGTGGAAAAATTCACCCATTTGTTTAAAAATCTGCCTCACTGCATAAAGTGTCTAATTCAAAAACACTGGCAGCCACACGCTGCGTGAGTTGGTGGTAACTGCGCCACAGTATTTATAAAGCCTGGCTCAGACTGCAGGATAGTCAGGCTGATTTGAGGTCCAATTCGTCCTCAGGGTGAGACAGCATTTCCAGCATGGAGACCGCCATCGATGGGACTCCCAAGCCCCCTGCAGGGACAGATGGGTGAAGTCACTCAGGCTTCTTTCTTTAATATTTACAGTCTATGGTCAGTTGTCATCTGTTTTTTCCCGGTGAAGTTCAGGTGTATTTCGACATTTACCTAACTCCAAAGATGGCGAAGAGCAGCCTTAAAGCAGGAGAACAGATTTTTGGAGGTGCAGGGCTTCACGGTGTTTCAAATGCACGTCAAAACCTGTTCTACTTTTATCATATTCATCACTGTTTACAGTAAGTCATTAAAACTTCATCAGATGAATCATAACAGCTAGAGACATGAGCTTATCTTGTCTGCGTGTTAGCTATGTGTGTGTGTGTGTGTAGTTTGTCTAAATGTCATCTCCAGCCGCTCACGTTGTTGCATTAATTAGTTTGGTCCTGTGCTGCTGTATCTGTGTGAGGCTGTTTACTGACCCCGCAGGCTTCGCACATTACCGACCCCCACACTCCATCGGCAGCCAGCACACTTAGAGCTCAATTTGTTCTCATTATAATCAGCACTAAACTCTGTCAAAATTAATTTTCTGTGCCGAGCGTACACCCTTGAGCTCACTGTTGCTGACCTTAGTGTTTCCCATGCCAGGGGAGATGGTCGAAGCGATACCCCCCGCTGAGCAGTGACTAAAGAAGCATCTCTAAACACGACAGAGGTGTCTTAAACCTGCATGGCGTTCGGTGCATACAGCGCTCTATCCCCTCAGGCTGCACAAACTAGCATCCAGGCGCTGGAGGGGAAGCTGAGATTTCTTCAGCTAGCTCATACAAACACACGTTTGTCTCATCAGGCTCCTGTCTCAGCCTCTGTCCTGTCAAAAACCTTTATGTTCTCTACATGTGCATCCTGACTCACTGCTGTTTCTGGTGTGTTTAAGTTTGATGGTGTCACACAGTGTCAGCAGCCTTGCAGGTTCTCACACACACACACACACACACTTTCTCTTTTTCGGTTTCTGCAAGTTGCCCGCGTGATGTTCTATCTATTTTTGTGTTAAAAAAGTGACAAATACAAGACTACAAGAAGTCAGCACATTTTATTGTTGATATAATCTGCTCAAGAAGGAGAGACAGAGAGTCAAGTTTTTCTTTGGTTACAGAAAATATGATGTTTTTCTTCACTAGCAAGGACCACGCCACAAACATATGCGTTTTGGATATTTAATGATAAATCATATGAATTATGAGACAAATGAATGTATGTTAAGATAATGATTATGATGATGGAAGAGGATGTCGTCAGTTGGCTGGTCTGGAAGGATGGACTGACAGCAGGGCAGAGGGAGACTCAGGATGGGGGTTCCATCTCAAGCGTAATTCTGCCCGAGCTGATCACAGCCCTGACTGTGCCTAGAATTAAACAAACGAGATTAAGGGATGAGGAAGGAGGGTGAATGGATGAGAGGAAGGGAAGGGAGGGTGGGTCATCGGAGAGCTGAGACAAACAGGGTGGAGTGGGATGGCTCAGTATAAGTCGGCTTGTCAGGTGATTGAAGGTGTGGTTTGGGCTAGTCCCTGTCCTGAACCCAAGTAAATATATGAACTTCATTTGTGCATAATGAAACTAAACGTTACCTCCTTGGGATTCTGGTTTTAGAGCAATCGTTTGCCAGCTTTAGTTTTAAAACTGTTGTTTTTTCTAACTCCCAATTTACCCATACTCAAAAACCGTTGTATCCGCGCAGCACGGGCCCGTTTAATCCTCTGAGTTGCACGATAGATGTGGAAGTAAGGAGAGGGTCGTTGTTGGCGAAATAATACAGAAAAAATCCACAGTAAGCAGGTGGACTCGCTAACTGACTCACTTTTGGCGGATTTGCTAACTGACTATGTGCATACTGCCACCTGCTGCATCGACTGTACGTAAGTGTACTCAGGCATGGACCAATGTTACTAACGTGAACGCCATAGACTGTAAATTTTAATGGACGATACTGAGTAATGTCACCTGTTACGGCAGGGGGCTCCAGAGGCTCATCGGCAGCAGCCGCCATGTTGGAAATCCAGTCTCACCCTAACTTTCAGTCAACCTAACGACAGGCTGAGAGCTGCAGGATTTTGCACTTCCGCATTGGCTTCAAGAGGTGGAGGTTGCTGCTTGGTGAACGCAGACCAGTGTGTGTGTGTGTGGGGGGGGGGCAATCGTGCTCGGGCACAGTACGAAACAATCGTGGCTAATGTGAAAATGCCCTTAGAATGCACTAACATGCCTTCATCAGGTCAGAGATTTCTGTTCCTACAATAAAAGCAGAAAACTCAACAGGCTGCGGTCTGAACAGTTTCACAAAAACGCAGGGAATCAATAATTGAGAAAAGATGTGGCTGTTGAAAGAAAATCCTTCCAACAAACACACCAAATCACAGCCCTTCATCTCACCGTGACGCCTGGATCCATCAGACTTCATGAAAACATGATGATCTCATATCCTGTACGCCGTCCGCGGGGGATTCAGCTTTCAGCATCAGGAGTTCATCACCGCCACGAACCACTCGCTTGGATTTCAGAGATGTTTCCAGCCCTCAGACTCCAACAGATTACGCTCTTCCAGAGGATCATCACTCGGATGAAAAATTAATGCTGCCTCAGCGTTGGATGTCAGAGTGCTGAATATTGATGAATAAGAACAACAGAGGCCAAGACTGACTGTGGAAAGACGTCTTTAAAGGCTGATCTAAAGATGTTACAGTGGAATCACGGTCATTTTAAAGTTCCTCTTAAACTTACAACGAAGCAATACATTTGTAATTACTCATTATTTGCTTTGAAAGAAGAAATCAGTGGATGCTCTCTCCAGGTGGGGAGTGAGTCTTGGCCTATCTTGGGGTCTTGTTCACGAGTGAGGGTAAGATGAAGCGTGTGATTGACAGGCGGATTGGATCAGCGTCGGCAGTAATGTGGGGGTTGTGGTGAAGAGAGAGCTGAGCCTGAAGGCAAAGCTCTTGATTTACCGGTCGATCTTCGTTTCAACCCTCAACCCGAGCTCTGGGTAGTGACCAAAAGAATGAGATCGCAGATACAAGTGGCCAAAATGTGTTTCCTCTGGAGGGTGGCTGAGCTCAGCCTTAGAGATAGGGTAAGGAGCTCAGGCATTTGTGGGGAGATCGGAGTAGAGCCGCTGCTCCTTCACATCAGTCAATTGAGGAGGTTCGGGCATCTGATTAGGATCCTCCTGGACGCCCCCTTTTGAGGCACAAATGCAAAACATTGTAACCTTCATATTTGCCTCTTCTGCTTGTTATCACAGCTTTGCTTGACAACCATTTGATTTGTACATCTTTATTAAAGAAATAAAAAAGTCAGAGACTCCCAGAGTACCTCATGAGGGATCCCGCGTACCACCAGAGGTACTCGTACCACTGTTTGAGAATGAATGTTCTCGTGTATGACGTTGCCTGCCTTTGAGCGGTCTCTTTGCCTTCGCCGCTCGGGTTTGTCTGCCTGAGCTTTGTGGACTTTGTGTACCATACCAGACCGTTGAATGAATTTTTGTACTCTGCTCTTTGGAGTCTGCTTTCGAATCATTTGGTGTTTGTCCTGGTGTCAACAGCCCTTTATAAAATATTAAAGTTGTCTCACGACAGGTTCACAGGACACCTCATTAATGCAAACTGTAGATTCGTATTTCCCTCGTCACATTGGTTTGTCTTGTGATTTACGTGCTGCAGTTGCAGATCATATTTTCAGTAACACGCCGAGGAAACCGGCACAGGATAATAAGAGTTCTGAAACATCTGTGACGGATGCCGAGTCGTAATATGAGATGTTTTTTCTTTTCTCTCTTGAAGGACGTTTTCTTTTTCCAGCTCAGACGTTTCAAAATGACAGTTATTTTATCTGCTGCGCTCTGCCTCCGGGTGTTCAGTCACCAACAGCAGCTCGCCTCTCTGTTCTTTCTCTTCTTCAAATATTTCTCATGTTTTCAGTTCTTGCAAACAAAAACTATATTTTTCCCTTCACTTTTATTCTCCTGTCTGCATGCTCATTATCTGCAGCATGCTGTCTCATATCTAACTAGCTTCTCCTATGCAGTGTGTCCGTCATGTTCTGCACGTCTCGCCTGTGATTTAATTCAAACTTTGTGTTTTTAGTAAAACTTGTAGGAGACAGACGTCAAAATGTTTCAAGGGATCGTTTGGAACCTGAATTCACCAAAACTGATGAAAATGACACTGACTTTAAAGGTCACATATTCTCCTCCTCTTCAGTGTAAATAAGTCTCAGAGCTCCTCAAAACATGTGTGTGAAGTGTCTTGTTGTAAATCCACTCTGATCCTGTATTTGATCATACCTATAAACCCCTCTATTTCAGCCCTGCTCAGAACAGGCTGTTTCTGTGTCTGTAGCTTTAAATGTAAATGAGCTGTGTCTGACCACGCCCCTCTCTGGAAGGGCTTGGGTGGCTCGGGCTTTCTCGCTCCATGTCCTATTGTTTACGGTGAGAAGGCAGACTCAGAGGGCAGAACAAACACCTAGCTGTGGGAGTGTCACCCACCTGGGGGAGGGGTAACTGCCCTTTGTGATGTCATGAAGGGAAAATCTCCAAACGGCCTGTTTGAGCACACATTTTCTGAAAAGTGGAGCAGGCAAAAGACGGAGAGGATGGACTTTTCTCATCATTGGGGGGTTTGTAGACAGACTAGAGACACATGTTCGTGTAAGAGAAACATGGTGAAGTGGATTCTGCAGAATATGTGACCTTTAACTCAAATTACTTAGCTCAGACGTTCCTTTAGTTCCTGAGATCAGATTAACTAAACAAAACAACCCCATAATTATTCAAAAGGCAACAGAGACGGCTTATTCATCGATAGTTTTTCTTGTAGGAGCCTGAGAAGATAAAAACATTCAGTGGCAGAGCTCCGAACATTGGAAAAGTCTCTTACTCTTTTGAGATGGTTAATGGAGCTGTGTGTCAGTGAGCTGACATTCAGTTTGGGAACACTGTGTGTGTGTGTGTGTGTGTGTGTGTGTGTGTGTGTGTGTGTGTGTGTGTGTGTGTGTGTGTGTGTGTGTGTGTGTGTGTGGGTGTGTGTGGGTGTGTGTGTGTGTGTGTGTGTGTGTGTTTGTGTGCGCATGTGTGTGTGTATGTGTATGTGTGTGGTATTTAATGACTCACTGTGAAGCAGACTGAGCTGCAGCGTGAGGAGACAGTGTGATGACACAGTTTATTTCAGTGTTTAACTTGTTCAGACCGGCTCAGACCAAACTATTATCATATCTGTGACAACCTTTGGTTTCAATGATGACTTCATGAAGAGCTGCAGCACCAGGATTTCATTTTCGGATGGGTACAGGTCATTGTGTCCGGGCCTGTTTAATGCAGAAGTTCAAACTGTTTCCCCTTCTTGTGCTTTAAAGGAAGAATGTGCGACATTGTACACATAAATATATCAGGAATCCAGTCTATCCTGTGTACATGAGTCATGACTGTCTGAGTGAGAAGCTCGAGTCCCGCTGGCTGTGTTGTTGTCAGAGCCTTGTTTATACTTCACTGATCAAAAAGAAAAGGGTTTGGGTGTAAATTATATGTAGACATAAGGAAGTTCATTGTCATTGTCGAGGAAATTCAGTATGGCATTCTCAATAGAAGCAGCATAGAGTACCGAGCCGCTGCCTACATGAGCGCCGCCATCTTGACCACCTGGAGTGGAAGGTAAACGTTGTACTTCAGTTTCATAACGGTCTCCTCGGTTAAAGCTTTCTGAATCCTCCAAAACCACAAACATACAGGAAGAGAACCGTGTTTTTAGAGAGACTCTTGTTTTGTAGATTGCCGCCACAGCTTACAATAGGTGTTTTCCGACCGCAGGAACTTTTTTCACAGCTCTAGGAACTGTTGGAACCCTCCTCCTTTTTTATTCATTTCACACCGCAGGAACTATGAACTATTTTAGCTCTTAGAATCCCGTTTACAGGAACCATGGCGGTGTGAATGCAGACAGAAAAAGGTCCTCATGATGTGTTGTTCTCGGGGAACTCCCCAGTGGATAGTCCCTCTTAAAAAAACTCCCCAGAACGATTTGGTCTGAAAACAGCTAATGTCGCCGACGACTGATATTGCTCAAAGCGCTGGATGTACCTACTGTGCGTGTGTGTGTGTGTGTGTGTGTGTGTGTGTGTGTGTGTGTGTGTTTGTGTTTGTGTTTGTGTGTGTTTGTGAGACAGCGCTGAGTTTGACTTCACAGCGAGCCTCAACAGAAACGTCCCCCTCCAGTTTCTCTTCTCTCTGTTTGTGATGAAACTTTCATTAAGCCTCAGGATGAGTGCACACTTTCCTCTCGAGTTGAAAACATTTTCTTCTGGCTCAGACTTTTATAAACACGGGGAAGTTGTCACAGTGGCAGTAATTTAATTAATCATGACTGACATTAGTTAACAGAAACTGTAGAGGGCAAACCTACAGGGAGTGTTCTCCAGCGTGCACAGAATTCAACTAAACAAACATTCACTGCTTCAAACCTCTAAGTTTTTGTATGTGACTAAACAATATCATATACTTATCAGAGACGGCCTGAAAGAGGAGGTTAAAGGATGTCTGCCTCTGATCATGCCTTTACTTTTAACCACAGACTGTATAAAGAAGTGGACGTAGCCTCTAACTGTAGTTTTAAAAGCCAAAGTGCCTTAAACCTGCATTCCTTCTAACGGCCACCAGGGGGGATTTTAGTTCTTGAAACAAAAAGTAAGATTGCAAGAAGTCTACAAGAAAAGGAAACATATCCTCATTCGATTTATTCCCTCAGTAAATAATTTTCGAATGATCATTGATTTAGATTTTGTGGTGCCACCAGGGGTGGCCAATGAGATTTCCCCCCATGCCACCTCTGGCCATCGCTCTGGACACGCCCCTGTCTGGCTGCAGAAGCATAGACAGTGACAGATATGGGCTTTCGAAGCTTGTCTACAAACCCCTGGGTGATGTTTTTGCAGCGGTATGAACTTTGTATTTACAGATCATGTTACTATTTTAAACACCCCCCCCCCCCTCCTCCATGATCTGAGTCCTTGTCTCTGCAAACTCTCCTGTAGCCCTGCGTTAGCTGCAGACACACATCTGCTGCCTCTGTTACAAACTGTCAATCAAACCCCGGGGTATTTGGGTACATCTGACTATTCTTAGACCCAAACACTGCCGACGGGATGCACGAATGCCTCAGATTGCGTTGTGCAATCAACAGCAAACTGATGCCGTCTTTCAAACACTTGCAACATCATCGAGGTGCCGCACATTCTGAGATGGTCACTCCGCACTTGCTTAATGAGGGGGAAGTCTGTCGGGATCATGGACTGCTCAGAAGAAGTCTAACCAGCCACCGTGATGGCACCCTTTGTTTTTAACCTCCTTCTTTTGAAGTCTTGATTCCGTCTCTTTCCCATCACCACCTTTTTATTGTTTTGGAGCCAAAAGTGACCACATGATAAGAGGGTGGAGCCTAATCCACGACTTCTATTAGAACTGCTTTGGTTAGCAAGGTGCGTCCTTATTAACGAGTTCACCGTATAACCTTGGGTGCAAATTTGGCTAGAGAAACTAAAGTATTTCCAAAACAATCACACACAGAGACGCGTCGTCCACGGCTTGGCCCCTCCAAAACAACTGAGCTCACCTGGGGAAAAAACAGCTGGGGGTGCCTGTCGAGTGTGGCTGTGTGTGCATACAGGCGACCAAATAAACTTTGAGCAAACATAGAGCTCAGGCGAGGAGCGGTGAAAATGTCATTAAGAGCAGAGGTAAAGACTCCTACTTGATTTGATTGGTTTGCTTCGGCCAAAAGTGACATTAACGAGCGCTGCAATTATTTTTTAGCTTTTATGTGCATCTAAAAACTTCTAGAAAAATGCGTCGTGCAGCAGAGAAGTGTGCTGTACCAGAGAAAAACAATGGTTTTGCTGGCACAAAGGCATGTCTACATCTGCATGACTTTTTCCACCTGTTACAGACAGTCTTCGGTCTGCATCATTGCCTCTGATTCGCCTGTTTCACTGTATTAATAGATTTTTATCTCTGGGTTTATTTCAGTCAACATTCGAAAGCAGCCTCTGCAGAGCCTGTGCTGCGCTCAGTGTTATCTGACCTTTGTCTTAATTCTTTTTTCGGGACTCGTGGTTTCCCATTAGCAGGACGTGGCCGGGTCCCAACTTGGCATCAAAGCTCATTCTCTCTGACAGAGTTATTCTAAAGGGGGGCAATGGCGGGCTAATTGGAGCTGTGCTATTTTCATCGGAGGCAGCTCGTGCTAGTGTTGGCCTTTCATCAGACGCAGGATCTAATGTCTGCTGATGAAAGAGTGTGTCAGGATCCCCATGAAGCAGAGGGGTTAGAGTTAAAAACGAGGCGTATGAGCGGGCACACTCTGTTTTTAGAAGTGATAAGGAGTTCAGGACCTGCTGCTGTCTCACAGTTATTGAAAGGATAACATTAAATCCAGATCTGGGTTGGGCAAGTTCCAAAGAATCAGTAACTCATTACTCAGAAGCATAACTGTGTTTAATAACGCTGTCCAGCTTCACTTAGTTTTTCTTCTACTAAATATAGATCCAACAAAGACGCCCAACACTATATTTATGTACTTAAAGGAGCAATACGTAACTCTGACACCTAGTGTTTAAAATGGGTACTGCAGTCCAAATTCTAAACATTGAGAGCGCTGTCTCCCCCCCCCTCCTCTCTAGAGTGGATGCTCACGCAGGTCACCATGTGGTGGACACTGAAGCTTCAGTGTTTATCCAGCTCTGCATCGGTCTGTAAACCTTTCTGCGTTCTAACCTCTCTCCATTTTTCAAAAGCATCTCCAATATTGATCCTAGTTTGAGCACGTTTCTGCTCGTGGAGCTTATTAGAAACATGCAGAGGCTTTTTAGGTCGGGTACAATCACTTCTATCTGAACCAGTTCTCTTGCCCGCTTCCATCGCTGCAACACCTGTTGGTTTGACCTGATAACTGCTCTCATATCTGGCAAACAGAGGGGCGTCCAAAACGGCCGTGTGGGGGTGCCTTAAAACCGCCTACCTTCTCTGGTCCAAACAAATCCAGAGCATTCAGGACCAGAATCTAAAGTTAGAAGGAGGACATACTGCTGCATTGTTGTCAGAGAAGCCAGCACTTCAACATAGCATGTTTCCTTAATGTCTGATCATAGAGTAAGGTCACTTTATCATTTCACTACACATCTCACTGATTGGACCTTTAAGAAAACAATTAGAAATTAGAAAGCAACTTTCACAACAGGTAAGTTGAATCTGTTTGACATCGGGGACGAAAACACAGAAATACAAGAATTAACAAAATCTTCCATTATTAGATTTAGAAAAAGAATAATTAAGCATGTGCACAACACACATCAGACACATTATGTAACAATGAAACTCCAAGAAGCATAAAGAAAATGAAATATAAACTAGTGGAGAAGAACATACTGGTGGACAGGAAACAGCAGGTTAATAACGTGTACGGAGATCGTAGCAGTTGCGTGCAGACAGTCTATGGTCACGCACGAGTCACAGAGAATAAACCTCACTCCTCCCTCCCACTGGCTCGAGTTGAATTCTCCGGATTATACCCTGCTGCGTTCTCATATCCGCTCACTCGGACTTACTCAGGGTCTGGCAGGAGAAACTTTGTGAAAATGTGGCTGTTTGCGTTCACACATAGAGCTCCTGCTGCAAGTTTTCAGGAGTTTTCTGAAAGTGTGAAAGCCGTAAAAGTGTTAGGATTAGGACTTTTACTGAAGTTTTAAATTGGTTCCTTTTAGGTAGTTATTGAAAAATAAATTGTAATTTTGCCCTTGACTTACACGCACAGGGAAACAGATTTAAGATAAAAGTTCTCCCCTGCTCTGTCCTCTGCCTCTGAGGATGATGGCATATTTGCCAAAATGTCTGACTTTCCCCCTAAATGATATCAGGATTAGTTCCTGCAGAGTCACTCAGAAGTCAAGGCTCCTCCGGCTGATCCCCGAGCTGATGTCAGATCAGACTCTGAATGATAGACGCCTCAAACGCAGTGACTCACCACTGCGTGTCATCGCTATCTCCTTGGATGCGAACGGCTGATGTGTTTATATAAAGCTCTGGATGGGCGGAGTAATGAGGGAAACGGCGTCTGGAGCAGGGGAGGAAGGAAAATTGGATGAAAATAGAACCTTCATATCTCTGCTCCGCTTATCGAGCTATCTTTCTGTCATGGCTGTCACTCTCTCTCTCTCCCACACACACAAAGTGAATCACTCGCTGCCATCAGGCCGACATGTGGAGGACTCTCACTGCATGATTATCGGGCCCATTTGAGGTCCGATTCCTCCTACCCAACAATTGCAAGGTCGTTCTGGACTCGAGGTGGCTCGGAACAGTTTATCCTCCCAGATTATCTTGTAGAGTGAGTGGTATGAAGATCCAATCTTAACGTCTCCGATCTGCTCGGAGATCGCCGAGGATGTCCGGATTTTTATCAAACATTTGATAAACCTGCATGGGTATGCTGGACACCTGTAATGAGTAACTCAAGTGTTTTCAATACACAACTGTTTCCCTAAAGGTGGAGTCAGTAGAAATGCTGGTTGCAGCTTGTAAACACAACATTCAAACTGGACCCCTCCTCCTGGGCTCATCGCCCCCAGAAGCTCACACTCACTGCAGGATGTAGTGTGGACGTTTACTGCTTGTACCTACACTGCAAGCTACCGCATGCTAGCACAAGCTAACCGCCAGTGTTTGTCACCTGCCTGTCCAACAGGAAGCAGACCAACTCCAAGTCCACGGGTAAAAACCAACACAAGGTTCATCCTCGTTTTAGAACGAGCTTTATCCACTTGGTGTTTCACCTCACTGTGATTATATTTTCTCTTCTTTGCTGCTACGTCGCTGAATTATCCACTCCTAAACTCACCTGCTGCGCTGTCATTGGCTGGAGGAAACACACTAGCTCCCCGTCCAGAAACATCCTAAGTCAACCAAAACAAGCCAACACAGTAAAATCCAGTCAGAGGACAGGGTCTCTGCAGACACAGTCACCACCACACATGTACGGAGGCCCAGAAGGGACGATGGAGCGGCATTACTTTTGTAATTCTGCGAACTGACATTTGGCCTTCAGCCGTCTGTTCCACCCAAACAGGATGCATGCTGCTCTCCCTCTATAAAGTCACAACACAGGCTGTTTCGTTCACGTTTCATTTTCTCTTTGCAACCCCCCCCCCCCCCCCCCCCAAGCTCTCTCCTCTTCTCTATAGTGAAGGAGTTCAGTACAGCGTTGTCTCTTCTCTGGGAGCGGAGGCCCTTAAGAGCGAGAGAGACACACTTCCCCTACAGCTGAGCTAATAGGACATGCCATCATAACGCTACAGCTTTGTGTGCGTGTGTGTGTGTGTGTTTGTGTGTTAAAGCTCCATATGACCTCAGCCAGCCCTGCTTTTATTCCTCCTCCCTGAGTGTCTACGTCTGTCGGCTTCTCCTCTCCTCCGAGGCCACTTTCAGCGCCGCAGCCAGACTAAACTGCGCTTCAGAGGAGGATAAACCACATTTCAGTCATTAGAGCATCGGATAAGAGCGATCGCACATCCTGGAGTTCGTGTGTGTAAGATGGACGCCTGCGAGGAGCTGCATCACCGAGGCCCAATTTGACACAAATCCACAGAGCTTTGCATCAAAGCCGGAGACATTTCCAAGCAGTCTCCCCTTTAAAGTCTCCCAAAATGGGGAGGCAGCTCCGGGGTTGTTTTTTTTTAGAGTCGGGATGCAGGCTCAGATCGACTCACCCTCCCCTCTCCCCTCCCCTCCTCTCCCCTCCCCTCCCCTCGCTGTTTTCTCGATGATGACAAACGTCAGAGAGTTGAATCATCCCCTGACTTTCTCTTGACCCCCACCACGTAATCACCAACACCTCATTCCTGCTCATATTTCCAAAGAGAGGCGGATTTAACATCATTTTCTCCCTTTTCTTGTTTTCCAATAGGTGGTTTCAAAACGGCGTGGGTACAGCCGAGGATAAAGGGTCCTCTCTGCGTATAGAGCCGTAACGTGTATTTATGTTTCTGTATGCGCAGTAACTTCAGCGTTTTTCTGCGCCTCACTTGCTTCTCTAAATCGAGGAACGTAACTGGATGGAGATTAATGATGCATCACTTCTCTTCTCATTATGTTCCCTTTGCTGTGGTCGCTCTGCGCTTATTTAAACGGCTCCATTTTCTCATTATACGAGAAGAAACAAGTGTTAATCAAATAGTGGGTGTTAGTAATTAAATGCCAGCCTGTTTGCTAAGAGGCTGCGTCTGTAGCTGCAGATATTTCTGCCTTTTTGTGTCTGAAAATCTCATTTAAATGTAATGAAGAGAATCTGTGTGTTTTCAGGATATTGAAGTCTAATTTTGGGGCGACACAGTGGCGTTCAATGAATGCGTTTTCATCAGGGTTGTTTAGGATGTACCTCGACAGAAATACTGCTCCCTAAGTTTAGTCTAAATTCCTCTCATGTGATTCCAGCTCTCTCTCTGTGTCGCTCTCAGGAGGCTGATTTACAGGCCAGAGCTGCAGACTTTTATAGCATCATGACCAGTGAGTCTGAGAGCAAACCAGGTCTACTGATTCTTATTTATTTATGTTCTAAAAAGCATGCTACATTATTGAAATGCAAATATGACGATGAGGAGTAGTGCTAATTATTTGGGTCATCCTCTCAACTTGAGTTCAGCGGCTCTGTCAGGTGAACCTTTCCACCCGCGATGACATTTATGCTCTACAGAGGAGGATCCATTTCTATGTTGGATCCAATTCTAGCACAACCTGAGCTCACAGAAACAATTAGACAAGATCACAAACTCTTACTGCTGCGTAATGTTATCAATACTTTGGTTACATGAATGAACATGAGACAACGACGATGCGGATAACGATACAGCCAAACGACGGCCCCCACTGGGTCCGTTTCTGGACGTGAGCGCTGCCATGATCAGCTGTACGCATGTCACAGAAGAACTACGAGATCACACTGGAATAAAGAGAAAAATGTGCAGACAACATGTTGCTTTGTGTTTCTGATTTGTTGTTCATTCGGTGCCTGTTTTGACGTCATGTTGATAAAGTGATGAAAAATACGAATATGATCCGTCTATCGTGTTTTATTTTGAAATTCACCGGGCGCTTCCTTGACTGACTTCCTGTCCGGGTCGATCTATTCTGTCCAGCTTGACGCGAACCTGCAGCGTACTCCGTTGGAAATAGACTTGCAGCGTATTTCAAACAGAGCAGAGCGTAGTGCGCCGCTGACACGCTCTGGAGACAGACCGCGGCGCTCGCTGTGGAAACACAATGATTGACTGGAGTGGCAGCGAACGGTGGCGTAGTGCACGGTGCTAACGGTCCACGCCGCGCACAGAGTATGTGGAAATTGAGAGTTAGCTTCATCCTCAGCCATCGTATCTAAAAGTTCAGAAACGATATATTGTTATACGAAACTAAATATTGCATCTCCAAAACGTTTCAAATTTTCAAGCAGGAATCGTTTTGATAAACGCACCAAAATCTAAACGGCTAAACGGAACAAGCTTTTGTTAGTCTGGCTTCTAGCTTGATGTACGCTTACAGATGGTTAAACCACGAGTCAAAACTCTCACCGACAGCCGTAAACAAACATTAAGAAACCCAGTCCAATAACAACAGCTAAACTTTACAACAGTGACTCGTATCTGTCCACTTCCATTCAGATAATTAAAGAACATAAATCAGGAGAGAACATTTCAGTGAAATATGAGCAACATCATTCATGATCCGATCGTCTCACGTTCACTTTGTTTCTTTACACCCGTCATCCTTCCCTCCGTCTCAGTCACCTTCAGTCTGTAACTGTTCGCACACACACACACACACACACACACACACACACACACACACACACACATCCATTAACCTAATAGCTGTCCGTCCTCGCTCTCTAATTGGATTTCGCTCACGTCGCTGTGAGGAGATTTACAGGTGCTCAGACATGCATTGTAATCAGGACGCTGTCGTCAGGAAGTAATTCATTCAAAAAACACACCCAGGCAAACAGTGAGAGGAGAAGGAGATATGAAGAGGTGGAAAACAGAAGAAGAAGAACGATAAGACGAGTCAAACTAATGCAGCAACAGGACGATGCTTTCAAGGACTTCTTCAATCTGATCAGTGCAAACTTCTCTATCAACTACGTTACTTCATAGACTGTAAATAACGGAGGTGGCCAAAGTGACGTCACCCGTCAGTTTTTCTCATCTGCATAATAAACGCCCCAAGTTTGGCATTTCGCTGCAGCCATGTTGGTTTTCAGCTATCAGAAAACAATAGGAAAATAATTTATATTTTTTTGGCTATATTAATGGATGAAGCCTGAGTGATGTCAGCCATCTGTTCCTGCAGGGAGCTCCGGAGGCTCATCGGCAGCAGCCGCCATGTTGGAAATCCTGTCTCAGCCTAACTTTCAGTCAACCTAACGACAGGCTGAGAGCTGGAGCTGAGGCGGGGTTTAAGCCTTATGACAAAAGCTCCTGTACAGTGTGTGCCCACGATGACAACAACTTATCAGACCTATTTGGATTTTTGAACCAGGCTGTAAACATGTTAATGTCTGCTGTAAAAACAGGCTTTTTTGAATGGGTGTGTATGTGACTTCCTGTGCTCCTGCAGCCAGCATCTAGTGGACACTCGAGGAACTGCAGGATTTGGCATTTGCTTCATTTGTCAACCCTGGAGGTTACTGCTTGGTAATCACAAACAAAGGCAATCTGGGAAGGGCAGGAAGGTTTAGACCTGTGACGAGACACAGTGTAAGTAAGAAAACAGGAAACATAAGACATGAAAACATGAGGATAACAAAGGTGCACCTTGTTTGGAAGATCTTTTCTCTGGCGATAAATAAACTGAAGTGGGGGAGGTGAATCGAGGTGTACAGATCTGTTCAGACTGATTCTGGAGATGTAATTTGTGTGTGTGTGAGTTTGTGTGTTTTCTCTCCCGGTGCACAGGTGAGGGCTTTCTGCCAGTGAGGCTCCAGTGATCTGACAGTTCGCATTAAATCACTCTGAAGTGTGTGTGTGTGTGTGTGTGTGTGTGTGTGATCCAGTCTGTTGCTCACCAGACCTTGTGACTTTTTAACTGTCAGGATGAGGCTCGTTCACTACAGTACAGCCTCCTCTCTCTTTCTCTCTCTCTCTCTCTCTCTCTCTCTCTCTCTCTCTCTCTCTCTCTCTCTGTGTTGTTCTCAGTCCGGTGGAGTCTGTACTGTCCGTCTGTTGAATCCTGCAGCAGTTCTAATCAAAGGTAACAAGTCAGCAGTGAATGAACGCTGGCTAAAGCTTTCCCTCCTCGCTCTGTGAGGTGTTTTACATGCTGTCATTGATCAACTATTTATTAGTCTAACCTGGTGACCTCATTAACGTCCTGCATTTACAGCGGGTCACTTAAGTCATCTAACAATCATAATAAAGAAGATCCTAGTGATGTAATATATTGCATTAGGAGGTAAATATTTGACACTGGTGACCTAACAGGACGCAACCCACCCTGCGTTACACACACGCACACACACCCATAAAAAATGTGCACACTACCTGGAACTTCTCGTACAGCACGGAGAGGTTTCGTCCAGTCGTTGGTATCCATCCATCAATCCATTTTCTTCCGCTTCTCTGCGGTATGGGTCGTAGCGGCAGCAGGCTAAGCAAATCGACCCAGACGTCCCTCTTCCCCTCAACATTCTCCAGCTCATCCTCGGGGATTCCGAGGTTTATTCCTTCAGTTAGCTCTGGGTGGCGCCCAGGAGGCATCTTAACCCGGGGCCTGAACTACCTCAACAGGCTCCTTTCGATGCAAAGGAGTGGCATATCTACTCAGAGCCCCCTCCTGATGTCTGAGCTCCCCATCCTATCGTCACACCCTCCTGTGTACGCGTATTCTTCCGCTTGTAGCCGTCATCTCATTCTTTCGGTCACTACCCACAGCTCATGACCACAGGTGACGGTTGGAACTTCACAACGTCGCATTACAGCTGATGCTGAACCAATCAGCCTGTTTGTCCCACGTTGTACCGTCACTGTTGAACAAGACTCCGAAATACTTGAAATCCTCACTTGAGGCAGAGACTCGCCCCCCACCTGGAGGGGTGAAGTGTAAAAAACAGGCTTTCCCGATAAAACTGCAAAAGAAGAGGACGCAAATTATACAGATACTTGACTGTCCATTAATGACTTCAGGACTCAGAAATGGACTCTGAGAGTGTTAGGTTGGTGTTTATTATTTGCACTTTATGTTTGATGCTTCACTTGCAGCTGTATCATTCATATAAGTGTGTAGCCAGCCTTATCAACGCTGTTTCTGCTGTCCTGATCCCTCCTCTGTCTGAAAGGTCTCTGCTGCTCCTCTTCTTGCCTGAGGCTTTTCCCACATGGCCAAATGAGGAGCCCGGGAGGTCCAAGAGCAGGGCCTTACTGCCAACAAAAACAAGTAGAATCGTGTTTGTAGATTGTATCCTCCACATATTCTTGCCATTTTTCTTCTCTCTTTCTGCTCTCCAAAGTAGATTAGGGTGACCATACGTCCCGATTTAACCGGGACCGTCTCATTTTCAAGCTCCGTGTCCTGAGCCGCCACAAATATCTATAGATCGCTAATATGTCCCGGTTTTGAACCACCCAAAACAACACACCGTGCTTCGTCATTGGTTTGTCTGTATTTTTCATATTAACATGACTTTCTGTGTCACGCCAGGTCGACCAGATGTCATGACTTAAAGGAAGTCAGCGTTATACAAAGAGCTCCAGGAGAGTCACAGCTTCCTTTGAAATGTACCAGCCAATGAATATGCTGCATTTTGCACACACTGCAGTCGCCAAGGCCGACATATCAAAATGAGCAAACACAAACGGGGGGTAGACAGTTAAAACGACGGCTTCAGTTAGGCAAACGCCATGACAACCAACTTAAACGAGCTGCGTAGGAGGAAACCTTCCCCTGCCACCTTGAGTGACCAGTACAGTTCACTGAGTGGAGATGCTAGTCCTGGTCCCCCAGTCTGTCACTTTGGAGTTTGGACATGAGATAAAAAACTTCACACACAGTGTCTGGTGAGTTCACCCTCTCTTTGTTTTTGTCATTTCTTGTGCATATTTAGCGAAACGAACGTCTGTATCCATCTAATAAAACACACCAGGAGCTCATTTTATTTTGATTTAAATAAAAATGTCTTGAAGATTCTTTGGTTTATGAGGCATTATCTGAACTGCTGCAAACTTTTTAAACACCGAAATAATCTGAAGACATGAAAAATATGTCTCTAGCTGTAACATTCATCCCTGCACATTTCCCTAAACCATGAAGATGCTGTACTTCTTCTTCAGGATGACAGTTTGTCTGCTGGTTATTTAAGGGAAAAAAAGCTCCATGAGGTTTGAATAAGTAGTCTGACTTTCGGAGGTTTGCACTCGAACAAATGGAGTCAGTGCTTGAGGAGTGTGGAGAGAGATAAGGGCTGCAGGGAAAGTTCAATGTTGACTTACTGGAAAAGAAGTATCAGCATGAACGTGTTCAGAACATTCTGAAGAGGTTAAAGGTGAGACTTTAACTTGTGTGCAAACAGGAGCAATTTGGCCATAATGACGTGACATCACTTTGTTTACAACGTGATGACTACGGGTGGGAATCACCGGGTAACTCACGATTCATGGTCCCAATGGTGATAAAACAAACAGCAGAAAAAGAAGCCAGCAAAAAAAGTAAAAAAATCTTCAGGTAAAGGATGGCAAAAAGACTTCAAGAACACGGAAAACTCAGCACACTCAATGTCCTTTCATGACCACATCACCCCTGTCCTCCAGGACCTTCACTGGCTCCCTATCCCATTCCGTATCAATTTCAAAATCCTCCTACTCACCCATAAAGCACTCCATAACCAGGCCCCCTCCTACCTCAAAGACATGCTTCACCCCTACACCCCTTCCTGTACCCTCCGCTCCTCACACGCTAACCTCCTGACTGTCCCTAGGACCAAGCACCGAACCTGGGGAGACAGAGCCTTCTCAGTTGCCGCCCCCAACCCTTTGGAACTCACTCCTACAACACATCCGGGACACTGCAGACCCTACCGCCTTCAAGAGCAAACTAAAAACACACCTTTTCCGCACTGCTTTTAATTTATAATTTCTTTAGTTCTAATCCACATGTGTAAAATGTTAATCTTTCTATACACACACTTTTTAACTGTATTTGTTTTAGTTGTCTTTTTTGCTTGTTGGTTTATGCATTGTATATTGTTTTTATCCTTCTACCTTGTGAAGTGTCTTTGAGTCTGTGAAAAGCGCTCTATAAATAAAATGTATTATTATAATTATGAGCAGCAGCGTACAGATCAACAACCGCCTACCTTCTCTGGTCCAAACAAATCCAGACCATTCAGGACCAGAATCTAAAGTTAGAAGGAGGACATACTGGCTGCTGCATTGTTGTCAGAGAAGCCAGCACTTCAACATAGCATGTTTCCTTAATGTCTGATCATATGGTAAGGTCACTTTAACTCTCTACACATCTTACTAGTTTCTCCTTTAAGATGACTTCACTGTGTGGGAGGACTGTTTTTAGGACACATTAGAAGTATTTTTCTGTTTCCATCTTTTTTGTCCTGCACAGAAGAAAGAGCTTTTTTACAAAGTGCTCAGAGTGTTTATTGGAGTAGGGGACTCTTTCCAACTTATCTGCTGCTCCATCTTCCCAGGATCCCATTTGGCTCTGAATTATTGAAAGGACGAGTACTTTGGGCGAGAAACAGAGTGAAGTTGGTTTACTTTTTTTTGGGAAAAACATGTTTTCTTTAAAACTACACACACACAGATGAACTCTCCACCTGAGAGAGTTTCCAAATGTGTTGTGAAGCGGAGCGCTCATGCAGAAGGCTGCACCAGTCGACCTCGTCCTCCTCCCGTCCTTCTGTCCACCCTCTGGTTCACTAAACCAGGTCCAGCGGAGGCCAATACCTTTACATAAGCCAACAACAAGCGCTCTGTTCCCCTTTTAAACCCCACCTTTCTGCCCTCTTCCTTTTACTTTAACCACTGCCTCTCAGAAACCCCTCACTTTGTCCGACTGATGTTTTATTTGCTGCAGCATGCTCAGGTCCTGGAGGTGGTGTAAACGCAGCGACTTTGTCCTGAACATAAAGATCAAAATTGGTCTCATGGGAGGGAGAAAGAAGAAGAAGAGGAGATAAAGCGCTGCGGTCGGACTTCTCCGGCTTTACATGGAGACGGATGATCATCTGGAAACCTTTCAGGAGTTTTTAACGCTCCTTCTGGCCGTTAAACACGAACATTAGAGTTGAAATGAGGCTTTAAAAGCTGCTCTCGTAAACAGTCCCATCACAGCTCGTCGTGTGGATGCGTGTTTGATGGGAAAGCTGTTATCGATCAGCGTTTAAACGGAGCGTCACATCGGGCTGTTCACTGGAGGAAGAGGAGGAGCGGTTCAATGTTTATTAGTCTGAGACAGTTAAAGGTCCTTTTAGATGAAAACAAACGCTTCCCTTCAGTCATTTATGTCGCTGCAGAAAACTATCCAATCATGAAGTCATGAGTTTGCTCTTTTATACCCACAGAACGAACCCTGGCTCCAGTAAAAGCTCCTAAACTATGATTTTCTCCTCTAACGTTGTGGTAAAACTTCCCGTAGTGACTTATGTAGACCAGTGTAAAGATACAATACGTTGAATTTAACACTTTAATATCTAAATCAGAGAAATCCTTAAACAAACTGTTTATTGTTGCCGTGGAAACACCAGCCGCTATAAGGAAGCGTGAGCTGCTGCTGAAAGCTGCCGTACTGTTGCTGTATGTGCTGCTGTGATAAAAACGTTACTGTCGTCACTCCTGCGAGCGCGCTCACTTCACTCGACTTGTACACTCGGACGTGGATTATTAAGTGTTTTTTTTTTTAATACAAACCAGTTTCCGACCAAAAGACGAGCAAATATCAGCATTTAAAGAAAAATCACCGGTAGAGTCAAAGGGGAGCGACAGAAGAAGAGTGTGAAAACCGAACAGAGACAAAGTTCAAAGTATTCGGACTCGAGATTGTAATTGACACGAGACAAGACATGAATCATGCAAAGTCCTCGCCATCTTCTGATTAAAGCAAACCAAGCTGTGAATGACAGAGCTTTGTTCTCCAGTATATCAGGAAATAGCTTTGTGTAACCATGGCGATTACCGTGTCAAACTTGAGGAAGCAAAAAAAGAACAGCATGCTTTTTGTTGTCCAGCTTCAGGTGTGCTTGAAATTAAAGTGCACACTTCCTGTTCATGCAGAATGATATGAACCCCTCAGTGAGCTGCGTACAAAGTGCTGCTTTGTTTCTCTTCTAACACACCTTCATCGTGCAGTGATCAGTCAGCTGTGTGCAAGCTGAGAAACTTTCAGTTCTCCTTTTTTCATTCCAAACACAACTTTATCTTTAACTTTTCGTTGTTATGGCAAAGTTCAGCAGCGTGAGTGTGTTGGAGGAGTGACTGTCTGAAAGAGGGCTCTGTCTCATCTGTATGATTCACTGCCTTTAGACTACAGAGACACAAGAAACACAGAGTTCTTGGAGAGAGCTCAGGGAGCCTGGAGGGGGATTTATCTGCCAGAGTGCGTCTTCTGAAGTGCTTGTCGGATGGTCGAACAGCAGCATACCGCGTTCCCCTCCCTCCCCTCCACACCTTTCTGACGTCAGAAATGGGAAAGCTTTGTCCGGCAGTTTCTGAAACTTTCCAGAAATGGAAATCTGACATTCACATCCACTTCACACCTTGCTCTCTCCTCGAGAGAGGTGAGAGAGAGGGGAGGGAAGGAGCCAGGGTTGAACAACAGTTCTGTTTTTGTGTGAAAAGCTCAGTGCAGCATTAATTCCTTCCAGCAGATTTGTTTACTGCGTCTCCCTCTTACAGAGACACCAGGATGTATCAGATGGGAAATTACAAAGTTTTACCCCCATCAGAGCGTTTCTTACAATCTTTTAATTTTATTGCATCCACACTGTGAGACACGGATCTTATAATGTTGGTACGACATGAATGTACGCTGAGTGATGAGGTACTTGTGAATCGGAGGCTACGAGGCAAGTCAACACGCAGGGTCATTAACATCATCAGTGTGTGTCAACCTAGTGCGGAGGTCGTCGATTGGCAGGAAGTGAGCTCTTTCCATAGTGGCGTTGATTTGCATATAAGATAAAAAAAATGTGGAGACAGTAGTGGCTACACATGTGGTGCCAGAGTTGCAATGAGAGCTTTCGGTGGATTCACAATAGGAACCCGGCCCGGATCCCAGTAAGATTGACCCCAAAGTCTGGTTCATTTGATCAGTGTGAACACAAACGTACCGTTCTCGGTTATCTGTGGTCTGGGAGATATGAACGCAACCGTGCTCAAACAAGGAGTTGGACCGCTATGATGTAATTCTACACGGCTCCTGTCGCTTCAAAAACCATTGCATCTGCGCAACACAGCCCACTTCATCCTCTGAGCTGCACGGTACATGTGGAAGTGGGAAGAGGGGGTACATGTGGAAGTGGGAAGAGGGTCGTTGTTGTCGCCTCAGAGATAACAAAAACATCCACAGTTAGCAGGATGGACTCAGCCTGCGAGTGGTTGCCATGGTTGCTTCTTCTTCTTTCTGCTTTTCAGCGGATTTGCAAACCAACTGTGCCCATACTGTCCCCTGCTGTATCTGACTGGTTACATACTCAAGTGTACTCGGGTACAGAACGATGTTACTAATGTGAACGCAGACCAGCGGGGGAGAGCTGGAGTGCAGAGACAAAGAATTTCCCGCTGTAATTTTACAGATCCATACAAAGTATTTGGTATAAAACTGTATACAAAGGATTATATATAACCCCTTAAACACATAAACAAATAGACATAAGGACATTTTTCTGAACCGTCAGCACAGAGTGTTTTATTCTGAAAATAAAGCGGATGTTTTAATGTTCTTTCGGTGTCTGACTTCCTCAATCGTTTCTGTGGTAAATTGATGCACTGTGCTCCAGAATCTGGTGTATCTGCTGCTGAGGGCTCCAGACTGCCGGAGCTGAGACTCAGCGCAGTGGAGCCAGTGGAAGCACACATATTGCTCTGCTGCTGTAACGGAGCGGAGACGGACTGAACACGCAGGAGATCCAGAATTAAGTTAACCATCAAACAATCAACACGACTCCAAAAGCTTTTTATTATTGAAATACAGCGACTGGCGCATGGATTGAACGTGCCTGCGATGTGTTTTAATGCAAGTCTCACTTTTTCCTGCATGCACTTCCCGTCAGTGTGGATTATTGCTGCACGGCTGCACCAACCCGGAGAGGAGCTGTTTGGATAATTCAGGCTGCAGTCTGTTGTCTGATATATGAGATGGTGTGACAGCAGGAGAAGAGAGACACAAGTCTGCTGTTAGACATCTACAGAGCATACCTGTTCTTAACCGCAGTACATGACTCTGTATGTAATATTTAAGTTCTGAGGTGAAGCAGGTTAAAGGATCAATCAGTAAAATATCTACTGACTGAAATGATAAAGTGAGCTTACTCTATGATCAGACATTAAGGAAACATGCTATGTTGAAGTGCTGGCTTCTCTGACAACAATGCAGCAGCCAGTATGTCCTCCTTCTAACTTTAGATTCTGGTCCTGAATGGTCTGGATTTGTTTGGACCAGAGAAGGTAGTTGGTTTTAAGGCACCCCCACACGGCCGTTTTGGACGCCCCTCGGTTTGCCAGATATGAGAGCAGTTATCAGGTCAAACCAACAGGTGTTGCAGCGATGGAAGCGGGCAAGAGAACTGGTTCAGATAGAAGTGATTGTACCCGACCTAAAAAGCCTCTGCATGTTTCTAATAAGCTCCACGAGCAGAAACGTGCTCAAACTAGGATCAATATTGGAGATGCTTTTGAAAAATGGAGAGAGGTTAGAACGCAGAAAGGTTTACAGACCGATGCAGAGCTGGATAAACACTGAAGCTTCAGTGTCCACCACATGGTGACCTGCGTGAGCATCCACTCTAGAGAGGAGGGGGGGGGGGGGGAGACAGCTCTCTACAATGTTTTGAATTTAGACTGCAGTACCCATTTTAAACACTAGGTGTCAGAGTTACATATTGCTCCTTTAATGTGCAGCTTTGAAGGTAAATTAATAACAGACTGAAGACATAATGAGGCGTTGGATCTATGTGTGTAAATATACTCTAATATGATTTTAATTTACTTATTTTGTTTTAGCTGATTAATCTTCGTTCTGCCACATAAAGTTCTCTTATCTCCCGTTTCATCGGCTGAATGGTTCCATTATTGTTTTTTCATTTGTTGTTGTCCGTCTGTAAACGTTCTGTCCTGGCCTCATCATAGAGGGTCACTGCTTTCTATTTCATCTCATGCACACTGAATTTTAGGTGATGAATACACTGCAAGGTACATTAAGCCTAATCAGCTCCATTGTTACTGTAATGACCACGTTTAATCTCTTGAAAATATTCTTTTGTAGCACTGGCTCCAGTATTTCTCTGACTGAAACAGGCGAGCCTTTGTAACACGAATAAAGCTCTGCAGATGGATGGATGCAAAATGTGTGTTTTAAAACGTTGATGCATTTAAAAACATAAAACGTAAATGTTTGACGGTATTAAACCTCTCTGGAGGCGTACACAAATGCATACAAGACTCAAAGCAACCACGCCCCATAACTTTCATGCGTGATATAAATCAGGCTGGCTGCACACTAAACGATTCGGTCAGACCGCGAGACCACACACCTGCTGTTTGTCCAAATCTTACAGAAACTTGTGCAATCAGATGTGACTACAGAAGAAAAAACAATATGGAGGACGATGGACATCAGCTGGCTGTTTGGTTTGTCTTGACTGAGACGTTATCAATCAATCAATCATTATTTGAATAGCGTTAATTCATAACAAGTGTTATCTCGAGACGCTTTACAAAAGAGCATATGGGATAATAAGCAGGAAGGATTTCTCCTTTGTATTCCTCGTGTTCCTGTTGTCCACACTTCCTTGCCGCTGAGGTGGAGGTCGGAGCAGGCCGTGCATGAACAAGGACTGCGGTGGTTGTGGAGACGACGCAGTCCGGTGGTGGAGGCTGGGCGTCAGGGACGTCGGCTGGTAGTAGTGCCAGATCACCTCACTGAAGGTTGGGGGATCTCAGGAGCTCCCAGGAAAATATGTGGTTAGTAACTAAGATTTATAGACAAAAAGACACTTGTGTTGTTACAAGCTGCTCTTTTTATTTTTAAATATTCCACTTGGCTCGAGGCTCAGTTGTGTTTTTGTTCGCTGCTATGTTTTGTGAGCTGTAAAAGTACACAACATCCAGTTGGTGACGCTTCCCGGTCTGCTCGCTCTTGTAGGATATTTTCGGGTATTTCATAAGAGGCGGCCAAATCTGGAATCGGCTCCCTCTCAGGAAATCTGGCCCAGAATAGGGCCTAAACTCGTTTAGTGTGTAGCCAGCCTTAAACAGGGTTGTGTAAAAATGTATCCCCTGTAAGGTCGTCATGAAGAGAGAAATGAGCGAGACCAAAACTGTTTTTGTACCAGGATGTAAACCTGTTTATTTCTGCTGTAAAGTTGGACATGGGGCTCTATGGGATTAACTCACTTTTGGAGACAGCCTCAAGTGGACACTAGAGGAACTGCAGTTTTGTTTTAATGCGCTTTTGCACACTACTTCGGACGGCCTGGTGCGCCGATAGCCATTTAAACTTAGAAGGTGGGCGCTTTGCTTTGACACAGAACCCAAAGTTGATATGAGTTTAGGTTTCAGGTTTTGTGTCTGATGTGTGATTGTGTCTAAAAAATAAAGCTCTTTCTCATGTAATAAGATTTTATTCCCGGTGAGATCCTGCTCAGTAATGACATATGTTGCACTCCTGAAACAAAAATAAGTTGATGATCCTGCTTGTGTCCTTGCCTCCAGATAAGCTCTGCTCTTGAATCAGTCCTCAGGTGTCCTCGACCGCAGCTCAGCCCGCAGCTTCCTGCCATCATTTGTGTAACCTCGGGGCCTCTTTAGCTCCAGGATGAAGAGCTCTCAGTACGTGTCCAAACCCCCAACAGCTGGGATAGAGAGAAAGCAGCTTGCCTCTGAGGGTCTGCAGGAGCATGGAGAGGAGAGCAAAGTATAAACAACACCAGGAGAGAAATGAAAATCAGTATTTGTGCATCGTTTGAGTGTTGAGCTGCGAGAGATGAGTCAGAGATGGACAGGAAGGAGTCGAGGGAGGGCATTAATGAGGGAGCGATCGGAGCAGCAGAGGAGGAGCACTTCACACTGAGAGGAGATTAAAGTGGGCGTACAAGTTTGTGATGATGGAGAAGGTGATTTGTATCAAAAGGAACTGAGAAACTTAATGAACAAGGTGCTGAACACAGACAAAGAGTCGTGGATATTCTGTCCCACATGAAAAATACGATCGCGAGTCCGTATGTTGTGTTTTTTTTTTAAATTGACCGGATGCTCTGTGCGTGTCCTTCTCTGACTTCCTGTCTGGGTTGTGATATTCTGTCTAGCTTGACACGAACCTGCAGGGTAAGTTGAAATTGAATCCCAGCGTATTTGAAACGGAGCAGAGCGTAGTGGCGCTGGTGGCATGCTCCAGAGACGGACGGCAGCGCCCGCTGTGGGAACACAATGATTTACCAGAGTGTGCGGCGCTGATGGACGCGCACAGAGTATGTGTGAATTGGAGGTCATTATACCAGCGTAAAGCAGGCTCTGTTGCTTCGTACGCCACTTCTGCTTTTTTTATGTGACGTCTTACCTCAGGATACCTCAGAAGTGTTCCAGTAATCGACCAACATAGTAAGGTTGCTGGAAAAAGTGCAGGGATTGGTTGAGTTTACAGGAATTAGCGTGAATTAGGGGGATTGCAACATGTCCAGTCCTTTAAAGTGAAAGCGTACATTGATTATGTTCAGTGCCCGGCTTTATCGGCTGAAGAGCGGACCTTTTAGAGGTTGGACAGAGAGTCAACGTGTCACACGCATGTGAAAGTGAAATGACATTGAGAATTTTTCCACTTAATTCAGCCGTAACAATGTGTTCAGGAATTTCAATATTTTATTCAATTCCAATGCGACGTCGCTTCAGGCGCTGGAACCCGATTTGCAGCGTTTGAAGAGCGTAGAAAATATGTGAAATCTCTGACGCTACTGGAGGGGAATTGAAAGGGATTATGGGAAACATAAGGGCTCAAAGAGAAAGATATTTGAATATGTTATATTATAGTGTTCTCACGGTAGAGGGGATTACTCCTCTACAGCTCAAGCAGAGAGACGTTTGAGGAAACAAAGACTTCAGTCACTCTGAAATGTAACCTGTTGGTACACTGTGAAGAGTCAGGTAACACGGAGTGCGTGTTGCCTGAATAATAATCATACAATCGACTTTTAAAGCGCCTTTCTGAAAAGGTGATGCTTAACAAAGAACAACGACACAACGCAGATAAAGTCCCAGAGAAGGAGGATGAGAACAGAGTTTGGGAGTGAGTTCTAGAGGCTGGGAGCAGCAATGGAGAAGACCCCGTCCCCCAGGACCAGTGGTTAGTCCTGCGGGGGGGGGTCAGGAGTTTTGCATCCGCAGACCTTAGAGTCTCCCAGTGGAGGCGCTCAGACAGGTAGAGGCGAGCCAGGTGATGGAGGGCTCTTTAAGGTGATGAGGAGGAGTTTGAAGTGGATACGCTGGGGGATGGGGAGCCAGTGGAGGTCATGAGGGACGTGGACGGGGGGGGGGGGGGGGGGGGGGGGGATGTTGTGGTCACAGGTATGGGAGTGTGTGAGAAGACGAGCAGCAAAATTCTGCATATATTGTAGTTTCCTGAGTGTTTTGGATGATGAGCCGTAGATGAGACTGTTGGAGTTGTCCAGTCTGAAGGTGATGAATGCGTGGGTGAGGGTCTCAGCAGCTGAAAAGGAGAGGGACGGACGCAGGCGGGCGATGTTTCTGAGATGTAAAGAGGCAGTTTTGGTGATGTGTTTGATATGTTGGTTGAGAAAGAGGGTTTGATCGAGGGTGACACCAAGGTTAAAGACGTAGGGGGAAGAGGTCACGGTGGAGCCATCGATGGAGAGGAAGAAGTTATGGGAGGGTGATCACGGTAAGAGTCAATCAGATCATCTGTGTTACATTTCCACGTTAACCCAGAACGACACGGCCGTGTGGAGAGAGAGAGAGAGACAACGCCAAGATCCCATCGTGTGTCTTTCCTCCCAGCTCACACGCCGAGCAGCAGGCTGCTGTTTTATTAATAAAAAGCCTCATCGCACAAAGACAGCTCATTATTCTTTCACGTATATCTGTGGAGAAAATGAAATATTCTCTTGAAACCTTTCAACCTCACCTTCCCGCCCAAGGAAGGAAACAATAATCAGGACAGGAAGCCGCGTTATCGAGGCTCGCCGCTTCATTCACAACTCGGCCGTCCTCTCGCTGAGTGGAGAAATGCAATTTATTCAGCTCACTGAGGAGAGGGGCCTTATCTGAGCGGCAGAATAAAAGGGAATTAACAGCACAGACACACACACTCACACACTCTGAGTCCTGCAGGGATGAGCTCCGATCAGCTGGCTCCGACTTCTCTGATGTAGCTTCTCTCCCTCCGTCGTAGATCGTCTCTGCAGCAGTTTTTAAAGCAGAAATAATCTCCGTCTTTTATGGGAAGTTTCCTTTAAGTGATGTCATGACCAGTTTTTCATTCAACTCTTAAGTTATTTACCAATTAAAATGCTCAAGAGCGAAGTTAAACTGAGGTCACGTTGTCTCCCAACACTTCCATCCTCCTGAAAAGTTTCTGCAGCTCGTGTGTTTGCAAACAGCAGCGGAGACGGAGCAGCATGATCATCGTTATGTTTGCTTCCACTACACAGGTGTTTAAATGTCGATCTCTTTTTCACTTTAAAACATAGTCGTGCAAGGGAAAAGGTAAGTTGGCAGAAATAGAGCTCAACAGTGCGGTTCCGGCAGTAAAAATCCCGTTCATTTTCTCCATAGCGGATTTGATTATTAGCCTTCATGTCATAACCGTCCAAGGTAGACTGACCACGAGCTACCTGAGAGTGAAACGATGGTTTATGTTCCTGAGGAGACACAAGTTCATCTGATATCAACCTCGTTTAACAACAACATGGTTTATTAACGATACCAGGGAAAAGAACTACACCAATCACAGTGACGCCTCTGATTGGTTGAGCTTGCCGTTACCATGGCAATGTTTCCCGCCCCTTGGCGCCGTATGTAGAGTTTCGCTAGCACCTAGCTAGTTAGTTAGCTAACAGTAAATGTACTAATAACCTTGCTATGCAGCAGTGAATGTAGTTTATATATTCAACAACACACTACAAGTTAGTACAATCATTCGCAAAGGATTGTGGGATGTGTAGTTCATTGACTCTGGATGAAAACTAGCACACAGTCTTGTACCTTTGCCTTTTTTTCTGTTTCTCAATGCTGTTTTGGCGCAGAACTATAGTCACGAGTATTGGGGTAGCTGGTTGTCATGGTTACAGGTGCAAATCTCTTGATATAAGGATTTAGTGAAATGTACTTCCAGAACAAGAGCCCCCCCCCCCCCCCCCCGCACTGCATGAACACAAAACATTTTACGTAACTTTACCGTTGCAATAATGAGCCTAAAACCAAACAGCCTGTTGACAATCCAGAGCACAGATTTATTTCTAAATATCATTTGCCAGAAACACAAGTCTATAAACTTGATTGGGATTGAGTGCAGCTGTCTCTCTATTTATTCATTCTGTATGGGATTATTGGGGTGGCAGTAGCTCAGTCCGTAGGGACTTGGGTTGGGAACCGGAGGGTGGTCGAAGTCCCGATGCGGACCAAAGTATGGTCCGCATCGGGACTTGTTGTCCATCTGTAAACGTTCTGTCCTGGCCTCATCATAGAGGGTCACTGCTTTCTATTTCATCTCATGCACACTGAATTTTAGGTGATGAATACACTGCAAGGTACATTAAGCCTAATCAGCTCCATTGTTACTGTAATGACCACGTTTAATCTCTTGAAAATATTCTTTTGTAGCAAGGCACCAAACCCCCACCAGCTCAGGGGGCGCCTCCTGTGGGCAGCCCCCGCACTCTGACATCTCTCCATTAATGCATGTCCACAGGTCGTGTTTGTGCATGTGTGTGATTCAGGCCTGTGTGTGTGAGAAGCATGTCTCTCAATAACAGAGTGCGAACCAGAATTTCCCCTCGGGGATTAATAAAGTATATAAAAAAATAAAAATTAAATAAAATACTATCTTTATTCAAGAGCATGTTTTTTTTCTTCTCAAGAACGGGTTTTGAAGTTTGGAGAGCAATACTTATTGATTTTAATACTTTCTCTCTCTGTCTTTGTACTCAAATAGTTGCTGCTTGTGCTTAAACGTTCTCTGTTTTTGCTCAAACTTCTAACGAGAACGACCGCTCAGAGCGCACAGAAGTTCGAGGTACACACAAATATTTGCGCGTTTGTCTCGCCATCTCCTCATGTAAGTTTGCATCTCCGGAATCACTCCCCGGCCTGTTGCTTTTGCCACATCATTACTGTCTTCATTTACTGAGGTCAATGGTGCATGCAATGGTCAAGTTACATTGAGAGCGCTTACTGCTGGACCTAATGAAGTTTCGAACTTCGAATAAAAAACGACAGCCCTAATAGTAACTGTGTCGATGTTTGACAACTGCCACCAATGTGTGTTCACTTTAACCGTGGCTCTCGTGAATCTTTGTTCAAACTCTGTGTAACTGGGCTCCGTCGCTCCGGTCCAAGCATGATTGAGAAATCATGACTGCTATTTTTGCTCTTCTTTGGGTTGTTTTGTGCGGATTATTAGAGCAGAAGACTTTCATGTTCAGGTAAGTGTTGGAGCTCTACATCTGTCAGTCACCTCATACTGTGCATTAGAGCTTAATGGAAACTTTACATCACGATGCCCGTCATGTATCACACAGTTTTACACCATAAGAATCAGCATTTGTATATGTTTTTCTTTGGCTGTTTTACGGTTTCAAATGCAGCATTTATGACAGTTTGAATTTCTGAATCCCGACCTCGTCCTGTTGCTACAGTTTACTGTGCAATTTGTGGTTTCGTGTGTGTGTGTGTGTGTGTGTGTGTGTGTGTGTGTGTGTGTGTGTGTGTGTGGAGAGCCCACCTGTTCTTCCCCTGTGCCAAATCCTTCCCTCTCCCGTCAGCTCGTCTCAGCCTGTTTCAGCCTCCGCCGAGGCTCTGAGGCCGACCTCAGACACGGATGATCAGATCACCAGCGGCTCTGATCTAAACCGCACTGTCGTCTCTCAGTGATTAAGGTTTTTCACCAGCTGAAATCCACTCTGAGGACTTATGAAGAACAGTACTTTACTGTTTCTGTCCTGATGGAAGCGAAAAAATCAGCTTTAAAACTCCAAGAAAAGAAGGCTGAGAGTCAGTGGAACATGAGGATGTAGTGTCTGTAACACTTTAAAGACCAGAACTGGTTGGATGGATAAAAATAGACACCGCTCTGTTCTTAGATCTTTAAGTTAGGTAGAAGAATGACCTTGAAACTAAAGCAATGGTTTTCTGCTATATGTTGGACGGCGGATATTTGTAAGTTTTGTTTATCAAAACGAGTTAACACAGACGATGCAGTCAACCTCGTCCAAAAAGTGAGGCAAAAATACGCTTTACTTTGGTACAAAAACTGATGTTTTCTATGTGCATGACCTTTGCTAAGTCAGGAGACCAGGAGACATCCTAACCCCCAATCCCCACATACTCCGTGCGTGCCGCGGTGCATCAGCGCCACGGTTTTGCTCCATCGGACGGCGCGCGCCCTGCTCCACTGGATCCGTTTCTGGAACGTGACACAGGAGAACTACAAGATCACAGGAGAAGTACAAGATCACGCGGGAATAAAGAGAAAAACGTGCAAACAACATGTTGCTTTGTCTCTCTGAGGATGATTTGTTGTTCATTCTGTGTCTGTTTTGATGTAATGTTGAGAAAGTGATGGAAAATACGATCATGAGTCTGTATATTGTGTTTTATTCTGAAATTGACAGGACGCTGTGCGTTTCCTTGTCTGACTTCCTGTCGGGGTTGTCATATTCTCCAGCGTACTCCGTCGAAAATAGACTTGCGGCGTATTTGAAACGAAGCAGAGCGTAGTGCCGCTGGTGGCACGCTCCGGAGACGGACCGCGGCGCTCGCTGTGGAAACACAATGATTGACTAGAGTTACAGCGAACTACGGCGTAGTGTGTGACGCTGACGGACCGTGCACGGAGTATGTGGAAATTGGGGGTAAAAAGATGCCCGAAGCAATTCAACTGGCTCTTTTCAATGTGAAGGCGCAGCAGCTCTACTCCGAGCTCCCTCTCCCTCTACTCGGAGCCCAACAACCCTTCAGAGGAAACTAAGTCCAGCCGCTCGTATCCACAATCTCATTCTTTAGGTCATTACCCAAATCTGGCCTGTTTCTTGATCCAAAGTTAGGTAGAGAAAGCATTTCCAAGATGGCGACTGCCGTCATTGGGCTTCATAAGTCCCCTTCTGTAATCATTGAATGATGCCACTGAGACTACATTCATGTTTTATTTTATTTAAGGGTCCAAACAAAACAAATCCAAAAGGACAAACCAACAAGCCAACATAGCACTGGTGTCCATAGATGGATTGATGGATGGTTATCTCCCAGTATGGTGATAATGACACAGCAGAGTATAATGATTACAAAGCTATTTTCCTTCCGCAGAACTTTCTGTTGTTCCTTCAAAGAAGTTTAATCCGCAGTGACTTCCTTCCTTCCTTTGCAGACCGAACAATACCGACTAATCTCATAAATGCCTCTTACCTCCTCTCTTACCCGAGATCAGAGAGGTGAATGGAGAGGGGAGCTTGAGAAAAAGTGGCTTAATGAACTCTACAGTTTCCTTTGGTGGATTATAGTCAGCGTTTGAAAAGGAACAATAAAAGGCTGAAGTACTTCCCTGACTTTGATACTCAAACATCTTTCCTCTCATCCTCCACACGAGGAACTGTGGGAACAAGATATTCAAGTTTGGGAGAAACATCCAAATCCCACCAAGCAAGGTGAAGCAACTTTTCTGAAATATGCCTCCTGCAGATAATATTTAACCATTGAGCAAAAAGCAGAAAGAAGAAGAAGAAACCATGGAAACCAATCGTGGACCATCCTGCTAACCTAGACCCTCTTCCAACTTCCACATCTAACGTGCAGCTCAGAGGACGAGCCGTTTAGAAATACGTCACATAGCAGTCCACTTCCTTGTTTGAGCACGGTTGCGTTCACACCTCCCGCGGACCGTACTCAAGTACACATGAATCGTACCCGGTCCATTTGTGTTCACACTGATCAAATTAGCGGGCCTTTGGGGTCAAGCGTACTCGGATCCCCCCTAAGAGGAAACATTCTAAGAAGCATCTTCATACCAGTACAAAACTGATATGAAAGCCAAACTTCAAGCTTTCCTTCAGAAAACTGTCCGACCTGTCAGCTAAATGTAGTTTAAAAAGATTTTCCTTTAATAATTGAGTATCTTTCCTCGAAAATATTTCACCTTTTGACCCTTTAGAGCTCTTCGGGGTAAAAAAGAAGATGTTTTCTGAAAAGAGGCTTTTTTTAATGAAACGTAAATGACTTCAGTGGTTTTTTTCTGCGGTCGTCTCACAGTCCAATTAACCACCTAAAAGCCTCGCAGACGAAAGTGCACCGTTTGAATAATTGATCAGAATCCTTGAGTTTGCAAGTTTCCGGGTCCATGACCAGCAGTCATGCAACACGTGGAGTCTGTGGTTTGTCCTGTGCATACTCGAGTTAATGCATCAGTTGATTAAACATTATAACTTTGTAATTAGAGCAGAACATGACCACAGAGGAGGAACTGCAAATCCTCTGTAAGACTCGTTATTGCCCCAAAGTTCTTTACATAAATCAGAGCTGGTTGTTATTTAAAGACCTCTACAGGTGTGTGACTCCACTGTATTCATAGTACAGATGTATCTTATGGCGATGGAAAGGTCACCGCGTGGGTGAACCCTGCAGTTAATCACATGTTCCTCTATTTGCCTCATGGCACAAACCCTCGTCAAACTAATCATTGGCCGTGTTCCCGCCTCTTTGTTGGAGTTAATATGTAACCTTGAATATCTTGAACTATGAGCGTTGAGTCCTCGAGCTTCCCCTGACCTTTCTTTGTTCTCATTCACGGCCTGTGAGGCAGAAAAAGCAACATTATTCCAAGAAATCCCCTCGAGCTGCTCTCAGTGACCTTTTCCTCCTTTCAATGATTGATTCTCATTGGAGCTGTGCAGAAAAGTCATACTTAAAGGGGTAGTTCAGTGTTTTTGAAGTGGGGTTGTATGAGGTACCTGTCAAACGTGACTGGTTGGAGTGGAAAACTACAAGATCACGCAGGACTCAAGCGGGAACCTCTGGTCTTGAAAAATGAAGCCAATGCGGAAGTGCAAAATCCTGCAGTTCGTCAAGTGTCCACTAGAGGCTTATACACACCACAGGCAAAAAAGCCGTTATTACAGCATAAATGAACATGTTTACAGCCTGGCACAAAAAACGAAGGAGGTCTGTCTCGATCAGCACACACCGTTTTGATTTGTTGAAGGATAAGAGTTATTCACAAAAAGGCGCGTAGCTGACCTGATAGGCAGGTGGGAGCAATGTAACAATTTTTCAGACAAACCCCTAGCGAAATAACACCTGGAAGGTAAATGCACGCTACACTATACTGAGAAATTTCTCGGCGCTTTACTTTACCATCAACGAGCCTCTTGAACTTTTTTGTCCCCATGGACACCTCCCTCTACTCGCCCCGATGCTACAGACAGGTAGTATCTCTCCTCCTTGAAGACGACATGTTTTGAGTGATTTTAATTTCTGGAATTTTAAAGTAGATCGTAAAGTCAAATTTCAGAGCTTATAAAGTGATAAAAGAACAAAAAAATTGCCCTAACCCAAATTTACCTCAGAAATCCCACAAACGAAATATTCAAGTGCCAAAAATCATCTGCCACAGAGCTGCTGAAAGCAATGAAACTCAAGCTGAAGGAGATCTGTTATCCTTTCACCATTAATGATGTCACTATGGGACACCTATAACAGCTGATTACCCAATGACACCCCAAAACTGAAAGCTCGACAATGACAGCGGAAACGTGAGTGAGCGTGCTAAAGAAAAGGGTGAATGAGAAAGACCTGATCGTTAATCACTTACAGTTTTCCTGACTGAACTTGCGCTAGAGCTTCATTAAAATCCTTCATTGCAGCCTCTGCCTGGTGGGCGTGTCCTTGAAAGAGCTGCTGGGGTGGGCGTGTCCGACAACTTTGCTCCATGTTTTGCTCTAACTCCCGATTTCCACATACTCCGCGCGCACAGCTGTCCGACAGCACCGCGCAACACGCTGTTCGCTGCCACTCTAGTGAATGATTGTGTTTCCAAAGTGGGCGCCGCGGTCTGTCTCTCCGGAGCGTGCCAGCATCGCCACTACGCTCTGCTCTGTTTCAAATACGCTGCAAGTGTATTTTCGACAAAGCTCGCTGCAGGCACGCGTCAAGCTGGACAGAATGAAAACCACCCAGACAGGAAGTCAGACCAAACATGCTCACACTCCAGAAGCAGACCCAATTGGGCAGGGCGAGCAGCATCCCACGGAGCAAAACCGTGGCGCTGACGGACCGCCCGCTGCTCGCAGAGTATGTGGAAATTGGGAGTTACACGTCGACAGAACCTGACGTCAGGTAATGGCCAAGTCTCGCCAGGTTCTCGTAACGTCTCGTTCAGAGCAGCAGGAAACCACATCTAGGGAATACGCCAACAACTGTTTATCTTGCAGAGGTTTGGTCTGGACGTCCAACATCGTAACATTTTATGGATTTAAAAATGATTCATCAGAATAGATCCCTTTAATGTTTAAAGAGTGAAATAAGCCTGAAATGATGTTTCTTTTACTCCAAACAAATTGACATTGACAATTGATTCAACATTAAAATCCTGTTTTAATTTAACCATCAGGTAGAACAATCAATCCGCTCTGACACAGCGAAGTCTGTGCAGAAGAAAACCATTTAAAACAGACTCAATGGAAGGATCAATGGAGCTGCATGTGCTGTATGAGTGGAGTAATTTCACGCTCCACTTTGTCCCGAGTGTTACGTCCTGTCATACGGCGTGTGGAGGAGCTGAGAGAGCCTGTCATTAGAGGGGAAACTCACGCCAATATGTCGTCCTTTTGGCAGGAAATTTTGCAGTTTAGTGGTTTTTGTGGAACTCCCTTTCACCTGAACCTGCTTTGTTCAAAACGGCCAGGGATGAAGGACTTCAGGGGCTCCGCAGGAACCTGTGTGAAGATGTGAATACAGTGCAGAAAAGTCAAGTCAGCTTATTTCGGAGAGATGTGATCATCAAAAATCAAACCAAATGTATTTAAGTGTAACCTAACTCGGTCCCTCACAGGTTCGTTACTTGGTTCTGAGAGGTGGAGACAAGAGGTCGGCGTCAGAGGAACGGAGGCTTGCAGCAGAGTTCTGGATGTATTGGAGTTCATAAAAAAGGGATAGATTGCAGTATGAAACATTTGTTTGCAGTCCTCGCATTCCTGTCGTCCACACTTCCTTGCCGCTGAGGTGGAGGTTCGGAGCAGGCCGTGCATGAATAAGGACGGCGATGGTTGTGGGGAAGACACAGTCCGATGGTGGTGGCTGGGCGTCAGGGACGTCGGGTGGATGTAGTGTCAGATCACCTGGCTGAAAGTTTGTGGAGCTCCGTCTACTGCCGGGACAAGGCCTCCTGGGCTTCTCACACACTGACGCCAGGGACAAACAGAAGTGGGGATGGGGGGTCCATAGCAGCAGGCCATCCCCACCAAGGATCCCGAGGAACCTACAAGACATGAGAGCTCAGGAGCTCCCAGGAAAACATGTGGTTAGTATGATTGTGTAACCTGTGTGTAAAGTGTTCAGTCAGCAGCAGCTTTGTGTCACTACTTCCTGGACTTCCCCGCTCACTGCTGAAGTTGTGCGACAAAGAGTATATCTGCGTTGAGAAGACTCCTCAAGCTGTCACTTCTTCTTCCTCCTCTTCTCTCTCCCATTATTTCTGTGACTGGCGTGAGCGAAGGAGTGAGCAGACGACTTTGATGTTCAATGAAGCGCTCCACTTCAAAGTTCCTCACTGCAGGATTAGCCGAGGAAGGAGATTACTGTAATTGGGGACTGTAGAGGTGGAACAAAAGGTTCTCCTCTCTGTCAGGGAGGTGGAAGTAGTACAGTGAACACACACACACGCACGCACGCACGCACGCACGCACACACACACACACGCACACACACACACACACGCACACACACACACACACACACAGTTACAGTGGAGGATAGTACAGGGGAAAACTCCTTTGTTAACCCAGCTGTTTTATAAATAGCAACACTCACGTTTCATCAATTTCTGGATGAGTGGAAAACTTTAGCTCCTGTCTGTCGAGATATCCGTCCTTGCTGCACATTGGAGCTTTAATGTGACTTTAGGTGAACCTGCAGAACGAGGACTCTGGACAACACTCTGTGCTGTTTTTTTTTTTTTCTCTGACATAGATAGGAAAAAGCTGACTCTGTGGTTCTAACCGTTGCCTCAACTTTGGGTACAAACAAAACTCTGGGCTCTGGAAGCTTCTTCAGACCTCAATGCATGTAAGCCGGGTGTTCACTGTAAGATTTCAGCCTGATTAGGACACACATTTTGAGTCGTATACGACTAACTTTGAAGCCTAGCCGAGTTTCAGCCCGATCTCGTCGTTAGTCCCAATTTCCACAAGATCTGAGAGTGCCCTGCCCCAACGTGTCTGTTTCTAAACGAGAGCGCAGCCATGAGCAGCTGTACACACATCACAGGAGAACTACAGATCACGCAGGAATTAACGAGTGCAAACAACATGTTGCTTTGTCTTTCTGAGGATGATTTCTTGTTCGTTTGCTGTCTGCTTTGACGTAATGTTGATAAAGTGATGGAATATACGATCGTGAGTCTGTATATTGTGTTTTATTTTGAAATTGACCGGACACTCTGTGCATTACCATGTCGGACTTCCTGTTCGGCTTGATCTACTCTGTCCGGTTAGACGCGTGCTTGCAGCGGGCTCTGTCAACTTGCAGCGTATTTGAAACGGAGCAGAGCGTAGTGGCACTGCTGGAATGCTTTGGAGTTAAACTTGGGAGTTAGTCCTGCAGTGTACACTGAGGCATGACAGACAGTCATGGCCCGATCATCTACTCCTGACCAGTTGGATGATTTTCTGGCATGTTTGGCACAGTTTTGCTCCAGCCAACGGTGCACGCTCTGCCCCATTGGGTTTGTTTCTTCATCAGAGCTGCAGCTTTTCCTGTAAACACTGTTTGTGTGACAACATGAGGTGAACACTCACTGAGGCCTTCATTAACCTGACTTAATCACTGCTGCTGGGAAACAGGAGGAGGACGAGTATAAAGAGCAGGCAGTGACATCACATCAACAATGCATCAGCGTAGTCAGGGATAAGAGAATTATCTCCTCATTACTGCTCTGTTTTTGAGACGCCTCTTTCTGTCTCTTCCTGTTTGCTCAGCGAGCTGTCGGAGCGATAAATGGGTAACGATTTCTAATTGTCAGACTCGCTGTAGAGATTATGGGCCGAGTCGGCAGATGAGCTCCTAAGTGATTTTGTGCTGCTCGGCTTCTCCCCAATGGACTGTTCATGTGTAAATGTTCACATGGTGAGACAGAGAGACAGGTACACTGAAGGGCTTCAGATTCATCCGGCATCACTCACTGATGCAGAGAGGAGGAGATGATTCAATAAACACAGTGATGGAGATGACAATCATTAAAGGAGCACTGAACGTTATTGATCCGGAGCTGGTTTGTAAGCATGAGATGATGTTCTTACTCATGCAAAAAAGGGTTACAGATTAAGTTCTTTAAGCTGAGGGGAAATTTGTCATCGTATTTCTTATATTTAGAGCATATATTACTTTAATTAGGGGAAACATCTGTAAAATATCTACTGACTGAAATGATAAAGTGAGCTTACTCTATGATCAGACATTAAGGAAACATGCTATGTTGAAGTGCTGGCTTCTCTGACAACAATGCAGCAGCCAGTATGTCCTCCTTCTAACTTTAGATTCTGGTCCTGAATGGTCTGGATTTGTTTGGACCAGAGAAGGTAGGCGGTTTTAAGGCACCCCCACACGGCCGTTTTGGACGCCCCTCGGTTTGCCAGATATGAGAGCAGTTATCAGGTCAAACCAACAGGTGTTGCAGCGATGGAAGCGGGCAAGAGAACTGGTTCAGATAGAAGTGATTGTACCCGACCTAAAAAGCCTCTGCATGTTTCTAATAAGCTCCACGAGCAGAAACGTGCTCAAACTAGGATCAATATTGGAGATGCTTTTGAAAAATGGAGAGAGGTTAGAACGCAGAAAGGTTTACAGACAGATGCAGAGCTGGATAAACACTGAAGCTTCAGTGTCCACCACATGGTGACCTGCGTGAACATCGACTCTAGAGAGGAGGGAGGGGGGGAGACAGCTCTCTACAATGATTAGAGTTTTGACTGCAGTACCCGCTTTAAACACTAGGTGTCAGAGTTACATATTGCCCCTTTAAGTAATCAAAGCACCTTCAGTTATACGTGTGCAATATAACTTCAAAATATCCGCCTTTATTATGTTCATTGTCGTGTGATTCGTTTTAGATTTCAGGGTCCGTGTGCAAAACTACTGATAAAGATTAATTTGGGGGCTTTTTGTGCCTTTATAAGAGAGACAGGAGAGTGGGTAGAGTTGGAAATTGGGGCAAGATAGAGTGCGGGAAAGGAGCCACAGGTTTGTCATGCCAATATAGCTGTTACTCTTATCTGTAACAAGACTCATTTATTGTTTCAGGTCGCTCATGAAATCTACATAAACTTGAGCTAAGAGTACAAATAAGAAACAGGCAGAGATGTCCGCCCCTCTCTCCGCTGTCACATGTGACTGGCAGAACCGTATTTGGGTGTAATGACCGGGTTGGGGGAGATGCATCCTTTAAGGACGGCTGGTTATTGAGGTGTGACAGTAACACGGTCTTAACACCTGCCGGCTTCAGTGGAATCACTTAGTGAAGCTGTTTCACCGCCGCCTGTGATCCTGACGTGTGTGTGTGTGTGTCTGCTTAAAGAATCTGAGTAGTGCAGAGTGAGATTTCCCTCCAACCCTGTTTGAGATTCATAGCTTTAGAATTGGACTCTGAAGTGCAGGTCGGCGCCTGTCTGCCGTTTATCCTCTGGAGACCCACTTAAAAGTTCGTCTTCTCACAGTTTGGCATCTCAAGCTTGCCACGACAACACCAGCCGAGGAAAGTGGAGAAGAAACGGCATCTTTGATACCTCAGAACCATCGGAAACCACCAAGCTCTCGTGGTTTCTGTCTTTGCAAGGAGGAGAAAAAGATTTACAAAGAAAAAACAAGCCACGGAAGTAAAAACAAATACACAAACTAGCTAGCTTGCTAGCAAAACGATCTGTTGGCATACGTGGGAAACATTGCCATGATAACAGCGAGCTCCACCAGTCAGAGACGTCGCTGTGACACTCTAGGATTGTGGGTAGTGAAGTTCTTTTCCTCGCTGTCGTGAATAAACCATGTCCTTCAAACGAGGTTGATATCATACCAACATGAGCATAAACCATCGTTTCACACTCGGGTAGCTCGTGCTCAATCTACCTGTGATGGTTATGACATCATGGCTAATAATAAAATACACTATGGAGTTAATTAACGGGATTTTTACTTCCAGAACCGCACTGTTGAGCCCTGTTAGAAGTCGTGAAGCAACGATGCCAGAGTGTTACCTCCCGCTTCATAATTTGGAAGCGAAGAGCCACTGACCAGTAGTGTTCTAGTACTCGAATTTGGTCTTGGTCTAACTTTTTGAAGGTCTCGTCTCGGAATCGAAAGCTTAGACTGGACGGACTCTGGATTTTAAATCAAGACCGGTCCAGACCACCACTGATTGGCTTCCTTGTTATTACTGAGATTAGAAGGAAAACGCCTCTTTCTAAAAGAACGAATAACTTCAACTCAATTATAATTAGATTTTTATCCCCCGGTTACGGCCGCAACCTTCCCGGTGTTACGACCTAAGTGAGTGACACGCCCCCCTGCACACAAGGTGATGATGTTTCTGTGATATTTATGGTCTTGGTCTTGTCTCGGTCTGGATCCCTAAATGTCTTGGTCTTGTCTCGGTCTCGGAGCACACTGGTCTGGGGTATGTCTTGGTCTCGGTTAGTGTGTTCTTGACTTCAACACTACTGACCAGTGAACATAAGAGCAACGATTGCACTCGTCTTTTTGCCAGACAGCTCTGCTGCTCTCCGGTCTGAACGCCGACATTCATAAATCAGCGAAACACTTCTCACGACAAGAACCACTGAGCTGAAATCAATTTGAGAATTGAAAGCCACTTCTCTTTTTCCCTCATTCTGTTCTTCTGTGAAATATGACTGCTAACTGACCGAGCACACGTCTATGGAGGCACTTTATTTTGGGCCTCAGTCAGATTAATTTCATCCTGTCCTGACCTCTCGGCGTGTGGGAAGCTGCTGATGGATTCCTGCTTCCTCACAAACACTGACACACTTTGTGCTTCTCCGCCTGCAGCCCACTGGCTCTGTGCGAGATGCAAGCCATGCACTTCTTGTGTGCATCTTTACAGAAAAAGACTCATTCCCATCTCGCCTCAGCTTTATTTTTTATTACTTCTCCTCACATTTTTTATTTATTGGCCGACTCTGGGATTGTAGTTTTTCTCGTTTAATGGTGTATCGGCAGTGTGGGTCTGATTTAACCGAGTGAAATCTGAAAATGCAAAGCAGTTGAGGTGAAAGCAGCTTCAGTGCACGCTGTTATTAACCACAACGGATAGAAAATGAGCTATTGATTTTGAAAATGATTGTCTATTATTCTCCGAGCAAAGTTCAATTGAAGTTGAGTGTGGAGGTCAGCAGAAGGGCGGCGAGCAGATCCAACCTTTGAAATATTGTATCCAAACAGGGATAATGATTGGGGCGTCTCATCTATAGATCGTTTGCTCTGGTCTGAATCAATCAATTTATTCCATTGTTGCATAATTACCTTAAGCTTGGCCTGTGTTCACAAGGTACCCAAAACGTGTGATACCCGAGGACAATGCTCTCTGATTGGTCATAATTACTCGTGATAAAACTCGGACGTAAACAAAGACTCCTTGACTCCTGATTGGCTGTGGCCGCTCCAAAGACACTTTACAATTTCGAACTGGACAGACGACTACACGGCTTGATGTCGGCTCTGCTCATCGGTTTTTATAGTGTTTGCATTTATCGCTGTAGGCAAACGATACAGTTTGAAAATGAGGCGTTCCAAAATAATATGTTGATGTTCTGGAGTCGCTGAAGGTGCTTTATTGGGAGAAGGAGCACGTTAATCCTCCTGAACCAGGACCTGCTCATCCACCTGAAGCTCCCTCAGGTCTGCATGTGGTCTTTAACACTCAGGAGGGACAAGTGAGTGAAGACAGTTATTTATTACAATGGATAATATGGAAATGTGACCTGACAGAAGGTCTTGCACATTACTCATACCGCACACAATCGGCATAAAAACACAAATAAGAGAGCGGAATAAAAAGATAACAGCGCCATGATGCTCGTGCACAAACCATGCAGCCTTGAGAAACTTTATTCAGAATCTTTAAAAGCTATGAACTAGATTATAAACCACCAAAAAGATGAGGCTCTGTGATGCTGTCATGACGGCTGAGGCTGTGCACCAAACGCCTCGGTCCGACGGCTCCATTAGACTCACAGATCTGAGCTGCGCCTCAGAGCTCTTTATAAACAACACTTCCTGTCCCACAGTCGACCTCGATGGCTTTCACAAGTGACCTGAGGTGAGCTGACACGTTAACCACGGGAGGCTTCAGAGTGGAGTCACAGACACGGTTCACATCTGGACTGTGCTGATATGTAGCTTCCTTTCGTCTGCATGCTTGTACTTTTTATTGGCGAGCATCAGAAGTACGGGACTGAATGAAACTATTTTAAAATTAATCAATAAGGCCAAGTAAGCATCGCCATCGACTCACAAACTGCTTACCAAGTAACTGCTAAATTCCACCAGATGCGTGTTCGGTCCGTCTCGCTCCGCCACAGCAGCAGAGCTATTCAATGTGTGTGCTTCCACTGGCTCCGCTGCGCTGCGTCTCAGCTCCGTCTCAGCTCCAGCAGTCCGGAGCCCTCTGCAGCAGATACGCAAGGCTTCTATTTTTGCCGGATGCCGGAGCACGATGCATCAGTTTACCACAGAGCAGATCGAGCGGGACGGGAAGTCAGACACCGAAACAACATCAAAACATCCGGTTTATTTTGAGATTAAAACACTCAAGTTTGACGGTCAGAACAATGACCTTATGTGTGTTTGTTATTGTCTTTATAAGGGTTTTACCAATCAATCAATCATCTTTATTTGTATAGGTGATGCCAGCTGTGCAGAAGACTGCTCCACCGACCATGAAACCGTTCCCGTATTTGACGTGGAAATCTGGGGCGGCAGTGGATCTATGCCTCACCTGCCTTGCGGCTTCACCTGTGATGTTAACTGCAGCTTTAGCAAACCGGTGCATGTTGCCTAGCCTGGGTCGCTTCAGTTACATACGGTTTTACACCACATAAATCGTATTATCTCGGGCTGTTGTGTGTAATAACCGTGGGAACATCTTTGTCAGCTGTACGACGGTGCTGCTCCGTGCTGCGCTCTGAGGACGCAGCCTGTGGGTGTTGACGGACGAGGGTGCACGGAGCTGTATCGGAGCAGAGCTAACACACAATGCACACGTATCTGGTGGAAGTTCTGAGTAAGGGTACGGGTTGTGGTGGAGACGCAAGCAAAATCAGGGTTTCCTGTACCGGACTGTACCAAACTGTACTAAACCAAACCAGACCGCTTGGTGGAACCGGGGCAGGACTTCCTCTTCTGCGTGGTCACAGTTTCTTCTAATCAGAAAGACTACATTATCTGTACTCATATGCGGACATGTGTTTGTGGAGATTCATTAAAAGATAAACTGTCATCCAGTGACAGCGGATTGGTTCTGGGAAACAGCTTTGGAAAGTGTTCGTCTATCTTCGCTCCAACTGGACAGATTTCCTGCATACTGTACACCCAAAGCCAGCTCGCTGTGATTGGCCATCACTTCTCGGACTACAAACAGAAACCAGATCTCTTCTTACAACCACAAATCCTGTTCCTCGTCTGGAACTACACAGAGATTAACTTTCAACATGTGAACATTATGCTGCCTTGTATCCTTAATTCCTCTCCCAGTGTTTGAAATAATAAAAACAAAGCTTGTAAGATTTGCAAAACGCTGACAGAGCTTCCCTTCAGTATTATTTTTGGATGATTGGTTTATCATTTATTTATGATTCTGTTAAAAAAACAAACTCCTGGCTTCTCGGAAAATGGAATAATTTGGGTTTTAGAAGTCGGGTTAGCATGGGGGGGGGGAGGTGGACTTCCTCCTCTTGGTCTGGTGCCCCCTCCCCTCTCACATGTGCTCACTTTAAACAGGCTGGCAAGTCTGGAGTGAGGGATTGAGAGTAAAGATGGAAAAGGAGGAGGAGGAGGATTTTAACCCCTTAGTGGCCAAACCAAACACTTCTCTTGAGCCCCCCTTAAATAAATACGTCTAAATCTAAAAGAAAAGATGAAAGAGTCTCTTCGTAACGTGGGTCACGATGCAGCAGAGGTTTACACCCGGGGGTTAAATTCATTAATTAACGTTTAACATGAGATATAAATTATAATGTGTGGCAACAACATCAAGCTCAGCTCACACACTCATCCATCATCTGACTCCAAATATTGATTCAAAATGATTTTCCTTTTTATACTACAATCTAAAGCTCAGGCCAAAAAGAAAAAAACTGCTCCAGGCGACCGTAACCATGGCAACTAGTGTAGCCAGAATCCGTCAGTGGTAACCATGGCGTCCCTCCGCTTCATCCTCCAACCAGAAATCAAAAACTTTCTCGCTCTCTCTTAAACTGAATATATGTTTGTCAGTGTTCCTCCTCCTCCTTTTCTTCTACTCTCCGTCTTCATCTCTCCCCTCCCCTCATCTTCCTTTTCCTCCCCCCTCTCCTTTCGATCTTCTACTCTCACTCTCTCACTCCTCCTTGTCCATCTCTACTTCTTCTCCTTCTTGTTTTTCTCTTTCTTCTTGTCCTCCTCCTTCGTACCCCCTCAACCTCTTCCCAATCCTCCTTCTCCTACTCTCTCCTCCTGCTCCTCTACTTCCCTGTCCCTCTTTTCCTTCTGCCTCATCCTCCTCTTTCTCCTTGTCATCCGCCTCCAATTCCTCCTCCTACTTTTTCTCCTTCTCCTTTTACTGTTGTCCTTCCCCTCTCTACTCCTTCCTCCTCCTTTTCATTCCCCCCTTCTCCTCCTCCCACTTCTCCTCCTCTCTTTCCTTTTCCTCTCCTGCATTCTCTCCTCCTCTTTCTCTTCCTTACATTTCTCCTCTCCTCTCCTCTCCTCTCCTCTCCTCTCCTCTCCTCTCCTGCTTCTCTACCTCCTTTTCCACCTCTTATTTCTCCTGCTCTGCCCCCTCCCCCTCCTCCTTTCTCCTCCTCACCTCCTCACTATAGAAAATGTGTCCTTTCCCCACTGCTCTCCTCCTTCCTGCTGTGTAACAACACCATTGATTTATTCCTTTTTACTAACTCTGGGCTCTGATGGTTTTTGTGCTACAATGAACATTTCAAGACTAAAAAAAAGAGCGAGCGTTGCTCTGCTTATTGATCAGCGGTGTTTACCGGTGGAGAGAGACGAGGGAGGAAAGTGATGTATGAAAAAGAACCCAAGAAGAATAAAAACAAAGGAACGAGGAGCTGCAGACTACAGCTCCTGCAGCCACATGTCCGATGTGTCCTTGGACGAGACACTTAACCCCAAGTTGCTCCTGCTGCTTCGTCAGCGGCGTATGAGTGTGTATGAATGGATTCGTTAATACTGATGGACTCTTTAAAGCAGCCTCTACCATCAGTGTGTGAATGTGTAGGTGTGACCTGTCAGACTGAACCATAAAACAAAGAACCCCAATGCACGACTCCAAAAACACTTAGAGGAGATACAAAGTCTGTTTAATCAGAAGGGAGGTCGGTACATGGAAATCCAAATCACAAGCGGAGGTATCCAAATCGTTAGGTCAAAAAATACAGAAAAAAGTCTGAAAATACACTGGAAGAGAGTGTGTGTCTCGGAAAGCTGGAAAGTTGTCACGAAGGAACAAGACAAACTGGCACAGAAGGAGGGTCACATGGAGACGAAGTACTCAAAGGGAGTGACGACAACTAGACACAGGTGAGACACATCAGGTAATCACAGACGCGGGAGGGCAGGAAGCAAAGGAAGGTGAGTATCAAAGCAAAGAGGAGAGACGAGACATAAAACATGAGAAAAACTGAAGAAAGGAACTTTACTATCCTGGAGACGTGACATTACCTGAGGTGTAAAAGTCGATCCCGTGGAAACTGCCGGTAAGAAGCCTCGATGTTCGGCCTGTTTTCACTTTTATGTTTCTTCTTTTTTCTTCATATTTATTCTCATAAATGTGTCCTGAAATCTTAATCAGTCATAAATCACCTCGTTTATCATCCTACAGATGTCACCTCTCTCCGTCCACGCCATACGACTGATTCTTCTTCGGGTTCTTCGACTTTGTATTTTGTGTGAATGAGCTCAAATAAACTCTGGAAGCCGAATGTTTTGTTTTGTTCTCACAGAGTCCAGGTGCACTACGAAAACATGCGGCGGTCCACTCTCTGTCTTTGTGTTCCTCAGCGGCAGGTGGTGTTATGTGAGTGGACTGAAAAATACGCAGCGTGTTGGCGTCTGCAGGGAGAGACGTGTGTGTGTCCGAGGTGGACTGGGAGTCGGTTCAAGACACAGCAGTTGGTTTGATAGTGTTGTGATTAGCCAGACGCTTCTGTCTCTTCCATTTTGGTTTTATTTCTGGATCCGACTGCGGGCTTGTTGGTTTTCTATCCTACCAAGCGGTTAATTGCATTCACCTGGCGTCCCAGCTGTAAACTCGCCTCTGATGAGCTGGCTGAAGAGAGAGGCAGCTCCACGTTTAGAGCTCGGGAATCAGGATCGAGGACAGCCAATCTCTTCCAATTCCTCTTCCTCCTCTTCTTTAAACTCCTCCAGGATACACGCACTGATAGAAACACCTGTTTAAAGAAAATAACGGCTGAAGATGAATTCTGATACTAAGCTCAGGCTCCCACAGAATCCTAGAAATAATCACCACGGCTCAGATATCCAGAAAAAGTAATCTGATGTGATTACTGCTTCTTGATTGGTTCAAACTTCTGAGTAGGTTCCTGTTTCTGCATGTATGTGTTTTCCTGGCCTGTGTAGCGTGGTCCAAAACAAAGTATGACTCTTTCTTCTTCTTCTTCTTCTTCTTCTTCTTCTTCTTCTTCTTCTTCTTCTTCTAAAATGTATGACAGGGGGAGAAGTAACAGTAAAAGGTCTGCAACTCGACCAGAGCCCCACAGAACCCGAGGCCCGACCTCGAGTTAGGGCCGGGTAGGGCTTTGTTTTTAAATGCGTTATTCGGGTTCCCGCCAGGCCGGGCTCCGTGGCTTTTTTGTTTGTTTTTTGGCTGCTCTAAAGTCCATGCTCCTTCCTGCAGCACCGACCCAAGTACCGTGTAGCAGCTGTCAGGGGACGTGAAGGTCCGTGAAGCAGCAGGTTCGGCAACAGATAAGTAGTCCCTATTAGTAATGTATCCAAAGGGGAAAGGCAGAAGCCAGGTCTGAACCAGGCGGAGGGTCGGGTAGACAGAGATCCACAGCTTAGTGTACAGATACACTCACACTGGTCATGGTGTGTCTCTGCTGCAGTGTCCCTTTAAGTGTTTTAATCCGTGTTTATAGGGATCCATGTTTTCTTATATAGCAGCCTACATGTTTCTGTGTTGTGCTCATCTGAACAGATTTCTGTCATTCAGTGAACTTTAAACTGAAGTTATTAAAGCTAACTTTTTAAACAAAATGTCGGGTTGCAGTCGGGCTCAGGCCCATAGATACAGTTATTGAGACGGGCCGGTCCAAGTCAGAGACAACGTGAACGGGCTCAGTTTGTTTCAGGCTGGATTTTTTTGGGGCCAAAACTAACAATACTCTTATCAGGGACTTTGTTTTTGTAATGGTTTTTAGCGCCCCCTATGGACACAGTATAGGAGTTGAAGTCCCATTTAGAGAACAAATAAACCAGACTTGGCATCTTTAAAAGTCTGGATCAGGATCAGCTAATCTAAAAAGTGGACAAACGTACGATGAGTTAGCTGAGCCGGGGAAGCCAAATAAGTGGATTTTTCAAATCTGGATAATAGCCTGCTGCTGCAGCTGCTGCTGAGGAGGCCTCATGGATTGGGTCTGTTGGGACAGTCTGTTCAGTTGGAGCGTTCCCTGTTTTTTGTATTAATAGGAGAAGAAGGAAAGCAGCAGAGTCGGTCCTGGATGAGTCTCCTTTATTATGGCGTCCTGGCTCAGCGGTCAGAGGTGACTGACAGCAGTTTGGGTGGAAGAGTTTCAATTAGCGTCTCCCTGAGGAGGACGGAGACCGCTCATCTGCAGCACCGAGCCCAGAAACCTGCCAACCCACGTTCATCTCTCCAGGTCCGAAACGAGAAAAGACTTTTCTGTTTCACTCTTCATTTATGATTCAGACACATCTCCACATCGTGTTTCTGTGCCAAGTTGCTCCCCCGTAGCTGTTGATGCTTTTTAAACTTTGGAAGATTTCCTAAAAGCATTGCTATATACTGTATATTTTTCATTCTCTTTACATTTTGGCAGGGATCATGAATTAAATGCGTTGTCAAAATGGACGAGGTGTCTTTGGCTGCCTCGTCTAATGTGACCATTTAGCTCAAAGTGTGTAGCGCCAGCTTTCTCTTCATACTGACAGTTTCTTCTGCATTCATGTGGGTGGCTGTGGCTCAGTGGTAGAGTCGGTCGTCTCTCAACCAGAAGGTCGAGGGTTTGATTCCCAGCTCCTGCAACCACATGTCAGACGTGTCCTCGGGAAGAAACTGAACCCCAAATTGCTCCCGCTGCTTCGTCTGCAGTGTATGAATGTGCCTTTTTGCCTTTATTGGAAAGGATAGCTGAAGAGACAGGAAATGTTTGGAGAAGAGCGTGGGGGATGACCTGCAGCAAAGGGCCGAGGTCAGATTTGAACCCACGGCCGCTGTGACGAGGACTGAAGTCTGCCCCATGATTAGTTTCTTCTGATGGTCACTTTACAAATAGCAGCCTCTGTCATCAGTGTGTGTAATCTTGTAAACCCGCAAGTACAGTTGCTTACGGCTCCGCTGAGCTCATGCATCAAAGACGGACCCAGTGGGACAGGAAGTGATCAGTAAGACGAAGCAAAACCACGGCGGAGACGGATTGCGACTCACACGGATCCTGTGGAAACTGCCGGTCGCTCTACCTCGACTCTTCCGGGGATTTTCTTTAAATCGTGATTTTTGCCGAGCTCCTGGCCATGAACCGAGGTTATAAACACTTACCATACTAGTTTTGTCCGAGTGTAGTGAGCATCGGAGTGACGGCGGTGAAGCTGTCGCCGGCGGCTGCCTTTAAGTGATACAGGATGATCTCTCAGGAATCACTGACGACACATCAGCATGACAGGAAGATGATGTAAATTATGAATAATGTGTTACTGTTCTTTCATTTTGAAGGCAGTATTTTAACGAGGGGATGTGCAATCAGCTGCTCGAAGTCTTTTAATCGTGTGTCCTTGCCAGTTGAAATGTCGAGCCCTACAGTAACACTGACTGTTGGGAGAACGGCTCCTCTTTTATTTCCACTTCTTGCCTTCAATCCCATTCTGTCTGAATCCAACTGGGGTTTTTCATGAAGGCAGTGTGTAATGCCATGCGTCAGAAACGTCTCTCGCTTAGCGCTGTATTCTCAGTACGTGTGGAGTGGCTGAGCAAGAGGCCAAAGTAAGATGAAACACAACGTTGGTTTACCAGGATCAGGGTTTGAATTAAAGTGTTTATGTTTACTTTCAACTAGTGCAAATGATCAGAGAGTTTAGGAGCTTTTGACTAAGTCTGACTAAGGGCCAGATCACACAGATCACACCAGGCGCGGGCGCTCCATAAACGCCTGAGCATATCTGTGGGACAAATACTGGAAGGGCCTGTGGAGCGGGGATCTGTGCGCACACGGGTTCAAATGAAAAAGTGGCAAAAAATGGATTTTAACAAACTTGGAGCTCTCACTGTTGCTTTTCTTCAAGACAAGAAGTGGGAAAATGGTAAAGAGGAGGTAAAGCCTCCTAGTTGATTTGAGCGGCTGCTTGAAGCTGAAAAGTTGAGTAGTTTTAAACTTCAATGCGCGCCCCAAAAGCAGCTAGAAAACGCGTCGCACAGCAGCAGAGAAGATCGCCCGACGAGCGATGTACCTGAGGAAAATTCTGGTTTTGCTGGCGATGCTTCTCTAGAGCGATCGGGTCCGAGGGAGGGAACACAGGATGAATGAATGAAAGAGCTAAAGAGACAGAGAGTGCAGAGGAGGAGCTGAAGGAGAGTCATGATCATTTTTGATGTGCCATATTGTTTTCATCCCATCATCCATTGCTCTCAGTGCGCTGTCATGAGGGCGTGCTGTCCATGACACCACCTGCAGATCGGATTAGAGAGGCCTCCCTCCACCTGCAGCACGCGCTGTGTGTTCGGATTTAATGCCTGCTAAGTGTGATGTATAGAGTGGGCGTGTGTGTGCATGGTGCTGATTAAATGTCCACTCCATTGTGTGTGTGTGTGTGTGTGTGTGTGTGTGTGTGTGTGTGTGTGTGTGTGTGTGTGTGTGTGTGTGTGTGTGTGTGTGTGTGTGTGTGTGTGCACGTGAGTATGAGTGTGAGTAGGTGTTATGGAATAAGGGAGCAGATGGAGGCAGATGGCGACTCCTACTGCTGCAGTAAAATGGCATCTCATTACAGCTCTGCCATTTTAATCTGTGACCAATAAAGAAAATATAAAATTAAATAAATTTAGAGAAATAAAACAGAGCCGAGGAGAGAAGGCGGGGGTGCTGGAGGAACAGGTGGCGGTGGTGGTGGAGCGGCGATGACGAGTGAACGGGAAGCAGACTGAACATGGAGAGGAGGCAGCCTTGGAAAGTGTTCAGGGCTTTCTACGATATCGACGTCCAAACAGCGTGGAGTGGAAGTTTATTTATACTCACATTTCAAACTTTAAAATCAACACAACTCGATTTAATCTGAGTTCATTCTTTCTTGCACTGGATCCCCACAGGCTCTTTATGTCATAACAAATGCCAGAGTCTATGTGAGGTGTCACGTTCGCAAATTTGCTGATGACTCTGTGATTGCTCTCTTAAAAGCACAGTATGTAAATTCCTCCACCAGGGGGCTCTCAATCAAAACAATAACAAAAGATGACATCAAGGCTGGCGGGGAATCATGGGAGGGATTCTCTCTGCTACTCCCACCTCAGCTCAGATGAAAACAAACTCCGATTTGGTGGAGTCTCTCAACCGAAAGGTTGTGTGTTCGAGTCCCAGCCCCTGCAGCACATGTCCGATGTGTCCTTGGCGAGACACTTCACCCCAAGTTGCACCCGCTGCTCGTCAGCGGCGTGTGAATTAATACTGACGGTCACTTTACATAGCAGCCTCTGCAATTAGTGTGTGAATGTGTAGGTGTGACCTGCGGTGTAAAAGCGCTTTGAGTAGTCAGAAGACCGGAAAAGAAATATACAAGCTCAAGTCCATTTACCACTTCATCCTCTTTGTCCATGGTGTGCGCCAAAATCAACAAAACCAGAAGTTCCTTACAGGAGCTTTAAATGTCATCTTGAAAACCCTGAACTAGTGTCGTTGATTTTTTTTTAAATGTATATTTTTCCATCCATCCATCCATTAGTTATACTTCTTCTTCCCATTCAGGGTTACGGGGGGCTGATCCCAGCTGTCATTGGACGAGAGGCGGAGACTGGTCGCCAGTCATTCACAGGGCTGACATATAAAGACAAACAAGCTAACGAGCGCGTCTTTGGAGGAAGCTGGAGTACCCGGAGAGAACCCACACATGCACAGGGAGAACATGCAAACTCCACACAGAGAGGCTCCTGTCCTACAGGGATTCGAACCAAGAACCTTAACCACTGCACCACCATGCAGCCCAATTTATAGTTCTACCCTCAGGTGACCATTACATTTCTCTCCTTGTGGTGTAAAATGGGGGGCAGCCATGCTGTTTAAACTGATTAAAATAAATACTATAAGAGCATCAGAGTTGTATGCAGCAGAGAGTTAAGGCGTCTGTCGGTTGTGTCATCACATTGTACGCTCATTGTTGATGTCAGCTCATCACGTAACATGCAGCATGTGAGAGCAGATGGTAACCCAAATCTGCCTATGGTAGATCTTAGTTTGAATAATCCTATCACAATTATTCCAAAACTTAAAAAAACAAAAAACACTTCACGCTTAGAGCATGACCTACAAAAATGATATCACCTTTAATTAAACAGACTTTAGGGATTTAAATTATTGAAAGATATCAAGCGGCAAGATTCAAAGTCCACTAGAGGCTGGCTGCAGAAGCACAGGAAGTCACATACACACCCATTCAAAAAGCCTGTTTTTACAGCAGACATTAACATGTTTACAGCCTGGTTCAAAAAACAAATAGTTCTGATTAGCTCATGTCTCGATCGACACACACTGTACGGGGGGTGAATGTTTTGATGACTTGTTCGTTTTGATTTGATGAAAGATTCACAATAAGGCGTGTAGCTGACCTGATTGACAGGCGGGTCAGGAGGCTTAAAACCCGCCTCAGCTCCAGCTCTCAGCCTGTCGTTAGGTTGACTGAAAGTTAGGCTGAGACAGCATTTCCAGCATGGAGACCGCTATTGATGGGACGCCAAAGCCCCCTGCAGTAACAGCAGTGCAATCCTGACGGACCGCGCATTATAATGGTTGATTAACTAACCTTCTGTTGTATTTTAGGGATTTGAAGTCTTTGGCGAACCAAACCATTTCTGCTCCAGAGTTTGAAATGCTGAAAAATTGGTCTAAAAAAAGATGTCAGCTCTTTTGGTTCTTTACGCTGTTTCATCCTCTGCTGTAGTAAAAAAACAAAAACTTTGTAACATCTTTGTCAAAGTTTCCTTCCTGGTTGACCTTCTCGTCTGACGTCGGGGGTTTAAAGCAGCTCCCCGGGCCTCACCATCACTAAGTAATGGAGGTCGGAGCAGACTGCAGCCGTCCTCTCAGGTCTTTATTACAGCTTCACTTTGGCGAGTCACACCCAAGTAACCGTTCACCTCCGCTGCTCTGCCAGCTCAGGAAATGTCACCGTGCCACCGCTGAGAGCACACACACACACACACACACACACACACACACACACACACACACACACACACACACACACACACACACACACACACACACAGAGTCTTCACACACTTAAAGCTCTGACTTTTCTGTGGGACGGATCAGGGAGCAGATAACCAAAGCAGGCGCAGGAGGGGAAAGTGCTTCTGTTAATGGAATAAAAGGAGAATATTGGCAAACTGTCATCGGTGTGAAAAAGTGTCCCGATGAAGCAGCCGTGGGTTCTGAAGCTTCGAACTGGAGCATTATTCTGTCTCACTTTCCTCCTTTCAGCTCTCCTCCTCTTTGTCTCCTGACTTAGAGAGACGAGGAGGAGCTCAGCCAGAGGAGGACACAGTCCGAAGGAGAAGAAAGAGAGAGAGAGATCTGACTCAACACATTCATTGAAATGTTCTGAAACTCTTCTGTCATTCATGAAACCCTGTGGACTTTAGTTTTATCCCTTAAGAAATATGAGTTTTGGAGCTCTTGTTACATTTTTGTTAATTTCATTGATTGATTTTAGCCACAAGGTTACGATTTCTAAAGTTATTTTTGGGCCATTTTTGCCTTTATTAGATCAGAAAGCTGAAGAGAGACAGGAAATGTTGGGAGGACAGAGTGGGGGATGACCTGCAGCAAAGGTCAGAGGTCGGATTGGAAGCCACGTCTGCTGTGATGAGGACTATGGGCTCTGTACATGGGGCGCGCGGAACAACCGCTAGGCCATCAGCGCCCCTGAATCAATCGTCTTTAACTGGACAGGTTAAAGGGGAAAATTAGATTTATTTAAAAAAATACTGGTGAAAAGCACCGAAGACTTGAATACACTGTGGGCTGGTTTGGGAGGGCAGGTGGAGAGAGGCTGGGTGGTGTGGCTGAGGCGCTGGAGCTCGGAGGTGGAAGGCACTGGAAGGGGGAAAAACACAAACCAGGTTGGGGTGTCTGCCAGGAGCTCCAGCACCAGGAAGCCACGACAAGCACCTGAAAACACAGAGAAACCACAACAGCAGCACAGGGAAAAAACAAACAGTGCACCAAAAACAACACAACCCAAAATCAAATATTTTAGAACAACCATACATGCAATCCCAAGAACCCTTTCTATCTGATGTTTAATATAATGTTTGGTTTTTACGTATCCATCCCTCTTTTCATTTTCTTCCGCGTATCCGAGGTCTGGTCGCGGCGACAGCAGGCGAAGTAGGTCAACCCAGACTTCCCTCTCCCCAGAAACATTTTCCAGCTCCTCTGGGGGGATTTCGAGGCGTTCCCAGACCAGACGGGATATATAATCCCTCCAGCGAGCTCTTGGTTTAACCCGGGGTCTCCTCCCAGTTGGGCTTTCCCGGAAAACCTCCAAAGGGAGGCATCCAGGAGGATTGTAATCAGAATCCCGAACCACCTCAACTGGCTCCTATCGATGCAAAGGAGTAGCAGCTCTACTCCGAGCTCCTCACTCTATCTCTAAGGCTGAGCCCAGACACTCTCCGGAGGAAACTTCTTTCGACCGCTTGTATCGGCGAACTTATTCTTTCAGTTTCTACTCATAGAGCATGACCAGCGGTGACGGTTGGAACGAAGATCGACCGAGATCTTTGCCTTCAGGCTCAGCTCCAATCCGCCTGTCAATCTCACAGTCCATCTTCCCCTCACTCGTGAAAAAGACCGCTAGACACTTAGAGATTCTTCTTAAGTTGAGCTTTTTAAGAAGGGGCTCTGTGGGGACTGACTCATTTTTGAGACAGCCTCAAGTGGCCAATCAAGTGCACATTTTGGCACTGCCATGTTAGCTTCATGTCTCTTCCCATGGCGTTGCTGCTTGGTTTAAATGTCAAACTACTTCACGTTTAGGAAACACATTCCTCAATTTTTATTACAAAAATAATAAAAATCACATTTCATATTTGGTTCCACAAACTTTCTGGCTGCCAGTAGCAGGGAACGGCTGATTCCTGCATATGAACTGTTCCTCATCTGTGTGCAGCCGTCATTCCTGCTCTGGTTGGAGACTCTGGGATTAGTTGATATGCGATCATGCAATCATTGAGGAGAGGATTTTGTGTTGTTCTGGATGCCGGAGGCAGCTGGAGCTAAGATCTCACTGCTCTCCCTGCAGACTGGCTCATGAACAAAAACACTGTGCTCTGTTTTCTCCAGCTTCTTTTACTTTTTTTCCCCTGACTTCTTCATGTCAGGCATCTTTGTGCTGCTTGTTGTTGGAGTGAATATTATACTGTGGTGACTTTGGTAGACTCACTGTCATAGTTAGCCAAATAAATCTACTAGATTTCACAGTAGAAGAAGACAGGGTAGACCTGTCCCCGACTAAGGATTTACATAGTCAAACCTGATTGGTCAGATTTGGCCTGTTTTTGAATGTTTTGTTGTTGTTTTTGCATTTATTGATCTATATTCTGATTTCAGTTTACCACATCATTTATGTATTTGTGAACAATTTATTCTATAAAAAGGACTTTCCTCCATCCATCGTTATTCTCACTCATTAAAGGTCACACATTCTGCAAAATCCTCTTCACCATGTTTCTCTAACACTAACATGTGTCTCTAGTCTGTCTACAAACCCCCTAATGATGAGAAAAGTCCATCCTCTCCGTCTTTTGCCTGCTCCACTTTTCAGAAAATGTGTGCTCAAACAGGCCGTTTGGAGATTTTCCCTTCATGACATCACAAAGGGCAGTAACCCCTCCCCCAGGTGGGTGACACTCCCACAGCTAGCTGTTTGTTCTGCCCTCTGAGTCTGCCTTCTCACCGTAAATCTCACCACAATCTACGCATCTGTCAGACCAATGACAAACAAACAACGTCTCTAAACCTAACATTTGAAGATGTACTGAACTCTCCAGATTGTAATATTCCGACAAAAATGGGTCGCCACGATCCAAATCCAGTGAAAGATGCATTTCAAACACATTATATCCATTAAGTACGGAGCCCCTGAAGTCCCAAAAAGTAACAAAAAACAACGTGTAATATGAAGCCCCTAATACAGACCAAAGCTTCTGAATTACACGTGTGTTCTTACTCTGGAAAATGTCTCGTTTATTAAACTAAAATTAGGCTGGATGATGTTGAACTGGATATTTTTTGGCAGCGAAACAGAGCACATCTTTTCAGAGGCAGATTGCTAATTTCCTTTGATCTTTTTTGTGTCCCATTTGATGATCACATTTTACTGCCCTGAAATTCTGCATGTATTTCCCATTTAAAGAATCATACAGCTTTTATTGAGCTTATGTTGCAATCCAAATAATTCACATATAACTTTAAGAGCTCGTTTGATTTGAACATTCAGGTGCTTACAGAACGTTCATTGTTTTGATGGACTCTGCGCGACCTTTGTTTCTGTTTGCATCGGTGAACAAGCTGAACTGATTGTAGACGTGTATAAAATAATGCCACAGAAACTCGCACACTTAGGCCCCGTGTCCACCTGGCGTTTTTTCTTGGCAGATAAGTGCTGGCGGTGCACTTGGGAGCATTTGCATGAAGCGTTTGTGCGCTGAGAATAAAAACGCTGCACGTCCGTCCTGTCTCTATGACAACAGTGTGTTGACAACGGCCGCTGTATGAGCGACACTGCTCCGTTACTTTTTACTGCATGTTTTATATTTGAGATCGTTTTTACCCGATCAGACACGGAGCGAGGAGGATGTGGCCGCAAGAAACGATCTTCAGGCGGCAAAAATACAAAATATCATACATTTGGAAAAAAGCGCCGGTGACGTCAACAGCGCCTTTCTGAAAAGTTGAAACATTTTCAACTTGAGCGCTCGGAGCGGCAAAAAAGGCTGAGTGCTCGGAAAAAAGACGCTGCATATTATCTCAGCTCCCCCTATCCCATTTTTGTTTTGTAACATAACAATGAGTAAAGTCTTTTACCTGCTTTTTGTAAAGCGTCTCCAGATAACATTTGTTAGGAATTGGAGCTATACAAATAATGATTGATTGATGATAGCTTAAATGCTAACCTGTTGTGTTTTGTACCTCAGGGAGAGGTCTGCGTGTCTGTCACTGAGGTGCTTGGTGAAGTAACTGCTGTTGCTACTGTTGCCTGTAGGTGGCAAAGGTCTCGTTCTAATTTAAAGTTTAGATTGTGTTTTTTCAGAGTCAGTAAGTTCCTGTCGGTGCAGGTATCGGGGATAATTTTCCTTCTTTCAGAAGAAGCCATTTGGTGCCAGTTTGGTTCCGATTGAAACCAAACTGGAGCAGACAGAGATAATCCATCACAGAGAACACGAGGAGACTCTGCGTCTCATCCTGCTTTCATTAGAGCCGCCTCTCACACCGCTCGGCACGCTGTCAATCAACGCTGAGCCTTGTGGAAGGAAGAGGTGGGCTGAATCCAAATGTGCACCTCGTACAGCTGTGACCTGGTGTGACTGTCCCACACGGTCAACACGTCCTGTCTGCAACACAGAGAGAGTCTGCATGGCTCTATAAGCCTCAGAGGGTTCTGCTGAGTTCTGTATCATGGTAAACTTTCATATTTCTACTTATTCAATTAACTTTGTCTTTTAAACATTACTAATGAGTTCTTTGATTTACCTTTAATAATGAATTACTTAAATCAGTTAAGTCTGCATCTCAAGCACACACTTAAGCTGTTTCACATCTGCACTCTATATATATCTAGATTATTTCAGGAGGACTGCTCTGGATATTCTCCTGATCTGGCTGTTTACACATGCACCTCACAGCTGCGGAATAAATAATAGGAGGCTGGCGGGAGAAACTCTGCATGAAGTCAGAGGGAAAAATTGGTTTTCTGTAAGTGTGATGCACTATAAGTTTCCTGTTCGGGGTCACGAGGTGCTGGAGCCGATCCCAGCTGTCATTGGGCGAGAGTGGAGGTTACACCCCGGACTGTTCGCCAGTCAATCACAGGGCTGACATATAGAGAGAGACAACCAGCCACACTCACATTCACACCGACGGACAATTTAGAGTCACCAGTGAACCTAACGAGCATGTCTTTGGACTGTGGGAGGAAGCCGGAGTACCCGGAGAGAACCCACGCATGCACAGGGAGAACATGCAAACTCCACACAGAGAAGCTCCTGTCAGACGGGGATTCAAACCAGGAACCTCCTCGCTGTGAGGCAACAGCCACTGCACCACCGTGCATCTGTATTATTATACTTCATTTCTATATTTGTATTAATTGTATTTCAGAATCACTGTGTCGTAGCGTAGCTTGGCTCTCTCAGGGCTGCGATCTGTTTTTAGTCATTTGGTCCTGAGGTTCTTTTGT